>JARFJB010001921.1:6307500-6625000 GCA_036346205.1 Vesta saturnalis
GGTTTAAAACCGAGCCTATTTGAAGGAATTTAGTTACCAAGTTTTTTGCTCCGGCGTTCGAAATGACAAGCTCCGGGTATTTTTGGTTGAATTTTCTGATAACAACTCGGTAGCACTCTTCCCCAGTTCCGTAACATTGAATTAGATAAATTCTTTGTTGTAAAGGCAACATTATAGCATACAATTCAAATTAGCATGAATTAATTTGCAGTTCAACAGAATTATCACATTTGACAATTTCTGTCAGTGGTGTTTTTCAATGAAATCCGCCTACTAAAGTTACTTCTAAAAATTTTTCAAGAAAAATGATATTATCTCGAGAACCGTACGAGTAAAATAGAAAGTAATTTGTGTTTCGGGGGTTTGAAAACAAGCAGGGCAAATCATCAAGAATGACATTTTCTGGGAAATCAAAAATAAGAGAATTTTCCCTCTTTCAAAGTCGATCCGGGGACATACTGTATATACATACGGAAACTTATAAAATCTACATTGAACGGCCGACTTTTTATTGCTTATTATGGTCCTTCTGATGCTTACGAACTGCTTTAACACAAAATTCATTTGACGGCCATGCACTTGGCCTCCCGAATGATGTTAAAATACCCATGTATGGCCGTCCTATTGATAGGTTAATGAAATATATATATATATATATATATATATATATATATATATATATATATATATATATATATATATTGTATAAAACGAATTATTTTTCCATTATTATCATATTTTAAATTAGTTAAAAAAATTATTATAATAATGGCTCATATCTTAATATCGAAATTTTGATTACCGGCCTTCCTACCGCGAACAGGTGATCGGATCAGATCAAAAAATGTACCAGAGACTTGGAATCAGCAAAGAATTTCTGTTGTGAATTGTCAATAAAATTCTTTATAGATATGCAACTCACATTACCCACCTGTATTATTTGTTTTTTGTTTTATGGTTTATAACCAGTATATATCCTGTGCTTTGATGATGTATTTTTACTATTCATTATGTAAGATGGATGATATTAAAATGAGAGATGTCAAGATGCTTGTATTTGTAATGAAGTATTAGAAATATATATATATATATATATATATATATATATATATATATATATATATAGTAAAGTGGAGTTGGTGATTTATATAAGAAAAATACAAACAGACAATAAAAGTACAATTTCGTAATTATATATAATATTAACAATTTCCTGTAAGATAACACCACTTCCAGTTTTCTAAACCCTGTACCATCGTGCAACGCACAGACATCCAGACGAACTAATTAACCAACTTGTTGGTTGAAAAATGGAAACGGTGTACGACATTTCTTAAGTGTATTGTTATGACAGTAATAAAGCCTCCATGTTAGTCTGTATATGAATCAATCTTTCTAGTGGGTATGCGTTTAACCTAGTAACAAATAAGGTTTTAGGTGTTCATGTATGTAAATCAGGCTTTTAGAGGAGACGCACCATCTACGTTAGCACAGAAACGAGCTCTCGCTTTAATCGATCCTAGATAACTCTCCTACATCTTAATCTATACAAAAATCTATTAGTTGAGAAATAATTCTTAGTTGAGAAACCAACCATGTAGTGGTCAGTACAAATGATAAATACAAATATGAAAATTAATCTACACAAAGCTACGACTACCACGTGATTACGTATACGTTCTTAACCTAGTACAATGATAAACAATTTGCTATACACAAAGTTTTGAGAGTCCACTTTGTATAAAAACTTTATTCATAAATATAATGAATTGCTGGACTTCTGTAAAGTAAGTTTACAAAAGATTAGTTAAATGACGGTATTTATAATTATTACCCTCTACCATTTTCTTGCTAGCAATTTTGACCCCAAATTCAAATTTTAACCTCAAATAACGGTACCTAAATGTTTACAAAATAGTATATTATTTTATACGGAGCTAAAGTGATACTTTTCTTGTGGAATCTCTAATTAGAGGCGAGACATGAAATATGCTATTTTTTCTTAAAACCTAACCTAGGCCCAGTTATGTTTAAGATAAATTATTCGCGGAACGAGGGTCTACCATTAATCTGGATTTGTATAGGTTGCTTTGCAAAACGTTAGACGTGCGTAGCTATGGATTCCGCAAAATAACACACTAATGTAAAAAGTTGACATTAGGGGCAACTGGAAGCGTTTTCGAAATTTGTCACTTTACAGCCGCTGGTAAGCAGCGCTAAAGTTTTTTAGCGCGCTCGAGGATGACAACAAAATGACAATTTAGTATCTTGTATTGCATCACTAAATGTCATATTTACTGACGTTTGAAGAAAAAAGTATTTTACTGTATCTGATAACCAAATTTCAAAAATAAGCGATTCTGCCCGGTGGTTCATAACACATAGCAAACGTTAAATAATTAATACAAAACATGTTTTCATAAAATTCTCTAATTCAATTTCTAAAAAATAAGATTCAATACAATTTTTAATCCGACCAAGTAGAGCATACGTTCAAAAAAATTAGTCAAAAGGCCCGTAAAATACGACACACTTGGTATAAACGCTTACCTACCTTGTATGAAATATCCTTATTTTATTTCAAATCCTTATTCTGAATGTTATGAAGGTGAGAATACTGCGGATGCAGTATCGGACGAAATGGAGGTAGGGAGCGGGAGCAAAAGGTTTCGGGGAGGTTGAATCGGTAACGGAAGGTTTCGTTGCAGTAGAGGAAGGTCTAGGTGGTTTGGAGGTCGGATAAACGGGTAGAATGAGGCTATACAAAACATTCAAGATGAAAGGAATGGCAGTGGAGTCGGTGGTGGGGAAAGCGCTAGGATAACTGTCGCACAGAGACCCCGTTTGCGATGTTTTGCCATAACTGTTAGTAGGGAGTCGTGGAGTTTGGGGACAGAAATTATGTTTTGGATCCTCAGCGGGCTGCAGCCTCACACCCCGCGGGGTAAAGTAGTGGCAGTTGCGAGTCCGATAGAATAGAAGCAGTTCTCTTAATAAATTTAATAAACAACACAGATTTTTTTAATATATTTTTACTAAGAGTTCGTAGGGTATATGACCTTTCGGTGCGGCGAGGCCAGTTTGGTGCCGAGGACGTTTCGGCGCTGAGACGTTTCAGCGCGGTACGTATTCAATCATCCAAACCTTCTTGTGTACTTATCTTAAATTGATAAATTGAAAATAAATGTTTTTTCATAAATTTGTCGACATTTAAAGAAAAGCATTGCTTGCTTTTAAAAAAATAACTTAAAAAAATATAACTTGACTTCAAAAAATACATCACTAAAAATCGTAAAATAAATAACCTTAAAAAATGTAACCGACTTTCCAAAATACGTACATAATTTATCTAAAAAGCAATAAATATTTTTATACAACAATGTAATACCTATTGTTCGTTGGAAATTATTGTTATGTAATTAGTAATTGTTTTATAATTTTGAAGTCAGTACCGAGTAACATTACATCCTTTAATTAGTTTAGCAACGATTTAAAAATTAATTAGGTCAATCACAATATTTATTTTACATGGATTAGGAAATTACAGAAAATATTTTGAAATTCTCGTCCGGCTCTTAAGTATTCGTACATATATATTTAATATTAATCAAGAATGACTCCTTAAAGTGTTGCATTATTTATAAATTTTATAGTGGCAACCGTGGGATTCATGAGAAAAAATGACTTTTCCTCTTTAGAGAGTCTAAACAGAGTACCTACCCACCTACAAATGCCCATTTAAAGAACACAATATGAACGGGTCACTAACACACGAAGGCTGGCGCCGAACCAGTCTCGCCGAATCGTCCGCGCCGAACTGGCCGCACCGAATGGTCTCATCCCCGAGTTCCTCTTTTATTGGTGTCTTGTGGTAGTTGTTCTTTATTGGTGTTTACTCGCCGCTATCGCAGATGCGCCGCTGGTTTCCGGCTTCTTTTCCTTTTAGCTATTTAACCGTGTCCTATTTTACATTGTATTGTTTACCAGTGTCACTAATGTAAATTAAAAAAGTTGACATTACGAGCAACTGGAAGTGTTTTCGAAATTTGTCACTTTACAGCCGCTGATAAGTGGCGCTAAAGTGTTTTAGCGCAGCTCAAGGATGACAGCAACAAATGACAATTTAGTACCTTGTTTTGCGTGACTAATGTCATGTTTACTGACATTTGAAGAACAAAGTATTTTACTGTATCTGATAGCCAAATTTCAAAAATAAGCGGTTCTACCCGGTGGTTCTTCACATAGCAAACGTTAATTAAACAATATAAAAAATGTTTTCTTAAAATTCACTAATTCAATTTCTAAAAATAATATTTAATACAATTTTTAATCCGACAAGTTGACCAAAACGTTAAAAAAAAGTAGTCAAAAGCCCGTAAAATACGACACGATATTATCAATATTATAAACACTTACCTTATATGAAATATCCTTCAATTCTATTTAAAATCCTTATCCCGAATGCTATGAAAGCGTAACGCATAGTTTAAAACGAAACGCAGGAAAAATACTCCTTTTAAAACATATTCTATGTCAAATACTCATTTTTTTTCAGATGCATGCTTTACAAGAAAATCAATTCAATTATCTGGTTAGAAGGGCCAAATGTTAAAGAGAATATCGTGCGGTGTCCACTCCGGGGTCTCCAATTTTGTTTAATTTTAATTTTCGTTCATTTCCTGAATATATTTAATAAACCCTAGTTACATTGCCTATATACACGAAAAATTTTTTTTTGCATTAACAAATTTTAAATTGTATGTCATAATTAAATTATTTTCTCAATAGACTACCTAAAGCACACGGCCACTCAACCACTGCTAGCTGCCGTAAATGTGTAAGTAATAGGCAATTAGTAATAATTTACACTTTTTAAAAACACTTTACTTTGTCCAACAATTTTACAATTACAAGAAGTAATAAAATAAATTGTACAATAGGTTTCATTGTTATCTTGCTTTTAAGTATCCGTAGCAAACTAAAAATGATCCAGATAAAATCAGACCGCTCCTGTGAAGAAACTTCTATTAATATTAGCTACCTATCGATTATAACTCACCACAGAAGTGCGTTTGCCACTGGTGAATGTCTCAAAAAGTTATATGGTTGTACTTTAAAATCTGCATGTGACTGAAACTGACTTAGAATTCTTCGTACGCTGTGAACATAAAATAAGTCATGTAAAATGTAACTGATTTACGTCTCCAATAATCCCATTTATTATATTAATTAAAAATTAGTATTAGTTATAGGTTTAAATACCAATTGCAATATGCTCATACTATTATTAGGTGGAAAATAACAGATAAAAGTTTTGTTTTTGCCAACTTGGCATGTTATTAATAAGTAGCAGGTGCTTAATAGTATTGCTTAAGGAGATTTAATTAAGAAAGACTTCACAGTCTGTTAGTATGAGTTTTAAAGGAAGGGTTGTATAAATAGTTTCGAAGTTCATTTTGTGCACTTAGACTACAAAAAGAAAAGTTAGGCACTCAAGCAAATGCTTACCTGCCAAAATTATCCACTGCGACTATTGCACGCTGACCTTTAGACGAATATGGCTTTACTTCCACATATCCATAGTTACTGAATAAAGCGGTTACCTAAATAAATTCAAATTAGATTCATACACACACACACACATATATATATATATATATATATATATATATATATATATATATATATATATATATATATAATTATTTTATACTCAAACTTTAATGATACATTAGTATCATAAAAAAATCAAATAAAATAAAATTAGTTGCCATTTAACTGTTACGTTTCATTTTAAGTGGGTTTTACATCGGAATTCCTTTGTATCTTGGTTATAAAAAATTAAAAAAAAAGTATACACATACTACAAAAAGATTTTATGGTGAACACGTACGATACACTGTAATAAAACATGCCCCTTAAAAGTTGAAAAATAGTTGGCTCAAAATTTCAATATATTATTTAGACGACGCTATAAATTTGTTAAAGGAATACTTATCATTTTTTCAAAGATTGATAACGTTTAATGACATAAATTCATCAAGTTAAGAAGTAAAAAAAATGATAAAAAGTTATAGGTAAACGTTGTCAACGCAGCAGAAAATTTACTGAATAAGAATAAGCACAATGAATATTCTTCAAAAAGAAAGGCGGCCGGCCATAATTCTTAGAGATTGAGCAGTGAAATAAAAAATCTTATAATAAATGTGGCCAAGAGAAAATGCTGGAAATTATTTTTAATTTCCTACCATTGCCGCCAGACGGCGTTTAACACATTTCAAATTGAAATTCCCATTTTTTGGGGAACTTTCCTTTGTAATGTGTTTAAAAAAATATATCCATTGTAAACTAGTGATCAATATTTAAAACTTTGTTTAATGAATTTTTACGATTGCTGTGAAAATAAAGACAGGGGGAACCATATAACTTCGAAACGGGTTGCTTGAACTTGTCAATATTGGTCTCTATGTTAAGGGAATACATGATATTACCAAACAAATACAAAACCATAATTTCTTATCTTTCTTATCTCCGTCTACCAAAAGAGGACGCAACTTGTTGAAGGAACAAAACGGTCAACTTTAGTAAAAAAATTCTAATCATAACAAATGTTTTTTCACTGCTATTGGAAGGAAGTAGTCAAAAATATTGTAATATAATAGGTAATTTGAGGTATAAATAAATCGTACGCTTAAAATAAATAAGTAGGCTATGAAAACTTTAATTGCTTTCAAACTTTCTGCGGTCCTGCAAAGGACCGATTTAATAAATAATACTTTTAATGACGTCCTAAGTGCTCAAACTGCCGACCATCATTTTCAATACATAACTGGATCTTATCTCTTGTGGACTGCACTGCACATTTAATTTCTGCCACCGGTATAGAACGTACTCCTTCTTGAATTCTATTTAGTAGGTCTTCTCTTGTCGTCACTCTAGTTTGATATACCATATCCTTCAACCGGCCCCAATCCAAGCAAGTTAAGTCCGAGGAACGAGGAGGCCAGGGTAAAAATGTGCTAGAGACCCATCATGTTGGAAGATCATTGTACTTCTATTTTGAATCAATATCTTAAAGTAGCCCAGGTAGTTGGTTTTGAAGGAAGTCTAAATAGACCCTACCAGTCAACGCTCTTTCGAACACCACTGGTCCAAGAATTCTTCCGGAAATTATTCCACACCACACATTAATTTACTTAGAAATGTAACGTCTGTGAATTTATCATTTGGAATTGCTGTTATTGTTGCCGATTAAGAGAGTTTCCACCGAGGAGGATGTCACATCCAGGTCAATTTTCGTTGTTCACAGGAGAAGGTAAAACACTGTTGTATATTTACTGCGCTTGTTTGTGTTTTATAATTGACATTATTTTAACGAATTATGCAAGGTTAAGCGAATGAACGTAGTTATTAGATTTTGAGAGTTTCGACCTATTAATAATACCTAGTTTATTTTAATGAACTGCTTTCATTTGCGCAATTAATGTTCCTAGAACGTCTGCCGAGCTACCCCCCACCCTGTAAAAATAAAAAACAAATATATGAAAATTACGAACTATTTAAGAGCTTTTATATTCCGCAAATTAAAAATTTTCAGCTCGTCATACAAGGGAGGAATTTAAAAATATCAGTGGAGGGGCCCAGTCGACGTCAACTCAGCTCCCATCACTTACAAATAAAAATATTGGATCGTTCTTTGCGCAGAATTAGGAGCTATTTATGAGCTTTTAAAAGAATATAATTTCGATTTTTGAGCTCATCGTTTAACCCCAAAACAACCCTTTAAATAATTCAACTCAAGAGAGAACTACACTAAAATTGAAAAAGTAATTCTTCTGCAGGTTAATATTGTTTATTGATTTAAGATCTCTAAAAATACGTATTTTGATTTTTGACCCGCAACCCTTTTACGGTAAAACTACCCCTCGTTTCTCCAAGAGAGAACTATTCTTAAAATAAAAAACAGTTTACAAAATTATTGTTTATCGATTTATGAGCTCTCGAGATACGTCTATTTTGATTATTGAGCTGCAACCTTTTTACGGTAAAACCGCCTCTCGTCTGTCCAGCACACCAGAAAGGGCTTTACTTAAAATGAAAGAAATTCTTAAGTCTTAAGTATAGTTCTCTCTGATGCGAAAAAAATATTTTTATGAGTTTTAATTTAATAGTCAAACACTTGTATTTCCTAAGTTCGTAAATCGATAAACAATATTTAGTCGCAAAAGAAATTCTTTTACTTTAAGCATAGTTTCTGTTGTGCTGGAAAGATTTGTAGTTTTACTGTAAAGGAATTGCAATTCAATAATTAAAATACACGTATTTTGTTCATAAACACTTTTTTTAATAAATCAAAGTATGCAGCTCAAGAATCTTTTCAAATCATAAATTTAAAATAAAATTAAATTAATTGCACAATGTTTTGGCATATTTTGATAATTTTTTTTATATGTCCTATTTATAAATTATATTTTTATGTATTTTATGTATTAAATAACGATTTACTGTAACTGAATTATTATTTATATTTAATTCTTCATCTCAAGTTCTTCATCATTAGTTGCATAACTTTCTGAATCTCTTAATGTTTCGGTTGTCAATAAACATTTTAATTTCAGTTTTTGAATTTCGCTACATGTGGATTCTCCTTGGGGATTATTTCCTTCTGTCTCATTAACAGACCCTTGTGAAGTTAGCACCCCGACAAAGAGTTCCATTTAACGGTTCCAAGTTTTAATTTGAAAAATGGGGTGCTAACTTCACATTAAAAAAATCGAGATCCAATAGTTGTGACTAGTTAATTACTATATTTTGCAAAGTTCTAGAGTTCCTGATATGAACAAAATTTTCTTTGAAAATTAAAAAAAAATTAGAAAATTTTGAAAATTCAATTTTGACAACAACTTTTGATGTTCTTTTATTCATTCCTAAGAGTTCTCGCTACTTAAAAAAACGAAAAAGTTACAGCCCTTTTACTCAAAAAAAGAAAATGTTGACAAAAAATATTTTAAAGAGTTCTAATAGTATTCGCAGCAGATTTGGATATGAAAAAAAAAGATTATTTTTTAATGATAAGTTAACTTTGGTGCTAAATCCGAATTTTTTTGTGTAACACATTAATTATTGATCGGATTGCTTTCAGTCATTAGAATTTCTTTGATAACTTTCTGAGTACTATCCAAATCTACTTTGGGAACTATTGGAACCCTTCAAAATATTGTTCATCGATGCTTTGAAAATTTACGAGGATATACATTTTCAAGAGTTCTGATTATTCTAAAACAATTCTCGAATAGTTCTGAGCATACATAATGCCTTTCCAAAGAGTTCCGATGATAACATTAATTAGATAATTTTTTTAACAATTAGTAAAAAATAGCCCATTTTTCGGATAAATTCGTTTTTAAAAGAATTATATAATTAATTATAACATCGAAACTCTTTGGATAGGCATTGTGCATGTCGAGAAATACATGAGAACTATTGTAACTTTTCAAAATATTTATCGCCGATACTTTAAAAAAAAAATTTAAGCTATGAAATTTTTTAAAGTCGAATAATTTTATAAATAATAATCGAATCGCTTTCGATCATTAGAGTTTCTTTCAGAACTTTCCGAATACTACTCAAATCTGCTGCGAGAACTATTAGAACTCTGTAAAATATTTCTTGTTTACATTTTCTTTTTTTAAGGAAAAGGGCTGTAACTTTTTCATTTTTGATTATAATTTTTTTTAATTAGCGAGAACTCTTTGGGATGAATAAAAGAACATCAAAAGTTAATTAGAACTATTGCATGGCCAAACTGAATTTTCAAAAATGTTTATTTTTTTTTAATTTTCAAAAAAAAATTTTTTTTTCATATCAAGAACTCGAGAACTCGGCCAAATATGGTAATTTAGCTAGTCAGAACTACTGGATCTCGATTTTCGATGTGAAGTCGGCACCACGTTTTTCAAATTAAAATTAGGAACCGTTAATGAGCGGAACTCTATTTTTTATAAAATACTTCTAAACTCTTTAAAAGGAAGCTAGAACTTTAATCAGAACTATTGGAACTCTTTGCCGGCATGCTAACTTCACACACGTCATTAACAGAAATAGTTAAAATAATAGCAAATAATAGATTTTCCGCTTCTTCACGCGCTAATATTAATTGACTGTTACATGCTACATAAAACGTGTTTAAGCGTAAACGTGCAATTTTTAAAAAGTTTGCGTATTTTTTTATATAATTAGCAACATCTATACGGATGTAACAGAGAGGTAGTATTTTATCTTCGCATATGTTATCAGCATAATCGTGCGTGCGTGGGTGGGTGGGTGCATGCGCGTGTGTGTGTAAGTATGTATACGGGGTAGACCGTAAGTAATGGTCCAAAGTGAAATGTAAGATTCTCGGTCTCGAAATATTACGATCTGACACAACTTGCTATAATAAAACATTCATAATAAAAATCCAAAAAAAAAAAAAAATTGATCTCCAAAACGAAAAAAGGTGTTTTTTTAGCTTATGAATACGTTTTTATTACGTACAGTGGCGTAGAACGCAAGGAGCAAAACAACCTTTTAATTTCTATGCCAATGGAGTAAATCGGATTTTTTTGTTAAAACACGAAACCTTGATGTTTTTCAGATAAAAAAGGTATACTTTGTCTAAATCGATAAGTTTAACAGTTTCTAAGATACTTACATTTTTAGGTATTTTATACCAAATGCTTAGGCAGGTTATTATTATTCTGTATTATTTGGGAAACAACATCAAAACGTGAAAATCGGTGTTTCGGGAAGAATACCCGTAACTTCATTTACAGGGTTGTTACAGGTATAGAAAACCGTGAAAACCTGGAAAAGTCAGGGAATTTGAAAAATGTATGGAGAACCGGGAAATGGCAGGGAAAAAGCAGATAATTCGAGAAATTTCCGTAATCTTCACGTGGCGGCAGCTAATATTTTCGCGGCACTACGCCACTGTAAAAGTAGATCACCATTTGCTGAATATTTCCACACACCGCGGGTAATATAAATATTATCCTGTTTCTCTTCTTCTCATTTTAAACATGTATGTTTCACGTTTGTCGGCTGTCGCCGTCCATAATTGGTAACTTTCTTTGCTGATTTGAAAATATATTGGATATGGATTTTGGAGTGCCGGAGGCAGGATGTAGACGAATTTATTGCTAGTGTTGAGTTCTAGGAATTAGAAAGTATTTTTACGGTTTTACAGTCAAACGTAATCTAATAGACGACCGTTTTGTTCAATCTATTTTGATTTATTGAGTAGAGTAGCTGCAATGGTGAAATGAAAAGATCATATTTTATGATAGTTTTATAAGTACAGTGTGTCGTGCAGTGAAAATAAAAACGTATTAAAATAGTGCTGGTTCTGTTATATGAAGTGTAGTTGAAACTTGAGTATTGTGGTTATTCCCATGATAATTAATTTCTAAGGTGCGCGAGGCCGGTCGGCTTATTCTGATACACTAGCGGAACATAAGAGTTATCAACAATAAATCCAGAGTCAAAACAGAAGAAGATCCTTGAACAAGTAGAAAAAATCTAGGCTGAAATAATCACAGCCGCAATCAATTAATTGCTTATTTTGAAAAGAACATTTCATTCAATTCATATCAATTGCAGGCACTCCAGTAAGTGAATGGAAATGTATATTTTTATATAATTACAAATTTCAGTTTCTGCTGTAAATATGAATTTGTATTATTTTAGATATGAAATATTGCATCAGTACATTATTATTTTTACTTTGTGTGTGGTGTAAACCTGTTGTTACAAAAATACATAATTCAGTTAATTAAAGAATGTTTCAATATTGATATTCTCGCGGTTGCAAGACACTCTTATTCTCAGTATGATTTAATGAATATGATATACGTTGCCTATTATTTCCTTCGTTTAGAGTGTTTCGAATTTGTAATCTAAGGAAGTCGAACGTCCACAAATTCATTTTATACATTTGTAAGAACTTATCTGCCTGTAAATGTCAGGGAATTTGCAGAATGCCAACTTGTAGCAACCCTGATATAAACGTTAAGTGCTTCGTTTTCGTGATACACGTGTCAAAGTTAAGAACCTGCCTAAGCAGTAAGCCTAAGGTAATAAATACCTAAAAATGGAAATATCTTACAAACTGTTAGACAAAGTATATCTTTTTTTAAGGTTTCGCATTTTAATAAAACAAAGCCAATCTACTCCATTGGCGTATAAATTGAGGATTAGGGATAATTTGGGGGAAAAATTCTTATAACAAAATCGACCCTAAAAGAATGATTAAACATGTTTTTGAGTCCATAGTTTTCCGTTAGGTGGCGCAATCTATCACTTACAAAATATAATTGCGTTTTTTACAAAATATTCCTTAATTTAGGTTGGTAAAAAATATCAATTTTAGAAACTACTGTGCTTATTCTACAACTTTTGTTGAAGTCATTTTTCTGTATCACCTATTCTGAAGTGGTGGGGGAAGTGTTCTTTCGTTGACATAAAAAGACTGCAACTTCCATATGCCTAAATCGTAGACTATGCAAAGAGAATTAAAAGTAGATTCCAGAAACAAATAACAATAACACTTTTAATTGTTTGATAGGCAACTAGAGGGCGGTACGTAACACCTAGCTCTATTTTATTTTATTCTCAAAACAATTTTAGCGAACAATCATCAACACTCATCCAAAAACAGCAATATCTTTGGAATGGAAAGAGATATCTGTTCGCGGTTTTGACAGGTCAATAAGTCATCTTATTTGTCTTTTTTTAAGCTGGTTAGAATTATAATATCTTATTTGAAATTTCGCAGAAAAAAATCATGAATAGAGCTAGGTGTTACGTACCACCCATTAGTTGCCTATTAATTATTAATTATTTGTTTCGGGAAACTACCTTTAATTCTCTTTGCATGGAGCCTACGTTTGTGAAAATCGATTCAGGCATATGGAAGTTACAGTCTTTTTATGACAACGAAAGAACACTTCCTCCACCACTTTAGAATAGGTAATACAGAAAAATGAGTTCAACAAAGTTGTAGAATAAGGACAGTAGTTTCTAAAATTGATATTTTTTACTAACCTAAATTAGGGAATATTTTGTAAAAAATGCAATTATATTTTGTAAGTGATAGAATGCGCCACCTAACGGAAAACTATGGACTCAAAAACATTTTTAATCATTCTTTTAGGGCCGATTTTGTTATAAGAATTTTTTCCCCAAATTCTAGGACATACGGTTTCTGAGATACGGCTGGTCACCACCCTTAATGAATCGCCCTGTATAGTATTTATTATTTTATATTTGTTATCATGTTCATACAGTAATACTTATTTAGTACATCAAAATATAATTTATAAAAAGAATATATAAAAACATTTATCAAAATATGCCAAAACATTGTGTAATTAATTTAATTTAATTTTAAATTAGTGATTTCAAATGATTCTGGAGTTGCACACTTATGATTTATTAAAGAAAAGTTATTTCTGAACAAAATACGTGTATTTTAATTAGTGAACTACAATTCCTTTACAATAAAACTAGTCCCAAATCTTTCCAGCACAACAGAAACTATAGTAAAAGTGAAATAATTTATTTTGTGACTAAATATTGTTTATCGATTTACGAGCTTAGAAAATACAAGTGTTTGATTATTAAGTTAAATAAAACTCTTCGCATCAGAGAGAACTATACTTAAGATGAAAAAATAGGTAACTATTCAGCAAACCTAGAACCTGTAACCAGCACAAATAATATAAAATATTTAATATTTAATATTATTTTGATTATTGCACCTCAATAATCAAAATAGACGCATCTCGATAGCTCCTAAATCGATAAACAATAATTTACCTACAAAATAGTCAATTTTTTTTCCATTTTAAGCATAGTTCTCTCTAGTTCCGAGAACGAGGGGTAATTTTACTGTAAAGGGGTTGCGGGTCAAAAATCAAAATACGTATTTTGAGAGCTCTTAAATCAATAAAAGAGTTACTTTCTCAATGTTTGTGTAGTTCTCACTTAAGTTGAATTATTTGAAGGGTTGTTTTGGGGTTAAAACGATGAGCTAAAAAATCGAAATTATATTATTTTAAAAGCTCCCAATTCTGCCGCAAAAACGATTCAATATTTTTATTTTTAAGGGTTGAGGGGACTGAGTCGACGTTGACTCGCCCCCCCCCCCTGAAATGTTTAAATTCCTCCCTAGTATGACGAGTTCAAAATTTTTAATTTGCGGAATATAAAAGCTCATAAATAGCACGAAATTTTCATGCATTTGGTTTTTTACTCTTACATGGGGGGGGGGGGCAGCTAGACAGACGTGTTTCTAGACGTTAACTGTAGGCAAAATAAATTGATTTATACTAAATTTCCCGATTGCCGACGTTCAAAAGAGCAGAATTGATTCCCGTAATTAACCTGTATTTTAAGAATTAATTTTAAAAACTAGAGGGCACAATTTGCAGATTAGTTCCGAATAAGGGTGGACATTTTATTCCACAATTACAATTTTAAGTTACCTGGTGTGTACACTGTTACGACGAAGTATGTATATTATTGTTTATGATATAATAAAGAGTTGGTTAATTGAATTTGTGAACATTATTTGTAAACTTTTCCCGAACAGCGAAAACCCGTTAACGGAAGTTAGGGATTATTTTATTTTCATTTTAAAGAATCCAAGTAAAAAGATAAATTAAGTCAAGGTTAATTTTACTTATTAAATGCCATTAGTTTGTTATGAAAGTGACCTGACAGCAAATTCCTGATTTGACTCACCTATTTACATTGTTTTTTTATTTATCGAACAGTCATTTAAGATAACCAATTGAGAGTATTTGTAACAGCGTTATTGAATTTTACGCTTGGTTATCTTTTGAGTAAAATTGACGATAAAGCTTTGGTAAACAATTAGTTTTTTTTGTATAACTTAACTTTCTATAATTTGTTAAAATATTTAGTAAGTGTTTTGCGTATTTTATTTAATTGCCTTTGGTGGTTCAGTGTTAGGAAAAGAAGGACGCTGACCCCAACAACACGCTTCAGTATCAGTTGAAGGTGTGAGGTTATATTGAAGCATTTTTTTTATATAGGGTTCCAGGGCCACTATGTACTTGCACCTGGAGGAAAGTTCGCGACCAGGTAAGTAGGTTCTTGTCTGTTTGGCTGATTTACCTACGCGAATTTTGGTGTATTATTCCCGAATTAGTCTTAATAACACGACTTTGTCCCGAATTGCAATTCACCCTTATTTGCGATTTTCGACAATACGCGAAGTCACCCTAAAGATGTAAAGTCAGAAACACGCCCACGATCCCTTATATCCCACCGAGCTAGCCGACAAACCACTAATTATCTGTTACCTTCGGTGTTAATTTCATTTTCGACTGTAACACAACTTCGCCCTCTTTTGGTTATGTCGTAAAAATCATTTCTGAACTCATTCATTCCTTCAAAATAGCAAGCTATTGATGAATCGATGATATGATTCAATGGTAGAAGCAGTCTGCGACAGTCACAAATATATACACGAAAAATTGATTAAGGTGTAGAAAAGTACTTAGGTATGAGACAAGCCAACTTGCTGGAAAGAGACATTTGGTATATTTTGATAACTGTTCCAATTTGGTACAGGTTCAAAAGGATTTACTTGATGAAAACATTTACTACTGCGGAGCGTTCAGAAAGGGAGGAAAAGATATACCTCAAAATTTGCAGGATGGAATAACAATGTAACGCGGACTGGCGTGTCTCTGAGCGCGGACTGATATTTTTGAAATGGGAAGACCGAAAACCAGTATATTTTCTTAGTAATTTCCACGATTCAACAGTTATTGAAACTGCTACAAGAAAACAGAAAGATGGTTCACAAGTGACTGTGGTAAGTCCATTGCTCGCCAAAAATATGGGTTTATTAAATAAAATGGACATGGTAAAAAGTATTTATGAAGTAGACAATAAATCGAAGAAATGGTGGCACCGTATATTCTAGTCAAAGTCCTTTATGATTTTTAAGAAAAGAGGATTTATGAAAACAGTTTCTTTGAAAGAATTTCGGTGGCAATGAGCTGGATTGGCATGCCGAAAAATAATACTCCAAGAAAAGGAAGACCAAGCACATGGACATCAACAAACCATTTCTGAGGAGAAGTCTGTAAACTGTTCACATTTGATTGTTAATAGCACTATGCAGTACTCGACAGGATCCTCATCGTACCAGAGGGAGCTGCTCCGCATCAAATGTAGGACTATGTTTAAGTAAAATATATGTTTTTTATTCAGCAGGCAGGCAGTAAAATATGTTACTGCCTAGTGGTTTTTCAAGTAACCATGGTCTAAAACCACCTATGAAAGAAAACATTTTTGTTTTGGCAATAAAATATAACTAAAAATAAAACAATTAATTTTCTGAAAAATATAGTGTTTGCGCACAAAAAATTAATCCGGTATCACTAATTTTTAATAAATATAAAATTCAAAGCCCTGACTGACTCACTGACTGACTAATATATCTACGCACAACCTAAACCGCTGGTCCTAGAAACATGAAATTTGACCTTGGTTGAAGAGGTATCCACTTAGTGAAATTCATAACAGGTGAATTGTTTTTGATAAATACTTAAATTTGTGACTCGATAATTAATTCTTGAGATCGCAGCAACGCCCGACGGGTACGACTAGTTTTTAATAAACTTTCGTTTGATTTTTTCCTAAATTTCTTAATTTAATCATAACACTCCACCGGAGAGCAAATGACAGCCTATGTAAGAAAATAAGTTAAAACACAGTTGCTTACTTCAGCAATATCTAGTGATTGCTTATTTAGACCCTGTACAATTAATCTTGGAGGTCTTCTTGACTCAGGATCTTTTCCATCAAGTTGCTGAAAAAAACTTATACATTACTCCAAAAATAAAATTTATCGCATACAACCTACAATAAATGATACATCACCTCGGGCAATGTTAATCCTATTTTTGAATTCGCTAACGGCTTGTAATAATTGATTACTCATAAAAATTTTTCTTTTTGCTTGAGTTTTACTAGCAGCACAAACATGAGCTATACGTATAAAAACATAACCAGAACAGTACGAGTCCCAACCAGCATTATGAAATGTACAAATAGAATTATCCTGTGGTTGAATTAAAGGTGAATTTGGTGCTAAATGTCTACCTTCCTCGTCTTTAAAGTAATGATATACATTTTCTAACGATGTTTTATTAAATTTGTTATTTTTCAATATAGACCTTGAAAAATCAAAAGTAATGTATTTTGTGTCATAAATTGTTGGAAACAAGGAATTCACAGTTTTCTTGAAAGCTGAATACGATTTTGGTAGTGGATTTTCAAAGTGGTGAGTTAAAAGCATCAAATCAAAAAATAAATTATGGCCAATAATTGGTTTTTTTAAAGATGCCAAAAGTTTAAAAACCTTTGTAAATCCAAGTAAATTGTCTAATAATTCTTCGTCCAATTTATTGTTTTTAATGAGATCTGTGCAGAATTCCAGAGATACTTTTCGTACTTTGAATCCCTCCGCATCTTCAAATGTCCACAAACATTTATGCCGATTTCTCAATTCCTTATGCAAAAAATATCTTATCTCGAAGTGATTCACAAGCAATTCCTGTTTCTTTAACAATATATAATCGTTTTCCTTTGCACTACTAATCCAGTTCTGTATTTCTGCTGTATAATATTCTAGAAGATCCTCCAAAACTAAATCAGAAGAAGAGTTTGCCATATGAATATTTTTTATTTCATTGCGAATACTCTCTTCTTGCAAACGATTTAAATATGGGATACCTTGATACACTAACTAAAACAAAATTTGTAATACATGTTTTTCGTTATTTCTAAGCCGTTACCTTGTTAAAATCGAATTTATGTGCAGATAAAAACAATAATGATGAGGCCTGGCATAGGAATGTCATGTCTAAATATGCAAAAGGTCTTGGAAATATGTAAAAGGTATACAAATTACCCTTATATTCATTACAGTTTGGATCAAAAGTGTACGCCGTCAACCCAAACTGTACTGGTATGATTTGTTCTACGGTTTTTCGTAATTTTGCGTATCTTTCTTGTGGAGTGTCGAAAAGGCTAAAAATCATATTAGTCAATCTTTTCATTCACAGCAAGCGTATAGCATCTAATGTTGGGTCAATATCAGTAAATTAAATGGTCTAATACTACAGTTACTGTTACACCGTCCAAACCGCGTTGTGCAGCACTACCGAGGTAAGCGGGTTACCAAGCTAGCTACAGTGGAAATGGGGGGAGTCGATACAAGGTGTAAAATGATTGAAAGGTAGTTTCAAACACCTTACACTTACCATAAATTTACAACTAACAATGCTCAATTCACGAAAAAATATCTCTTAAACTTTTCTAAAATAAATAGTCTTAGACGGGGTGTCAAATTAATCCTACCTGACTGTGGAAGATAGGATTGTAGCTTGCTCAGTAAAATCATACACAACTCAAGTTCTATCACACTTGAAAAGAAATTTATCCAAAAGCATAATAAAATTTTGAAGTATACGGGTCGTCGTAAACTTATTGATCACACCCGGTATATACGCAAAATCCAAGTTATAATACGTATATATATATATATATATATATATATATATATATATATATATATATATATATAGTGCTGCAGTACATATAAGTTGACTGCAAAGACCCATATTCGGGATGAAGTATTTAAACGTTTACGAATAAAAGGATTAATTGTGAATTGAAAGGAAATACTGGTGTTATTCTTTCAAAAAATTGAAAAGTGCTAAGGCAAATTTAAAAGTAAAACCTCAAATATTAAGTTAAAAGTGTTCAGTATTGAAGCGTGCGTTTTAACAAAGAAATCTAAAGTAACCCTTTAAGTCGCAAAATTAAAAGTATGTCGATTAAGCTAGATAGTAGTGGACATTTATTATCATTCATTGTAGTAAATGTGTAATGTACGAAATCGATTGTATAAAAGTAACTAAGAATTTTAATATTCAAGTGGAACTAAATATTTCTTGTGACAAACATTTATTCTGAAGGGCAAACATTAATCGGGTTCGCGAGTGACACAACGACCAAATTACTTAGATATTGTCACTGTTTTCTTTTTGTGACAAGTGTGGGTGCATATTAAAGGATTACTTGAAGGAAACCACCTCCCTATGAACATCACGTTATACCGTGGATTACCTAATATAACTTTAAAAATAATTGTAGATCTTTAAAGGATAGAAGTGTGATTATCTTTAGAGTCATTATTGTTTATTTACTTAAATTCCACCCGAGTAATAAGGATAATCAAACTTTATCTGCGTTGATGTATTTACAATATAAGGATTTCAATTTTTAAGAATTAGTTTTTTTATGGTGCTTGTCGAGATATCTTTACAATTTGGTCAGTATATATTTAACTTTAATTAATTAACTTACTTTTGTTTATTTGTTTAAGGTATGAGATAACATTTTTCTTCCAACTTGTGTAAAATTACATAACGGGTTACACCTTTTAAGAATGATCACCTTTGGATATTTTGGTTTAATGATGGATTTGAAATTGCTCATTGAGCCAGATTGCTTACAAAATTCAATTATTTTGAATTCTTTTACAGACAGTAAAATACAGAACACTGAGAACAGGATATTTTTATTAAGCAGAAATTCCAGATTTGAATTATTACAATTCATTCATATTGGTGAATGTTTGAATACGGTTTTAAAGAGAAAGTATTGAGAAAATCTCTATATGTTTTATGTTGCATTTAAAATTTTTCAGAAACAAACTAATTTTATGGTGATTTAAAAATCAATAAACCGACCTTTTTTATTTTGATTTTTCTAAATTGGGTAATATTTGTTTAGTTCAGAATTTGATGACAGATATTAATTCATATTATATATATATATATATATATATATATATATATATATATATATATATACAGAGGAAGGGGGAGTGTTAAATCCAGTCCTGTTTTAACGTCGTGATGGACGAGACCATAAAATATGTAAAAGTAAACACATCAAAAGTATACATACGACACAGAAATTTAACACCCGCATGGATTGAAATTTTGTACATTTGCTGACGATATAGTGATTTTTGCGAGAAGTCAAGAGGAATTACAACAGAAGCTAGTTAAGATGGGACATCTAACTCGAATGAAGGACAAATGACAAGTTAAAAAAGTGCGGCGAGCAAGAATGTAAGAAAGGAAGAAGATAGGACGCCCACAAAAAACATGGGACGACAACACTGAATAAGCTTTACGAAAAAGAGGCATTGCAAAAGAAGCCGCTAGAGGATTGGCTTGTGATACGAAGAAATCGAAAAAATTGTTGCACTAACTTAAAGACTAAGTGTTTTGTAATACCTTTAATACCTTATACCTTCGGATATATAAGGTTTAAGATATTATATACAGGGTGTCCAGAAAAAAGTGGAAAATCTCTCGGATTTAGATAGAAGATGAAAAAAGTTACTATAATTTTTTTTCCTCCAGACCCTCCCTACGGAGATGTGTGCCCCTAAAGGACGCCGCTGGAAATAAGTTTTTCTTGATTAACTTTTAAAGTACTTGACATAGTTTAATAAAAAAAACCAGTATGATGGCCCCTAATAAGGGTCTCTTAAAATAGTACTCTTGAAACATATTTACCTTGTTTAGTTTACTAGGGATAGACTAAGTTGTACATCTTAACGCCTAAATTTATAACACCCTGTATGATAAAGATCTAAAAAAAATATTTTTGGGTAGTTTGAACCTTTCTCTAAAAAAAAGGTATACTTGTTTAATATCGATAAAATTAACTATTTTCGAGAAAAAAAAGTGGGTTCAACATGGCCTCCGTGAAGTCTGATACACTGGCGAGCACGACGAATTGAGGACTGTTGTACCCGTCACAATAACTCCACATTGTTCCTTATCACATCACATTGACGAGCGCGTCAGCGCACAAGACCCAAGGCTGGCAGCATTCTCGTGCGTTTCGCTCTTTAAAGTGTAACTGTCATCGAGTGAGCATTACTATAATGTATTCTCCTGTTTATGAGCCAACATCAGCGGACATTAGAGATTTTACTGACTTGTTAATAAACTATTACAACATAACCGTTCAAGATGATGATGGAAACGATGACGTGGATGAGCTGAATGTATCTCACAACCAAGGTGATGGCGATGATTCACAGAAGAGGAAGAAGAGCGATGAGGTAGAGGAGAAAGACGAATCTCAAAACCATTATGACGATAGCGACCAATCACAGTTCAAGAAGAAGAAGAAGACCGATAACGGATGTGGTTAAATAAAAATGATGTATTGTTGTTTATAATAATAATAATATATTTTCAAACGCCAAGCTTTCCTTCAATTTTGTTGATAAACTTGTTTTTCCTAACGGTGTTTGAACCTACACTAACAATGCTGCAGTTAATGCGAAAGTGCGGTTAGATGGGTAGCTACAATAAGTGCGAGATTGGCTTTCTTTTGCACTCTGTGCGTTCAATCATATTGCTATTTTTTGAATTGTGACCTGATTTTGTATGATTAAGTTAAATCAGTTTAGTATTTAATTTAATTCATTTAATTAATTTGATTTGAGTAATAGATTTGTATGTTTGAGAAAGAGACGAGGAGAGACGACCACGATCAACCCCTATTACACAAAACATTCATTAGCCTTTACACCACTATATTGCACCACAAACAACCCTAATTAGTCCTAGAAATATACCGCTAGGGGGTGCCGCCTCTATTACAGAAAACATTCGCTAGTTTAAAAACATACCACTAGATGGTGCCACAAATAAAACCCTAATTAGTCCTAGAAATATAACGCTAGATGGTGCCACCTTTATTACAGAAAATATTCATTAGGCCATACACAACTAGATGACGATACAAATTCAAATTTCCCAACAAGCGCCACGATAGGAGGGCACAGGCCCTAACACAGGTTCCTATGTTTTGTCTTATAAGCTCGCAATAGGTCCCTTATTAGAATACAAGTTCAAATTTCTCGCAATAAGTAATCAGAATGTAAACACTTAAATACAAATCCAAATTCAAATATCCTGCCAAGGTCCGAAAGTAAGTAAGTTGCGAAGCCCTACGTCTGTCTTATAAGTTAGCATTAGGCCTCCTTATTATTATAATACAAGTTCAGATTTCCCCTCATAGATGGCGTCACAAACAAATTCAAACTTTTGGTCGAGGGGCGAGGGCCTGAAAGTAAGTTGCTAAGCCCTACATCTGTCTTACAAGTTAGCATTATACCCCTTATTGTAATACAGATTCATATTTCCAGCCATAACCTGCAGAGACTTAAATACAAATACAAATTCAATTTCCGCCATTGGGGCCACGACAAGGGACAAAGCCCCGAGAGCAAGTTGCGCAGCCCTACACCTGTCTTACAAGTTAGCATTAGGCTCTTTATTATTATAATAGAAATTCAAATTTGCCGGCAAGGGTACCACGACAATACACGAAGGCCTACGAACAAGTTGCGATCACGACAAGGGCAAAGACCCGAGAACAAGTTGCGACACCCTACACCTGTCTTACAATCTCGATTATGCTCGGGGAGGGTTGGAATTGGATCGCCGAAACAACCTTCGCTGAAATCCTCGAGTCGCGAAATTTTACGTATATGATACATGTTAACTTAAAAAAACTCCAAGGCTTCTATAAAATAAAAATAATCTTGACACATGTTAACAGGTTAAATTAATTAAATAAATCTTTATTATAAAGCACTTCTCAGTATTTTTACATGTCTTTATCCTTTATTAGAATACAATTTTTATGATAGAGGATAATTATGCAACCTGTTTATAATAAATACTAGGTGCATACTAATTCCAAAGATGTATGCGGTACAAGTGCTGAGATGCTTGAAATTGATCCCCAGCCACAAGAAGAATGTGTTTCGGCTTGTATGTGCTTCTAATCAACTACCGAGACACGCACCTAGACCATGTGCAATTATCATAAACACGGATCCTACAAACAAACCAGGTTAGCATTGGACCGCTGTCTACATTAACGAGAATGGTAATGGGGAGTATTTTGATCCCTTTGGACGAGCACCGCAAGGATATCATTTACGTTTCCTAGAGAAAAATTCCAGATGCTTCGTATACAATAAAACAATACTGCAAGATTACCATTCGAATGTGTGTGGACTTTATACGTTCATGTTTCTATATTTTAGATTACATAATTTACCTATGTTTGATTTTGTAAAAAACTTTTTTATACATGTTTAATTGTAAATGACGAGATAATCAAATTATTGTTTATCATCTGTTACCCAACCATTCTATTCTGATAAATAAAGAGATTTTTTAGTACCTTACTTTTTTAATTAAGAGTTGCGTAATATCAGATGAGCCTATTGCTTTTCTTTATTTTTTTATGACTTTAGCGTTTTAAGGAAAGTGCGTTACTCGGTTGGTAGATTATTAAAATTAACAGGCTTATATAATTACACAGTAATTAGCTAAAAGTAAACATGAACAGTGGTTTCTAACTACAAATTGTTGTTGTGGAATTTAAAACATGTAATTATTACATTCCAAACTTTTAATGCGGTTTTTATAAAAAAAAATTTACGTGTGCATGTATGTATGGACAACATATAGTATTTTGTTCAAACTGCTTTGTTATTAATTACTTTAAGGGAAAGGTATATACGAGCTGCAGTAAATGTGATAAAGATAATTAAGTTGTTTGTATATTTACACTCTAAAAATTAATTATGGGGAAATCAATAGCTAGTTTTACATTAACTATTCATAAACGTAAAACATAGAAAGTGCTTTACTTTGATTAGACGAGTAACACAAAGCAGTGATTATCGCTCGTGAATCAGTCCCTCAAAAATGTTCTTTTAATACAGAGCTGGTAAGTGTACTGTTAACCTTTTATTTATTTTATTTACTTGTACAGATTTTTAATTACAGTTATAAAACACATCTTATGCGTAATAACAAGTTTCTTTAAAAATATTAAGGTGTACAATATACAACAATTTAATGAGCAGATGAATATTAAACATATTTCAATGCAATCAATGCAGGTAAAACAATCAGTTTTAATATTCGTTTAGAAAACAATATTGTAATAACTGTTATGTAATTAACTTAATAAAAAAATTTTGTTTCATTAGAGAATAATCTGAGTCAGTAATTTTTTTTATAACTCACTGAGGCTTTTTTAATTATGATATTTACAATAAAAATAAGTGTTCTATAATTAAATTTTACGGTCATTCAAATTCCCCACGCACGATCAAACCCTAGCACAAGTTCATACATCTGTTTTACAACATAGCAATAGGGCCTCCTTATTAGAATACAAATTCAAATTTTACTTCAAGGGTCACGGGGCTAAGTCCCAGCGGTAAGTTGCGAAGCCCTATATCAGCCTTACAAAATAGCATTAGGCCTCCTTATTAGAATACAACTCCGATGTATAAATAACATTTCGTTAGGTTACAATCTGTAGATAGGAATTAAAAGAATACGCACAGTTGTCTAACTTCCAGGGGCTCCCCACCAAAAGGGCTCTTAACACAAACAAAAATAATCAGAGTTGAAATTCCCATCATGGGTTGAAAAAGGCCACCGAAAAGAAACCATAAAATAAGGGTGAAAAATACGCCCCCTCAAGTAAGCGAGTAAAAACAAAAAAGGCCTTAATTAGGGATGGACATTCCATTAAGGGGTTGAAAAAGGCCTCCGAAAAGAAACTATAGAGGTGAAAATCAAGGGGTTGAAAAAGGCCCCCGAAAAGAAACCATAAGAAATAAGGGTGGAAAATACGGGCCCACGTGGGGCATCCTTGTGACGTCAAAATCCAAGATGGCGCATGGTGCCTCCCTTCTACTTTTATTTTGCTTTTAAAAATTGAATCTTTTTTTGTTTTTATAACTAACCAGTTTTTTAGGCTTCATTAAAAGAGATTAACACTGCCATGGTTGGGAATTTTAAGTCCGCAACAAAAATAAGTTTATTTTTGTTAGTTGAGTTGATCGGCCTATTTCCACAGTTTTTGCTTTTTGAGCGCAACGTTTCGGAAGCAGACTTTTCGCACTCGAGTCGATTTCATATGTTATGATTTTTTCCCAAGTACTTCACTACTCTCAGATTCCAACTTGGTACGTTTTACTTACTAGTCTGACACCTTTACCGCTGAGCCACTGAGTTATGCAATATATATTTTATTAACTTTTTCGTGGTTGCCGAGAAGTTTATTGTGCATGTTGCGCCGTAACTTATTGCGTAGGTGTTTTGCGCTCATGCTCTTCGCGCATTATTGGAATCCATATGGGTTTCATTTCCATACTAGCTTGGCCTATTGGATTGTCTGCTGGTGCGATGCATGTGGCTTCTTTGAGTTTCCAACGAGTTGTGTTCCCGTCTTTTGCCACTATCTGTATGTTATCCCATGGGATGCACTTGTCTTCGTTCCAGACATGTTCGGCGATTCTAGATTTTTCCGTTTCGCCCTTGCGGACGTTGTCCTTATGTTCCTGTGTTCTTACTTTGAGTGGTCTACTGCTCTTTCCTATGTATGTTATGCCGCATTCGCATGGTAGGTTGTGTACACAATTCTTGGAATACTGATCTTCCTTGTGTGGTTTGGTTTTGGTCAGTATTCCAGCAACCTTCTGCAGAAAATTGCAGGTAATGGTTAGATGTTTTAGCATAGCATATGGTGTGCCATTCGACATTTCACTATCATTTGCGAAAGATGAAGTTTTCACATTATTGGAAGCTGTTCTATATTATAATTTTAGTACGCTTCTTGAAGTTTCCCAATCAGTTGCAGTATCGAGAAAATCGCGTAAATGTTTGCGAGAGATGAAATTTTCCTGTGTTCTTACTTTGAGTGGTCTACTGCTCTTTCCTATGTATGTTATGCCGCATTCGCATGGTAGGTTGTGTACACAATTCTTGGAATACTGATCTTCCTTGTGTGGTTTGGTTTTGGTCAGTATTCCAGCAACCTTCTGCAGAAAATTGCAGGTAATGGTTAGATGTTTTAGCATAGCATATGGTGTGCCATTCGACATTTCACTATCATTTGCGAAAGATGAAGTTTTCACATTATTGGAAGCTGTTCTATATTATAATTTTAGTACGCTTCTTGAAGTTTCCCAATCAGTTGCAGTATCGAGAAAATCGCGTAAATGTTTGCGAGAGATGAAATTTTCACATTAATGTGTCCGATTCTATAAATTAAAGAATGCAACCTGATAATACATTTTATTGCCTAAAATAAATATGAATACTCAGGTACAGTGTGTCCCATTTTTGATCGACTTTCAGGGTGTTTCGGTTATGAGTGAAGATAGAGGGATGCGGTTTTCGCAATACTGTACTACTCTTTTGTCAAACGAATAATACCGTTTTCATAATTAGCTTACTCCGTTTTTAGGATATAAGTAAAAAATTGATTTTTTCCATTTAACGCTTCCCTTGCATCTCAGTTATTTTCAAAGTTGCCGAAACGGTAAAAGTTGGTATGGATAAAACTATTTACGTAGATTTGGATGATGTAATCAATTAGTTATACGTAATACTTTTTCAGATATTAACCAAACTTATATTTTTTAAACTGGAACACCCTACGTACTTTCAACTCAACGAATGCGCCTCTTTCTTCGTATCTATTTTTTTGAACAACTGAAAATTGCGCATTTTTTTAGAAAATAAAGTAACTTTCATTACGTTGCATACAATTCTACGACTACGACCATATTATAATTGTATAAAATGCAAAATCAATTAATGTCTAACTGAGTATTTCAATAATTACTTATCGATTTAACTAGATATGCTGAAAGAAACTTGGCAAACAAATATTTAAAAGACTAAAATCAAATTTATTAAATTGTGGATCGTATGTGGTATGTGAAGCCCATTCCGAAAAAGTAACAAAAAAGCTAATTATGAAAATCGAGAACAAGTGGGATGTTACAAGGAGAATGTACGTGTTCGAACGCGATTACTCACGCACTATACTCTCTTTAGCCACTTGTATATTTGACTTTATTTGAGATTCAGTACTTCACGTTCATGATTTGCTGTGCATTAATTCCTGCATATATGTTAATTGTAATTTAGTATTCTTACTCTTGTTTTAGTTAGTTTAGTCATTGTGTACAACTTGTTATTAATCTCTCGCGTTTATCAATTAGTATTTGTTTTATCTTAGGTTAGTTCTTATGTATTTTTATATTCGTGCTCTTTTGTTTAATATATTGTTATACGTTTCGCTGTTGTACTGGACACATTACTTTTAATTTCAGTATCAGTTAGTATTAGAATCTGGACAGTTTGATTAGATAGTGAATCGTACTGTATAAACTTTAGTGCGCGATTGAACGCATTCGAACACGTGCGTCTCCACTGTAATAGATGGCACTGTAGAACGTGGGGCTCGTCTCCTGGATAGTACGCTCAGGGTCCTATTAACACAGCTATACGAAGCCGTGAGCAGTTACAGATGCCCACCAAGAGCACGAAAGGTCTGAAACCATTTATTTCCAGTGGCGCCGAACGACCCAGCATCCATATAGATACAGCGACAATCCTCGTCTTCAAAGCAGGGAACCACCAGCTTGCAACACTTTCACTACTTTCCACAAAAAAAAGAGCGGTCGCATGACACCCTACCTTCACCAGCAGAAAGAACGAAGACCCTGAAGGCTCCTTCGGCCGGTTAGGAAATCATTTCCACAAACACCGAAGTAGCAACTATAAAATGCAGCAAGACAGCTTCGAGATGAAGCTGCGATAATGTGGAAAGGTTAGGAGAACTTCGATTCGACGTACTTTAGATTAAAGCGGACGATCCTCTATATCTTTGTCGATTCCATGGCAGGGCTTGCAACTAAGCGTACCACGTTACCGTCGCCCGTCGAACGCAATGTACCGCGATCCACTAAGGAAGCAGCATCACCGCCTGCGAAACACTCAATACTATAGACTGCCGCACAATCAACAGCTGTGCCCACGGTAACCATACCGCGGTTAGAGCCCGCCGCGCCGCCGCCGCTACCTATACAATCGCCACCTGTAGAGTCCACAGGTCAACAACTTGCTGCAAAATGGCCTTACTAGTCGACCGATTCTCAAACAGACCAAACAACTTTCTAACGAACCGTTGGTCCAACTTTCTCAATGCGCTGCAAAACCAACGACTGTTGAACCCACCGAACCGTTGTCGGCAATGCTTGAGGCCTGGGAGCAGTATTCCCGTGTGGAACATAGAGTTAGTATGTATTCTTTCCACTCTTTCTTCTGTTTGGCTAATCGACTCAGTTGCGACATGGTTTTCAGTATCCGTGTGGGTTCCATTCTAACACCTTTCTGCAGATGTCGTTGTCGTTTTTTCTCAGAGTATGGTCTAACCATCCATACTTTCTTTTCCAGATTTCTATATTAATATCTGCTTGATTTGTTTGGCCCCATAGGTCTTTGTTTGACATTGTGTCTGGTGACCAAATTCCTATTATTCCTCTCAAACGCTTGTATGTAACTTCCGTTTTATTACTTCTGTGACCATCCATGATTTTCACCCAAACAATAAAACAGTTTAACCATAGCATTAAAGCAAAGTTTTTGAACGCCACACATTTTTTAATCGGTACCGACCTTTATTTATTCTTTTTAGGACATCTTTTGTTACACTATCATTTACGGCCACTGTACGAACTCGTTTACATTTTCTATTATATTGTTATTTACCTGCAAGTTTGTTGGTACTGCTATGTTCATATACATAAACTTAGTCTTTCTTATATTAATTTGTAGACCGATTTTCCCCGCCACTACACATAATTTATTTAATTTTTCTCGTGTGTGGTTTGCCGTATGTGCTAATAAACATATGTCATCTGCGAAATATAAATCTGCTCGAGTTTCACGCACGTTCTTGTTTAAGCCTCGTCGTTCTGTTGGGGTCACCATATTTAGAACTTCATCAAGCACAATAACAAACCATAGGGGCGAGAGCGCGCAACCTTGGCGTACCTTGTGCTTTGAGGCTTTCCTTTACTTTTTAGCTATTTCCAAATACTTTGTCTACGTATGCAATCAAAATCTTTTAGAAAATCCATAAACGTCAAGTAGAGAGGAGAATTAAATTCTAATGACTGCTCTATTATTATTCTGAGCGTTACTATGTGATCCAATCATGATCTGTTAGGTTTGTAACCGCACTGTTCTTTCCGTAGCTTTTCATTCAGTACTAGCAGAACTCTATCCAGTAAAATTTCTTGTTTGTTACACTGAGTAACGTGATTCCTCTCCAATTATAACATAGCGACAAGTATCGTTTGTTTGGTACTTAGTTTCTTCAGCAAAGCCGCTGTACCTTATACGTTTAATTTCAATATATCCGCTGTTAATTGGTCTTGCTGTTTTTCCATTCTTTAATTTGAAATGACTTATAATTTCTTCTTCTGTGGGAGATCCGTGTTGATACCACGCATATTACTGGGTGTACGTCCTCATTCACTTCGCCTTCCTCTAGCAGCTCTGCATTAAGGGTTTCCTTAAAATGTTCTATACAATGCTGCATTTATTGTTCATTCGAGCACAGTAGGTCTCCATATTTACTCTTCACGATTACATTTGTGTTTTTTTTCCTGTTAGATCCCTTATGCCTCTAAATAATTGTGTACAATCTTTGGTATCAGCAGCTGTTTCAGCTTTTTTGGCTATATCATCAACATATTTTCTTTTGTCATTTTTTACTGCTTTTTTAATAGCTTTAAAGATCCTTTTCTAGTTTTCGTGTTCTTCTTAGAGTATAGCTCTGCTATCGACGTTTCGTCTCCGAGAAACCATCATCAACTTCATTTTTTTATATCGCCGCAACCAACGAAACACCCTGTATTCGGTAGTATTTTTTATTACAAGTTTAACCATGTATTACACATTATGGTTTTGAAACCAATTTTTAAGAAAAATTCGGATTAATATTAGTATTTGATAATATATTTTTCTACAAACGTCAAAAAATGACGAGGTTCGCGCATTAATAATTAATTAATAATTAATTAATAACATTTGGCGAAATGACACTTTTTTTTATTTTCCTACGTTACCATAACAACGTGCGCGAAATACATATTTCGCGCACTACTCTATGAGATTATTGTATTTTAACTTTTGTGGTCCTCAATCAAGCAAAAATCCAAGAAAAAATTATTTAAAACAATTTTAGGGAATATACGTGCGCGAACTACTTTGGTGTTCTCCACTAATTTTTTAACTCGATCACCAAAGTAACATTTCGCGCACTAGATACAAAAATAACTATTTACGTACAAATTTAACAACTCCAATATTTTAAACCTATTTAATTAAAGTTAAATAATCACACTAACTGTTCAAATAGGTTGCCGTTATTTTCTAGACACAGGTAATCTCTCTTTTCTGAAGAATTTAAAACACGGTCTAGCATTTCTGGCGAAATTGTATTAACTGCTGCCATAACCCGATACTAACAACTGCTCTTCATCCACAACTGCCATAATACATTTGGTTTTTCAGGTAACCCCACAGAAAAAATCCAACGGACTTAAATCGGGTAATCGGGCTGGCCAAGCTACTGCACTGTAAGTTTCAATCCATTTTCCTGCAAACCGCAATGACAGATAGTCCTGTACACTTTTTGAGTTATGTGCTGGGGCACCATCTTGGCGAAACCAACAGTTGTTTAACAAGTGCTGGAGGTAATTCATCCAAGGCATTTTCCAAATCAGTCCTTAGCAAGTTCAAATATCGTTCGGCATTTAAATTGTTGTGGTAAATAAAATGTCCTATTATTCTTCGTTCCAAAATGCCCGTCCACACGTTAAATCCAAATCTATGTTGATGTCTTGATTCTTTTTTTAAATAAGGATTTTGTTTTGCCCAATAATGTTTGTTACGTCGCTTGAAAATTCCATTGTTGGTTATCATGCTTTCATCAGACCAAATTATTTTAAAAGGAAAATTTAGATCTTCGTCACATTTTCTAGCATACTATTCGCAGAAACCTGCTCGACGCTCCTGATCAGACCCTGACAAACTTGAAATTTACGTGGATGAAACTTATTCTTATTTAACATGAATTGTGCTGTACAATTAGTTATACCAGTACGATGCTCAATTTGTCTTGTAGATATTTCAGGGTTCTCAACAACGGCTTGTAAAACGGTATTTTCTTTTCCGTCATCAGATTGTTTTGGATGGGATAGGACACGGTTTGTTAATGAACCAAATTCTTTAGATTAGATTCCAAACGTCTAAAAATGGATTTACCAGGTTGCCTTCATTCAGCATATTTATCGAAATACATCAGCTCAGTAACTCAGGAACGTTATCGTGAGTTGATTGTTATTGTTTTCCCTTGACCAGCCGGCCCTTAAACAGTCTAGGTATTTAAAAAGTATAAACAGAACGGACCCCCTAGCAACCAATAAATGTGTGCAAAGGCACTAATTTCAACAAAACCCTGTAGCACCCTTAATAACTGCGATATCAGAGTAAATAAAAAACTGAAAATGCTCAGAAAACATCAATCTTTAATCTGGCATTATCAAATTTCATTCGTTCACTCTACAGAGTTTCTCAAAAATTAACAAAGAAACATTACTTTCTTTTCAGATCTGTATATGACATTTCGACCAATTGTTTAAATTCAGCAATAGGTCTAACGTGTTCTCAAAGAGTGAAACTACAATTTAAAAAACAAATTATCAAAATCGAATTAAGGGTTCAAGAGAAAATTGAAGTCCAATATAGTGTAACTTTTGTCAGTTCCCCTAATTTTGACGGTGTGCGTAGAAAAATGTGCGTATGATCACAATACGTAATATGCTTTATGTTTTAACATCTTCTTGATTTGAATTTTACCTCCAAAAAATTCACGAATACAACGTACGTGGGAGTGGTTTTGCCTTCCCTGCACCATTTTGGTAGACAACCCCTAATCTGTCCTAATTCCTATAATTTGAACACTTATTTTTTGTGCCGAGTAAATATGGTGCACAGCGATGAGTAAATATTGTTAATATTCGTAAATATTAGGAAATGATCGTAAATATCAGCAAATATTCCTAAATATCAGCAAATATTCGTAAATATCAGTAAATATTCGTAAATATCAGTAAATATTAGTAAATATGCCTAAATATTAGGAAAAATTCGAAAATATACTGTGTCGTTTAAACTACGGAAATTGAAAATTATGTACTCGTACGTTGCCTCAGCAATGCCTAAAGCGATGCCTTGAAACGCAAATAATAAATAGGTGCATTATTTAGAGAAGCTATACGATATGATATTTAATTTTCATAGCCATCCCTATAGCATTTGATCTGACGGGATATTATGTCCGTGTAGGGTCTATACGGCGAATAACGATGCGAATAATTTTGTCTAGGTATTGATTGGTAAAGAAGTAAGTAAATTGTTAAAAATTATGTTTTTTAAAATAAGAAAAATAGGTACATAATTATCTATTATCAAAGCATACCAAAATAAATGAAAAACTGGTTTAGAAAAACAATAGAAACTGCTAGGGAAACTACATATAACTAAGGTTATCCTATAACATGCAAGATATGTATTTATTTCTTAAAAGAACGTTTCAGTTCTTTGAATAAATGATCAATTTTACCACGATCTGTTCTATTTATGGTCATTGTTCCTACACCTAACTTGAAAATGGGCCCTTAGAATTTAGAAAACATATTTTGATTCGATAATAGCAATATCATCTTGATTGGGTCAGGAGAATTTATGCACACGCATACCCACACCCACACGCATGTACACGTGCACATATACACTTGGCGAAACTTTGTCTAAAGTTGTAAAAGAAGTAATACGTCGATTTAGTGGTAGTAAAAAAAAAGCAAATTGCATAAGCTTCTATACCTACGCAGGTTGGAAGGTAAAACGCAAATCTCATTGAATAAAGGAAAGGAAGTTGTACAATAACTAAATATGACTACTATTTTCATTAAATTTAGTATGTCTATTAGGATGGCCTATAAAAAATGACGTTTTTTTATGAAAAACTTTAATGAGAAAATAAGGAATGAAAACTTTTATTCACTAAAGTATAAACCGTTGTAAAGTAATATCTTTCGCCATCTTTCTGCAAGATCTTTACCGCCACGATGGTACGATGTAGCATCTTTGGAATTAAAGAATTCTCGGCATGCAGCTTCAACTTGCTCAACACTTATAAAATGCCGTCCGCAAAGGAAGTACGCCATGGATCGGAATAAGTGATAATCGGAAGGCGAAAGGTCCGAGCTATAAGCTGGACGAAGAAGAAGCTCCAAATTCATTTCCCTAATTTTTTGTTGAGCTTCAGCTGCACTATGAAGTCTGGCGTTATCTTCTTGCAGAATTGCCCGTTCTCTGTTCACCAATCCAGGGTAACGCCGACTTAGAGCATCATGCATCCTATCCAACTGTTGACTGTAAAGGTTGGCATCAATCGCTTGCCCATAAGGAACCAACTCAAAGTGAGTAACCCCTAAAATTCCACCATACACAAAGCATAACCTTTCTTCAGAACCTTTCTCGTTTGGGAACCGACAATGCAGGTTGCCTAACAGCAATAACACTGATTTTCTGTGCTAGGATTATTGAAATAAATCCACTTTTCATCGCAAGCAACGATCCGTTTAAATAAACGTTCATCCTAAGGATTCGAAAGCAGTTGATCACAAACCTGAACTCACCTTCCTGCCATTGCTGGCATTAAGTCGTGAGGAACTTCTCTACAACGTCTATTGGCTTTTCCAAGTTGATGCAAATGGCGCCTTACGGTTTCTTTGGAATAACCAAGTTCTGCTGACAACTTACGGGTACTTGATGGATTTTCTTCAACAACATCTCGAAGTTCAGCGTTACTTAACTAGTTGGGCCGACCAGAACCTTGTTTCGTCTTGAGACTTGTATCTCCGCCAGTAAATTTTCGCCGTACGAATGTTCACTATTCCTTCCCCTTCCACTTCACATATTTTTGTAACTGCGGCGGTTGCAGAAACGTTTTGTTTCCAGTAATGACGCAACAGTATCAAAATTTCGTATTTTTCGTCAGCCATTTTGACGTTCATTGCTAGTTAGAACCAAAATAATATCAGATGGAAATTGGACGGGAACAATCGCCTGCTTGATTAGGTTTTAATAATGCATAGCATTAACATACAAAATGTTTTCTAGATAGGAGCAGAAGGGCTCAATAAGAAACATTTTTTATGGGCCACCCTAATATTACCAACCTTTGGTGGGATTTTTCAGTTTAGTTTATGGTTCGGTTGTATTCTTCGTTGGAGAACTATCTTTCTTCTAGGCGTGTGGGTGGAGGTAACAGTATTAATGATTTGATGGCTACTTATTAATTTTCACAATTAGTAGAACCTGATATTTTCAATTCCTGTTGACGAATGGCTTAAGTTTTTATATAAAGTAATTTGTGGGTCTTACGAATGGCAACCCCTTTCTCTAGGTTAAATATGTCCAGTGATAAAGTAATAACATTTTTATCAAATTCTCTTCAATCAATTGTAGGAAAAAATTGCATTTAGTTTTATAATATTACACCTGGAAGCATTGTTTGGTGCCCTCTGTATATGACGTTTAAAGTAACGCAATTAAATTCTATTCTCAAAGTGACATTTGCCGACAATTATTACTGTCTGAAACATCTTTTGATCTTTTGCTTACTTACCAATGTTTCTGAACTGCCGTATGTGTCACGAAATCACATGTGCTCGAAACATCGGCAAGAGCCTCCCACGGAAATATTTGCGGCATAAAATTAGAAACAACAAGATTAATAATAAACGTTGGCTTTAAATTGTAAATGAAATTTAAAACAAAAGCTGTTAAATCTGACATTTTAACGGCCTATGTGAGTTTAGCAATTAATTATTCTAATTCGAAATATTTACTAGAGTACGTAAGTATCGTAAAAGTTGACATGCTTTTAATTTACGGCGAATTCAAGAGAAATGCAGCTGAAGTACGTGCGTCATAAGTGAAGCCTAATGTAAGTAATGATGATTATAAAACGAATACCGAACTAAACAGAGCTTCTCAAAATGTTTTGCACTAGCCTGTACACAAATGTCCAATAATAGCTGTTCTACTTCGTTCAATGAATGCAATATTACATACGTATGCGCATTATTAAATCGTGTGGCTGCCCGTTAATTGTTAACTTTTGAACTCTACAAGAAATCACAACGAACACATTTGTTTGGTATCTACATCGGTATAGCAATTCGCCCAAATCCGCGCAACCATTCTCGAGTTTGATTAGATCACAACCCCTACACTTTCCGTTTTTTAGTTATGAAGCAAACAGGTTTTTTAAATGGTACACCCTATATATTATTTCTTATATTTATTAGGCATAATGTGGGGTTTCCAAAGTTATTTGATTGTATAAAATTATTTTCAAACACAAGCTCAGAATTTAAGATTTTCTAAAATTTTCTTTTGTGTCCAATTAGTAGGTAGTAGGCTATAGCAACAATGTATCAAAAATTAAATCCATGTAAGTAATTATTATACTGTCAAACTTAATTCTAAAGGTCTTTCCGAATTCTCAACTCTTAATTATTTATTACAGTATTTTAACTTAATTATGATAAAATTATAGAATTTTACTCAAAACAAAACAAGAATTATCTATCACCACAAAAGCGAAACAGAATTTAAAAAAAAAATCGAGAGGGCCATCTTATAAGTCCGTAGGTACCAATCCATCTTTGAGCAAAGTTACCGTCTAAAAATGCTCTTATAAGCGCAGAGTTGCGGCTTGGAACACCGTCTTGTTGAAGATAAATGGCATTATAAAGGGCCAATAGTAGTGCTGAAAATGGGATATCCTGTACAGTACCTTAAAACAAAATGCTAGTAAAAACTTTTCAAAATAAAAATTTTTGATTTTACTTTTAAAAATGAGGTAAGAAGATTTTATTTTCTTATAAACCATATTATCAACATGAAATGGTTCCTTGCCATATGTAATTCTATTGGTCCAAAATATATGCAATTTAAGGGAACTGAATCCATATCCATACAAAAGAATTTTTAAAAAATTTCATTTTCGCTTTAATTTCGTCAAATTTTAAATTTCTTCCTATAAAATACTGTTCTCTGTAATAAACGGCGAAGTATTTTTCGGTTTTCAAAGGTGTTCTGTAAGTTTTCTTCTCTTTCAAGTTTCTTCATTTCAGGAACTTTTTTGCAGTCTTCTTTTTGTTTTTTGAATTTTATCATTTTCCATATTTTTAAAAAAATTGTTGGGAGGTGATCACGCATGGACTTTTTGAAATTTTCTCTTTGCTGAGACTTCTTGCTTTTGTTTAGGCGGCCAATAAAGAACATTTCTAAGAGATGTATCAGAAGGGTCTTAACTGCAGTTTTGTATGCTGATTCTTTTTCTGAATTTTTTAAATCATCCGAAGGTGAATAGTTCGGCTGCTTTTATCTGGAGGGTAATTGAGTGATTTTATTTTCTGGGGATGGAGTATCTTCTCTGGTAATTTCGCAAGCATTTTCTATACCACTGACATCCGGTAAAGATGACTGGGAATTTTCGTATGCTGTTTAACTTGGTTCTTTTTCGTTGTTTTTGTAGTCCCTGACCATTCTTCATTTTTTCCCAGATGTCAAACAAGTCCTTAGATTGTTCCTCACCTGCCCACTCGACACATGTTTTAACTTTTTCTTGACTTGGATCAGTTAGGCTTCCTCATTTGCTAAATGAGATCATGATCGGCTTGCAGTGCTGTCGCCAGATTATTGGACGGTTTGAACTGTATCTTTGGTGATCGTTTTAATTACATCCAGACACAAAATTGGGAAAGTGGTTTTTGTTTATTTCGGTCATTTTGAAACTTGCAATTCTCACTGGAAAATTCACTTAAGTGCATCGTTAAATGTGAGATGTGACTGTCAATAAATAACATTACGAGAAGCTGTGTGTTGCGTGAAGGATGTATAAGCCACTTACAAAATGCGCTTGTCACGTATTCATAACATTCATAAAATGACGAGAAACTGTGTGTTGAGTGAAGGATGTATAAGCCACTTATAAAATACGTTCGTCACGTATTCATAAAGTGGCTCTCCCGCCATCCATCCGTTTTCCATTTTATCAATCAGGAACATTTTAAACGATGGCCCCAAGTAGTCTGGTACAGGCATAAACAATAAACGGCGGTAGTCACCGTTTGCACAACACATGATGCTAACAGCAAAGATTCCTTATCAGATCCTTTAACGAAATCATACGTTTCTGTTGAATTAATTAATATAAAGTCAATTTCTATTATCTATAGTAACTATTGATTATTTAGTCTAAAAAATGATTCATTAAACGAATGTGTTCCTGTAAGATGTGTGTTCTTTTTAATTAATTATTCATAATTACAGGCAATAATTATTATGAGTCTTATTGGGTTATGGGCCCAGAAGGCTGCATGAGTGTGTTAAAAGAGTAAATTCCTTTTTTTTATGTACATTAATTTTTTGAAGGGGAGTGTACCTAACTTAAAAATGTCAAACGACTCAAGTACAGAAATACCTTTCCCAAAGTTGAGAAACTGCAATTTTTCAAGTTGAAAATTCAGAATTTTAAGCCTTTTGGAAGCAAAAAAGGTAAAAGAAGTATGCTTAAAAGTAAAAGAAGCATCTCTGTCAAATGTAAATTAATTTTTTGAAGGGGAGTGTACCTAACCTTAAAATGACAAACGACTCAAGTACAGAATTACCTTTCCCAAAGTTGAGAAACTGCAATTTTTCAAGTTGGAAATTCAGAATGTTAAGCCTTTTGGAAGCAAAAAAGGTAAAAGATGTATGTTCAAAAGTAAAAGCAGCATCTCTGTCAAATGTAAATTAATTTTTTGAAGGGGAGTGTACCTAACCTTAAAATGTTAAACCACTCACAGAATTAACTTTCCCAAAGTTAGAAACTGTAATTTTTCAAGTTGAAAATTCTGAATTTTAAGCCTTTTGGAAGCAAAAAAGTTAAAAGAAGTATGTTTAAAAGTAAAAGCAGCATCTCTGTCTAATGCAAATTAATTTTTTGAAGGGGAATGTACCTAACCTTAAAATGACAAACGACTCAAGTACAGAATTACGTTTCCCAAAGTTGAGAACCTGCAATTTTTCAAGTTGGAAATTCAGAATTTTAAGCCTTTTGGAAGCAAAAAAGGTAAAAGATGTATGTTTAAAAGTAAAACCAGCATCTCTGTCAAATGTAAATTAATTTTTTGAAGGGGAGTGACCTAACCTAAAAATGTCAAACCACTCAAGTACAGAATTACCTTTCCCAAAGTTGAGAAACTGCAATTTTTCAAGTTGAAAATTCAGAATTTTAAGCCTTTTGGAAGCAAAAAAGTTAAAAGAACTATGTTTAAAAGTAAAACCAGTATCTCTGTCAAATGATGAAGAAGAAAAATGTTATGAAAAGGATGCCAAAGCAAATGCAATAATTGTTGCTTGTATAACAGATACAAGCATATGGAATGCAAGTTTGGAAAAGGTGTTTGAACGTAAAAGTGTATTTTCAAGATTATATATAAGGCGCAAACTTTTGCAGTTAAGATATAATGAAACTGATGACCTTCAAGATCATTTTGTAAAGTTTGACTCTCTGATTAGAGATCTAGAATCTTCAGGGGCGACTGTAGACGAAGATGACAAGGTATGCCATTTATTGTTAACTATGACAGAGAAATTGACAGGGTGATCACAGTTTAGGAAACATCAGATAAGTTGACATTAGATTGTGCAAAAAGTAAGCTGCTTGATGCTGAATTGAAGATAAAGAATCAGCAAGATCAAAATATTAAAAATGATGATTGTTCTTTTATGGTAAATAAAAATAAAAACAGATGTTATAGCTGTGGTAGCGACCAACACCTGCACGGGAACTGTCCAAAATACAATGGTAATTTTGATCCCCAACAGAGGCGAGGATATTATAAAGGCGTATTTCACCCAAGAGGTGGTTATGGACTAAATTTTAATAATACAGAAAACAGAGTTTCTGGTGGTGCGCACTCAGCAGCAAATAATGATAATGATGAAATTGCTTTTATTGCAACATTTAGTGAAATAAATTTTGAGGATGAAAATAAAGAAAGTGCTTCTATTGCAATGTTGAGTGAATTAAATTTGGAAGATAAAAATGAAGAAAGAGTCAACTTTTGTTTTAGATTCAGGTGCAACAAACAATTTATTTTGTTCAAAAATGGAAAAATATATGCAAGATTTCAAAAATATCGAACCGATTAATATAAAAATGCTAATGGAACATCGATGTCAGCTCAACAAAGAGGTTATGTAAAAACGCGCTGTTATCAAAGTGGAAAGGTTATAAATATTAGCGGATTGCTTGTCAAAAATTTACCTTGCGATCTGTTGTCAGTAAAGAGAATTGTTTTATCAGGTTTTAGTCAAAGTGTTGTTTTTAAAGAAGATTGTGCTGAAATAAATATTTAAAATGTTGTAATTATGTGTGAAACAAAAAGAAATTTGTATTTTACATTTGAAATTATAAAAACCCCGCAGCCATACCAATGTTTAGTGGCAAAGGAAAACAGTGAACTGAGGCATCTTAGATTAGGTCATCTAAATAGAAGAGGCCTTTAATTGTTAAAACTGCCTTATAATAATGAAAAATGTGATTCTTGTGAGAAAGCAAACGCCGAGAAACTTCCTTTCAAAGCGGCATTTTTTCCCAGGCCAAATCGTATTGGTGAGTTAATTTAGTCAGATATTTGGGGTCCTACAAAAGACAGTGGTTTAAATGGTGAAAAATACTACGTCTCAATAACAAATGACTATTCACACTTTACTTATTATGTGGTTTGAAATAAATAAAAAGTCTGAAGCAGAGGAAAAGTTAAGAAACTATATTGAACGTATGAATACAAACGGTACAAAAATTTCAAGAAGTAGAACAGATCGTGGCGGAAAGTATATGTCAAATAGCATCAGGTCTTACTGTCTACAAAAAGGTATTAAACAAGAATTCGCGGCTGGATACACACCCCAACAAGTAGGAGTGGCTGAAAGGTTAAATTATACAGTCTGCGATAAGGTAGGAGCTATGTTTATTGATTCAAACAAACCAAAAAGTTTATGGTGTGAGGCTGTTCGATGTGCTGTGTTTCAAATAAATAGCTCACACACACGCATATGCACTAGGTGGAAGAATACCTGCTGAAATTTTTCTTGTAAAAGTTGATTATGAAAAATTGTTGTGTATGGATGTAAAGCTTGGTATTGCAATCTCGAAGAGATGAAAAATTAGAACCTCGTGGACAAGAAACACGAAGAGTGGGATACGCTGATTCTGGTTACAGACTATAGGATCCAGAGCTAAACAAAATTGTTATTTCTCGTGATGTCACTTTTGACGAAAGTAATGTTAAATTTAAACAAGACTTAAATCAAAATTTGATTCCTAACCAGATAAATAATCAACAAACAAGCACGACAGAGGTTGAAACACCGCTTGACATAGATGATTATGAAGAGGAAAGCACCCCTGATGAACCAAGAGCTATTAGTAGACCCAAAAGAGTAGTAAAGCAGCCAAATTACTTAAGAGATTATGAGACTTATTGTACGGCATATTATTGTTTACTTACTGATAATCCCATGAGCTATGAAGAGGCACAAACACTTCCAGAGTGGAAAGGTGCTATTGAAAATGAACTTAAGACCTTAAACAAATTTAATACGTGGGAAGTAGCCGATTTACCAAATGACAAAAAAGCAATTGACACACGTTGGGTCGTTCGTACTGAACAGGACGGTGTTAGAAGAGCTTGCTTGGTTTGTAAAGCCTATCAAGAGAACTCGTATGCCAATTTATATACTCCAGTGGTAAAAATGCATACTATAAAAATGGCGCTTAATCATGCACTATGAAATAACTTAGAAATACAAATATTGGACGTACCAAGTGATGTTTTAAATGAAAGATTAAAATCAAATGTTTATATACAATTTCCAGAGGTAATAACGCCAATTGAAAATAAAGTTTTGAAATTAAATCGGTCACTTTATGGTCTCCAAGAAAGTCCAACATCCTGGAAGAGCGATTTGATGAATTTGTAACTACTATTTGTGTCTTAAGAAGATTAATAGGTGACGCTTGGGAGGAAATCATAATTAATGCCTCTGATCGGACGGATCGTAAAAGCACAAGTGGTATGGCTATCTACTATAAAGGTAACCTCGTTTCTTGAGCATCTAAAAAACAGCAAACTGTAGCTGTGTCAACGGCAGAAAGTGAGTATTGTGCTGTAGCTCTATGTGCTGCCGAAGTATTATATCTGAAAAATATCGTGTGACATGACTCGTCTAGTGAACTGTAGTAACCCTTACATGGACAATCAAAGTGCTCTAAATGGTGACAAATTTTGAAAACCCTAGGCGTACTAAACATATTGAAATCAAAGCCCATTTCCTACGTGACGTTGTCAGTAAAGAATTAATTAACCCTTTTTATGTACCGTCAAATGAAAATATAGCCATTGGCATCTTCGCAATTTATAATGTAATTTACTTGGAATTACTTAACCTGTTTTGTCAGCTACATTTTACTTTAATGTTCAAAATTTTTTTTAATCTTTGTTTATTTGGAATAGAAATAGATAGGGGGTGTTGAAGTATCGATTAATTAATATAAAGTCAATTTCTATTATCTATAGCAACTATTGATTATTTAGTTAGTCTAAAAAATGATTCATTAAACGAATGTGTTCCTGTAAGATGTGTGTTCTTTTTAATTAATTATCCATAATTACAGGCAATAATTATTACGAGTTGTATTAGTTTCTCTGCCCTCTAGGTGCTAAAACTTTCCCTAACTTTGGAACATATTTGAAATACGGTTTCATCACAGTTAAACACCCTCTCTGGGTGAGGCAGTATTTCAAACAAGTCTTCTTTTTTTAATGATTTTTAATGATGCTTCGACTTATTTAAACCACCTCCTATAAGCTGTTCTTCAGTAACTCTAGCTTGTGAAATAGTAAGCGTTTCTGGTGTCTTTGAAGACATAATTTTATCCATTTTTTTTATTTGAATATTTTACTGCATTTTGTGGTGTATTTCTGTTTGCTGCTTTCAATATTCTCCTAACAGTTACAATAACATCGTCTTGGACTAGTGGAAAGCTCTTCCTTGAAATTGCTTTAATCCAGTTCATCATACTTTTTTCTTGTGCCCCATCTTTTTATTGGGCTGATTTTCCGGTAGTCTTATTTTTGAATGTCATCCTCAGAATTTTATAGTTTTTGCTTGCCGTCGTATAAGGCATTCCTTTCTTTACAGCATAACTTGCAGCTTCCAAAGATTCTTGTGAGTGATTGAAAAATGTTCTTACTTTGCTCATAGTTGTGTCTGTAAAACAAAAACCAATAGTTCTCAGGTATAAGTACACCAATAGATATTACTAAGAAAAAAACAGCTTTTGCATTTTGAGCGCGACGTTTCGGAAGCGGACTCTGCTTTCGTCATCAGGCTTAGTCTTGAGAAACACTTGAGTCGAATTGATATGTTATATAATTTTTTCTCGAGCACTTGACTCAGATTCGCACTTGGTACCTTTCATTTACTAGTCTGACACCTTTACCGCTGAGCCACTGAGTAATCCAATATATATTTTTTAGAACTTATATGTATATATATATATATATATATATATATATATATATATATATATATATATATACATATGTTAGATTTATTGTTATCTTTTTATATCTTTTATTGTTAATACCTGTGCGTGTTTAATACTTATTAATAATTATTGATTATCTGCCTTATTTATTTGTAATCTTTAATAAAAAAAATAGTAAATTTTATTGTTCTTTATTGTTAATACTTACTATTGTAAAAAGTATTGTTAATAACTTATTTATAGTGTTTTTTCGATAAATTGAAATAACTGAAATAATTAAATTTATGAGAGATTTTACAAGGCAGCTTCGATTCGAGTAAAACTTTTAATAATACTCAAATAAGGTCTAAAACATACCTAAACCGTGAAGTGTGGTACATTGTTGAATTCAGAATTGAAAGAGCTTCAACAATTTGATATTAGAAAATCAGAGCCGTATTTAAAAAAATGAAGTTGATGAGGGTCGAGCAAAGACGAAACGTCGGATTTCAAATTCAATAACGCCATCTTGTAGAGGGGAAAAAGTGGCTATGAGAAAGTACCACTTATTTTAAAATTCCTCTTGAAACAAACCCAGTAAAAAATTAAAACGATTTTGCAAAATTTCGGTTTTTTGCGGATATCTCCGGAACCAATCGAAATTTTTTAGATTACAAAAAAGCATTTTGTTAAGCACCAACTTTTTTCCTATTTAACCGACTTTGTATCTTTTACGGTTCTCGAGATCCCTGTACTGGCCCTCATTATCTTGGACACGTTATATATATATATATATATATATATATATATATATATATATATATATATATATATATATATATATATATATACATCGCGCATTATTGGAATCCATATGGGTTTCATTTCCACACTAGCTTGGCTTATTGGAAATTGCTCAGAGACCAATTGTGAGTTCGAGAAATTCACCTTGTCACCAATTAGCACACTATCTGCTATGTATCATCACACCCTTATCGGGAAAAACCGAGTCTATGGTCAAGAATACGAAGCACTTCGTGGAAACCATCAGAAACTTCCAACAAAACCGCGAACAAATACTGGTAAGCTTCGACATTGTGAGTCTATTCAATTCACACATGTTCCTACCGATAAGGCACTAACTATCATAAGGGACAAGCTGGAAAAGGATGAAAGGTTCAATGAATATGCATTAGAACTACATATTTCCAGGTAGAAGACAAATTCTACCAACAAGAGTTTGGGATGGCGATGAGTTCCCCACTATCACCCATAGCAATATATCTCCAATCACCACAAAAACGTGAAGTTAGACGTGGCAAAATGCTTGTACGATACAGTAAAAACAATATGCTCAAAACAAGAGGACCTGAACAAAGAAAAAGAAAATATCAAAGAAAAAGAAAATATCGCTATAACACTCAAAGAAAATGGCTACCCCGATCTAACACTTAACCTAAACAGGGAAAGGGTAACCAAAAAATAAGAACCTAAATATACAGCGATAATACCATATATACAAGGTACCTCAGACAAAATACGAAGGCTAGGCAGCAAATACAAGATACGCACTGCATTCAAATCGACCAGAACGCTCAGGGGAATACTAACCAAAACCAAACCACACAATGAAGATCATAATTTCAAGAATTGTGTATACAACCTACCATGCGAATGCGGCAGAGCATACATAGGAAAGAGCAGTAGACGACTAAAAGTGAGAACGCAAGAACATAAGAACAACGTCCGCAAAGGCGAAACAGAAAGATCAAGAATCGCCAAACATGTTTGGAACGAAGACCACCACTTCTAATGGGTTAACATACAGATAGTGGCAAAGTACGAGAACACAACTCGTCGGAAACTCAAAGAAGCCACATACATCGCACCAGCAGAAAATCCAAAGCCAAGCTAGTGTGCAAATGAACCCCTTATGGATTCCAATAATGCGCGAAGAGCTTAAGCCGAATGCACCTGCGCAAGAAGCTACGGCGCAACATGCGCAATAAACTTCTGCGCAACCACGATATATATATATATATATATATATATATATAGTAATTAAAAATTATTAATTTTGTTAATAATAAAATTTCGACCGCGCAGTTGGTTAGTGCGGTACTCTAGCAAAGTACAGGTCGTGGGTTCAAATCCTACTCGAGGTAAACTTTTTATTTCTGTATTTAATAAAATTAATAATAAGGGATAAGGGTGTGATGATACCTAGCAGATAGTGTGCTAATGGGTGTCAAGGTGAATTTCTCGAGCTAAAAATATATATTGGATTACTCAGTGGCTCAGCGGTAAATGTGTCAGACTAGTAAGTGAAAGGTACCAAGTTCGAATCTGAGAGAATCAAGCGCTTGGGAAGAAAAATATATTATAACATATGAATTCGACTCAAGTGCGAAAACAGTCCTTCTCAGGACTAAGCCTGATGACGAAAGCAGAGTCCGCTTCCGAAACGTCGCGCTCAAAATGCAAAAACTGTGGAGATAGGCCGATCAACTCAACTAATATGAAACCACAGTTACAAAACACTTATAATACAGTATTATAAATAACATTTTAATAACTAAAATTACATTTAAAGTTGTCATCTTCTGACAATTATTGGTATATAAAATAAACTACAAACCTATAGATGTAACCCACATTTCGTGATATAAAATGACTTCAAAATAACTATACTTGTACCCCTTTTTTTTAATACAACTGTACAAAATACACTCTTGGACAGAAACATGCAATAACTAATTCCCACCAATTTTAAATGTCATATAGATTACATATAGATTATTTGAAAGCGCAGTCTATCAGATGTTTATGGAATTTTATGAAATAAATATTATACATTATTAATCGATGCCGCCGGTAACACTACAAAATTAATATTTTTGTTGTTTTTGAATTTAGAAAAGATAAATGACAATTACTGGTATAGGGACCACTATCGGTACTCTTACCCTACATTTGGTTTTGAAATTGCTGTTAAAGGCCCCTCGCCATAAAATTTGTCGGTGTAAGAGGTTCTAGATCAGTTGTGTTAGAGGAAAATGCACTAAGAGGACGAGAATTTAACATTCCCGCCAATTGCATTAAAACTGTTATAAAAAAGTTAGGTCAGAATGTGCTACCATCTTGTGCTAATGTATTTTCAGACTTTTGATCCCTCTTTTCCAACGACCACCAAAATGGGGTGAGTAGGAGGGAATACAACTCTTCTCAATGTAATTTTCTGCGCGAAAATTTGAAGTTTGTGTGTTATCTAATTGTAATGGTTTAAAAAATTCTTTCATTTCGTTTTTGAAATAAAATTAGAAGCTTATTTGAATATAATTTTGAAGGCTTACCACGTCTATTAAGTTGACACACCATCTATCAAAATCGAGGGATGTTAATGCCTGATGCAGAACTGCATGGTATGGATGTAGCCTAAGTTTGAAATAAACCTTTTCTTTATTAAACGATATTAATAAGTCACGGTATACATTTTAGGGTATTATGGTTTGTACGTACTTAGCTACGGCCTTTAAAAATTCGTTTGGAGGTAATTTGGCTAATGCCTAAGTCGTTAAAAATATATCTATTAAATTCTGTATACGCTAGTGCGTTTATGAAATTTTCCTCAGGCCGGCCTCTACAACGTCTAGGAAAGACGGGACGATGAACACTTCCAATCGATCAAACACTCTTTTTTTCGTAACGATACCTTTATGGATACCACGCAGCATAACCTCTTGCAACAACAGTTGTATTCTTCATGCATTCAAAATGTACAGCAAGCACATCTCATGGTATATCATTTGTTAACGGTATTTTGATATCACCTCATCTGACTCGTTTATTTTTTCACGCTCTTTTTCGTGAGTTAAAAGTACTTATACCCTTACATTTAAAATTTTCGAGAAAATTGCAACAATTTACAGGTTTGTCACAAAACGCCATCTACTGACTAGACAAAAAACTAAACCGACAATGTTAATATTTTATTAGAAGCATCCAAAAATCCTCTGTCAAACGAGACCCAGTTTATTAAAATCGGTTAAATTAAAAAGAAGTTTGACATTTATTTCAAGTGAACATTTACCTCTCTCCCCCCGACAACAATAGGGAAAAATGCTAAAAAGAGAAGATTCTAAGCTTACATAGTTAATAATAAAACTATTTTGGACCTATCTTGATCATGCCGATTTAAGAGAACTCGCCGATTTTCTAATTTGGTCTTCGTGTACGCCTCTAGCGACCATCGCAGGAATTTTAAAATAAATTCCAGCAATTTCTCTCGGTCATCTTTACTATTAGTATTTTTTTCTCGGAACTGTGCGATGCGTAGTTTCACATATACAGCCGGCCCCCTTTATTAATGGACCAACCGGTACATGAGTGGCACAAATTTTAAATACTTACATTTTCTAATCGGAAATAAGAGTGACGTAATTTAGCTTATTTGAAATTTCATAGAGAGCATCGCTATTACCAAGATTTAAGATACATTTTACTTCATTCATCTAATCGTTTATCATCTTGAACGATTATATTGTAATAGTTTATTAACAACTCGCAAAACATCTAATATTCCTGATGTTGGTTCATAATAATAATGCTATTCGACGATGGTTACACTTTTAAATACATGCAAAGGATAATATACAGCCTTTATCGGTCACTATTATTATTACATAGATGTGAGATTATTCTTAAATTAGCTGCACGACCCTGGATACATTACACACGCTTTCAAACCTTCCTCGTTCTCAGAAGCTGTACCGTATTCATCCTCTTGAATTTATCTTTACCCGATTTCGAGCCAGTAGTGAGATATTTTCTGTTGTTACTAATTTAGCGAAGCACTAATATTAGCACATACAGTGAGTCTCAGAAGTTATGTCTAAATTCATTTTAAGTTCAAAGGTCTAGTTTTTGGAGAAACGCTCGGGCACGCCGATTTTTATTTTTTGCTGCGGTTTTTTAGTGGTAAAATTTTGTATATAGAGTGGCCCAAAAATTAGTTACGATGACCAACTTGATTTTGTCAAATGGAAACACCTGGTTTTTATTTCATTTTCTGAATCTGCTTTGAATTCTGAGTAAATTTCATGTACCATGTCCCTATACATATAGTCAACATATCTCGAGATATTTACGAAAAAAAATAAATATTATCTTCATAAAATATCAAGAACACTTGCAAAATAATCGTATCCAAGGTAATCCATAAACAATAGGTACATTGTTGTTCGTTGTGTATGTCAATTTATTTCTGACGTCGAATTTCAACATTTGTCCTTTCCGAAATGGTGTATTTTTGGATGAAACATGTCCTAATAGATGGATAGGAAGGAGATGACAATCTGGATATATTGAAAGAGAAAATCAGAAGAGAAGTGCTGCCATAACTCCAGAAGTGGTTGAAAACGTGCAGAGTTTACTTATCCCCTTGGCTCTTGTCAAGCCGCAAATGGTGCATACTTTGAACATTTGATTTGATTTGTTGTGTTTTTTTAATAAACTGTTCCTTTTGATAGAAAAAAAAGGCCGCCTTCCTTGATACGGTCTTAGTTGTTGAAACGTTCAATTGTAAATTCCTCGAGGTCTGTTGACTTTAGGTATAGGATATGGCACATGAGATTTACTCAAAATTCAAAGCAGATTCATAAAATGATATAAAAAAAAACAGGTGTTTCCATTTGACAAAATCAAGTTTATGGTCGTAACTTATTTTTGGGTCACCCTATACACAAAATTTTACCACTAAAAAAACCGCAGTCAACAATAAAAATCGACGTGTCCGAGAGTTTTTCCAAAAACTATACCCTTGAACTTTAAATGAATTTAGACATATCTTCTGGGACTGACTGTATATAAATTACAACGTATTTGAAATGAATACGGCCGCCTCTGGAATTTTTTAAATGTTAATGTGCCTTCGCTCCCTTGCCGTTGCCCCATGGTTAGCTGGAAATAGTATTCTAATAAGGGGACCTTAATTCTATCTCATAAGGTAAGTATAGCAACTTGTGTTAGAGTCTGCGTCCCTTGTCGCGGCCCCTTAACGATAAATAGTATTCTAATAAGGGTTCCTAATGCTAACTTATAAGACAAGTGTCGGAACTTGTGTTAGGGTCTGCGCCTGCTGTTGTGGTCCCCTTGTTGCGAAATTTGAATTTGTGTCGCCATCTAGTTGTGTATGGACTAATGAATATTTTATGTAACAAAGGTGGCACCAGCTAGTGTTATATTTCTAGGACTAATTAGTGTTTTGTTTGTTGCACCGTCTAGTGGTATATTTTAAACTAGCCAATGTTTTCTGTAATAGAGAAGCCGCCTAGCGGTATATTTCTAGGACTAATTAATGTTTGTTTGTGGCGCCATCTAGTAGTGTAAAGACTAATGAATGTTTTCTGTAATAGAGGTTGATCATGTTCGTCTCTCCCTTGTCTCTTTCTCAAACAAACATCAATTAAGCAGATCAATCCCAAATAAATCACGTTCGATAAAATCAAACAATCAGATCAATCTCAATCAATCAACCATACCTTATAGCTTGCGAAAACCAGCTTACAGTTCAAAAATACTGATTGGACTAACTTAAACTTTGCTAAAACCAACCAAACACAATTCAAAAACACCAAAAAATTGATTTAACTTAATCATACAAAATCAGCTCTCAATTTAAACAATATTAGTCTGATTTAACTTATAGTGTGCAAAAGAAAACTAGTCTCACACTTATTGTAATTACACATCTAACCGTCCTTTTGAATTAACTACAGCATTGTTAGTGCAAGTTTGAACGCCGTTAGGAAAGCAAGTTTATTAACAAAAATTGAAGGAAAGCTTAGCGTTTGAAAATACATTATAAAAAACAATACATCATCATCTTAAACGGTTATGTTGTAATAGTTTATTAACAAGTCAGTAAAATCTCTAATGTCCGCTGATGTTGGCTTATAAACAGGAGAACACATTATAATAATGCCCACTCGATTATGGTTACACTTCAAAGAGCGAAACGCGCGAGAAACGAGAATATTGCGTCTTGGGTCTTGTGACGCGGGCGCACTCGTTAATGTTCGGATAGGATCGGTTATCTTCGGGGAAGTTTGGAGTGGGAGGTTGCCGAAACAGCCTTCGCAGCTGTCTTAGCAGAAATACCTCTGCCAAAAAAGGAGCTTAAATTTATAAACATGCACCCAGAGAAGATATTAGAGCGTGGTTACGGAAACAAGAAGCGTACACTGTGCATAACACCCGCCCCACGTTTTATATTAGGTTATGTCAATACACGTACAATATTAAGTTAGATTAATAAATGCGCGATTTAGGTTAGGTTAGGTCTATTCAAGTACAATATTAGGTTAGACTAATAAACGTACGGTTTAGGTTAGGTCAATACTCGCGTGCGAGTATTGTTTAATAAATAAACATAGTTATTATTGAACAGCTGAAAGAAAAACACATCTGAATGATCTAATTTTATTGAGATTGAATTAGTTAAATGATTGATTACGATTGATCTGATTGAAGAGCTAAGAGAGAAACGGATAAACGAGAGAAAGCGTGCATGATCAACTTCTATTACATAAAATTTTCATTAATCCATACACCGCTAGATGACGCCACAAACAACTCCTAGTTAGTCTTAGAAATATACCGCTAGGTGACGCTACCTTTATTACAGAAAAGTTATTCATTAGTACATACACCACTAGATGGCCCTACAAACAAATTCAAGTTTCGCAATAAGGGGGCCACGACAAGAGGGCGCAGACCCTAACACAGGTTCTTATAGCTGTCTTATGAGATAGCATTAGGGCCCCCTTATTATAATATACTATTTCCAGCCAAGGGGACCACGACAAAGGGCGCAGACCCTAACACAGGTTCTTATAGCTGTCTTATAAGATATCATTAGGGGCCCCTTATTATAATACTATTTCCAGCCAAGGAGGTAACGACAACAGGGAGCAGACCCTAACACAAGTTCTTATAGCTGTCTTACACTTTAGCATTAAGGCACCTTATTACAAAATTTCAAACTTCTCGCCGTACCCAATGCCGAGCCTTAGGCCTCCAATCAGAGCTCAGAAACTGGGTGGGGAAACCAGAGAAGCGGACGACCAATCACGTAAAAGGGACTGTCCTTAGGACCCGCAATCAGAACACTGTATACGCACGCATTTGCCTACCTTCCACGGGCTGAACTGCCAAAAAGGCTCTTAATACAACCAAAAGGACCCTAATTAGGGTGAAAATTAAATCAAGGGGCTGAAAATGGCCCCCGAAAAGAAGCCGTCAAAAAGAGGTGGGAAATGGTCGGGTGAAAGTGGACTTGGCCTATGACGTCACAAAACCAAAATGCAGCCCCTGTACTACTCACATTATTATACATCGTTGAACATGCCTTTAAACGAGCTATTAAAATATGTAATAATATATAGTGTTCTATTTGAAATTAATTAGTTGATAGTGATTGGAGAAAAACGTACCACTCTGTACATATGCAAATATTTTAGAAACGCCCAAGTTTACCTTTTCTGAAACTTTTGTATTAAACTATTTCCTCTACGATTTTGGGTTTTTCAGATAGAGAGATAGTGCGTCTTATATTGGACACCCTGTACATTAAAGTTTCAATGGTCGATATCAAGTATGAAAGAAGTAAACACTTAATTATTTATGGCAAAACTTCTTTGTAGAATACGAACAAATGTGTAATTTCATTTTGTCATTTGGTTTCACATTTACAATTGGTTGCAGTCAAGGTTGCTACTTTTAAGTGAAAAAATTCCCCAGATGTAGAGAATAGTTACAGGTCAAACATATGTCATTTAAATTGTATTTCGTACGTATTAGAGCGATAAATCATGGCCCAGTACAGGTGCATACCTGATACATGCACCTAACATGATGTCAAAACGAGTGAAAGACAGCGCCAGTTCGATATGTGGTCTACCACAGAGATCTGGTTCGATATACGGTTTACCATTTATAATGCAGTCTACCATAGAGGAGCTGATCCAATGTGCGGTCCATTATGTACAAAGCGGTTTGCTATGATGTACAGGTCCACATATAGGTGAAGTATGTGGTTCAATATACGATCTACACCTAAAATTGTGTGTTAATTATAGTTAATTATTCATACTTCAGAATAGTTCAATTCGAGGTTGAATTACATGTCATTGCACATAAGCGTCCCTATAATGCCGTCGTTATGGAAAGCAATAAAAATAATTGCCAATCGTATAATTAATTACTTTCACTGCGATGAGTACCATGTTAATGTACCGTGCTCATTATTCGTCAATTTGGTTGTATTTGAAATTGTTTATTAATTATAGTTAATTATTTATACTTATGAATAATTTAATTCGAGGATCAATAATAAAAATATTTTTGATGATAGATCGCTGATTGAACCGCAATACTTCACCTGTAGAGTGTAGAGGCTTACATATTATGTAGACCGCATATTGATTCAGCTACTCTGTGGTAGACCGCATACGCTTATTGAAACATAATACTTCACCTATGTAAACCTGTATATTATGTGGACCGCATTAAACATAGCAGACCGCATATTGAACTAGCTACTCTATAGTAGACCGTATTATACATGGTAGACCGCATACCGTACTGGCACCCAATTTTTTCACTTGTCACTAAATTTTATTAACGTCAAATCCTGGTTATACTACTAGCTAAATATTCATAAAATGAAAAATTTTTGACAATCGTATTGGGTCTCCGGTTAACCTTAACTGTTATTTCTCGTTTATTTCCACTTTATGTTTTGTTTGTAACTCAACATCTTTTGAGCGTAACATTATACTCACGCGTAACCATTAGATCCGAGATTCGATTATTGTTATGTCTGCTCTGTGTACCATGCAGGTTAGTGATTAATCAAATGTTTGCTCTGAGTACCATGCAGGTTGGTGATTAATCAATAACACGCTACCTTAATTACTTAAGTAGACACAGTAGTAATGTCAAAACTATCTACTTATCAAAGCACAATGTTGAAGCAATTTCAAAAGTCTGCATCTATCGAGCCAACCAAGCAGTTAAGTTTGAGGCACTTTAAAAAGCAAACATACCAACACTACTTGCACAAACAAGTGTATCAAATTTTTTTTGACGACGATAAAAACAGTTATTTGTTGGCATTTTCTTCCCAATTTCTATAGCTTCTTGTACAAATTCAAGCAAAAAGGATCACGATTACGACTATTAATTAGTGCAAATATGTCATATTTAAATTTCGTTCAGATTTTTAACAAAGAGCCATATATCTAATTGTAATATAACATATAGTTCTATTATTAATCAGTCAATATTAAGGTTGTTGTTCCATATTGTCAACGAAAAAACACACTATTTTTCAAATAACGAAACAAGTACATACACACTTGAAATACGCAAATTGGTATGCACATGTAAGACGGCAGTAGAGTACGCCACTGGCTTATAGGTTATAATATAATCAACTTACCTATTTTGTAACTTATTAGAAGCTATTAAACAACTAAATTCGGTATCTATAGATACAAACTTTGCACTGTTTAATACACTTTGTAATTCAGGAAAAATGTCATTAAAATTTTGTAAGGTTACTTCACACATTTTATATACCTAAACTTAATAAATGTTGCCACAAAAAAATAATTTTTCGTTGTTGTAATTCAATACCACTTTAGATTAAATAATTAAATTTTACCTGTACCTATTAATAATCGGTACAATATTTAGAAATTTATTTTTCAAGTTTAAAATAAAATAGTAGCATAACATGAATTATGATAGGAAACGTTATTTTAATTTGAAAAGCTAGCTGCAGATGCCGCCATTTAGCAATTTGTTTCCACAATTTTAAAATGTAATCTCATATTCTTACGCAACTATTTTTATAATTAAAGCGTACACATGTTGAATGAAACTATAAATATTCATAATTAATTAGCGTCATATTATAAAGCTCTAATTAGTATATTAGTATGCATTTTAATTTGAATAAAAGGTTTTAAAACAAATGAAGGTTATTATACAATATATTGCGAACATCAATTCTATTACGTTTAAACTAAGACTGAATAAATAATTCGCGCACAATACGTAAACAAAATCTTACAAATCTACAAACAACGTGTAGCCTGTGTGTTAATTATGTTCTCATATAAACTATATTACGTTGACGATGTCAAATATCCAAAGCCAAGCGATTTTTGTACATCGTGAACGAATTAGTTTCATGACCTTACTCATAAAGTCGCGTATTTTGAGGGTAAATGGTGTTAAAACTTAAATTGTTTGTTGCTTTTTAACTTTCCAAATAATTTAATGCCACGTACAAATATGACCTACGAATTGGTCTAAAGGCACTTTTAATAGCACTAATGTTTTAAATACAATATATTTCAAAATTTATTTTATAAAAGTATTCATTTCTCAACGCGTGTTAATACAGCTTGTATCATTATCGAGAGAAAATATGCAAGTAATAGTACATTACACAATAAGAGTGGTATAAGTAGCCTGTTACGCACGAGTGTATTATTACGATCACGAGTGAGCGAATTGATTGTGTACATGTTTTACAGTATTATGGCTTATTTTAATTACCACGTTAAAAGTTCAAAAAATTCGAATTAAAATAAATAGAACCATTGACGCAACTGGTTTTATTAGTTACCTTGAAATTAAACAAATTAACCTCACTTTTTGTATGGTTAACGATGGTACGAAGTTTTATTTTATTAACAAAAGTTATTGCTCTAAAGTCTAAAGTAATAATAAACTAAATATTAAATGTACTGCAAACTGTAATTTAAAGGTGCTACTGATATATTTTTGTACTTCAAACTTGAAATTTATTGAACAATTTTTCAGTTTATAATAATTGGACTATGCTTTTTAATACTGAAATGGCTTAGATACATATATGGGTTTTAATGTTAACATATTGCTTTCAATATATTATATGTACTAAATTGATAGCGGTTGAGGCCTTATTTACCACAGAATTGTCAATTAAATTTTCTGCAACGTTTCATAACCACGTGCTATTTACCACTATTACCACTTGCATTGATTAGAATGGTGGTGGAAGTAATACCACAAGTTAAAATAACCCAAATGTAATGAATATCATACCTACCTCACTTATAAAGTAATTAACATATTTAAAGTTAGTAAAATATATATATATATATATATATATATATATATATATATACTAACTTTAAATATGTTAATTACTTTTCAGTTTTGAACTGTAATCTGGTTTCCGCAAACTGTAAGACATGATTTCGGTTGATTGATTGAGATTGATCTAATTGGTTTGATCGAGCATGATTTGTTTGACATTGATTGATTAATTAATTAATTAATTGATTTGTTTGTGTGTGGAAAAGAGCCGAAAGAGAGAGAGAGAGAAACGGATAAACGAGATAGAGCAAGAGAGAGGTGTGCATGATCAACTTCTATTATAGAAAATGTTCATTAGCCTATACGCCACCAGATGGCGCTAAAATCAATTTTAACTCAAAGGGGTCAGGGCTCAGACCCTGATACAAGTCCTGTCTTTCAAGGCTAGGGCCCCATACCATTACCATATATATAGGGGGTATATATATATATATATATATATATATATATATATATATATATATACAGGGTGGTAAGCCATGATTTCGGTTGATTGATTGAGATTGATCTGATTGGTTTGATCGAGCATGGTTTGTTTGACATTGATTGATTAATTAATTAATTAATTGATTTGTTAGTGTGTGGGAAAGAGCCGAAAGAAAGAGAGAGGGAGAGAGAGAAACGGATAAACAAGATAGAGCAAGAGAGAGGTGTGCATAATCAACTTCTATTATAGAAAATGTTTATTAGCCTACACGCCACCAGATGGCGCTAAAATCAATTTTAACTCAAAGGGGTCAGGGCGCAGACCCTGATACAAGTCCTGTCTTTTAAGGCTAGGACCACCTTATTAGAATACAATTTTTTTATGACGGGGCGAAGGCCTACAACTGTAAGATTAAGTTAGAACCCGCATATAATTGCACCAAGTGGGGGCACGATAGGAGCCAAGGCCCAAGAGCTAGTTTCTGCACTATATATAAGGTTAGAGCCCCATACCATTACCAACCAGGGTGGCGATATATATATATATATATATATATATATATATATATATATATATATATATATATGTATATATATATATATATACAGGGTGGCCAATTAAGAATGCGAGGTACTGGGAAACTATCCATCGTAGAGGCTTGCGTAAAAAAAAGTTATTACTAAAACGCCCAATACAAAAACCTGGAAAATATTTTCAAGTTTCTGAAGTGGCCGCTAGGGGGCGTAACTGCAATCTTGCATTTAAAAAAGTAATGTTTCTGTGAATTCTGCTATATTAACGTAATAAAAAAATAACTGATCTTTAAAGTCGAGGATAATCAGAACTTTTTTTAGTTAGCACTTTTTGTCGTATGTCTAAAAATAAAGTGGTGGGGGGTATTCAAATGTTTCCTTAAATAACCCCCTGTATCTTCGAAACGGCTAAGCCGATTTTAACAAACTTGGGCGCGTTGAAATGGTCTATTCTTAGGCTACAAAGGTTATAATATTTGAAAAATTAAATGCGTTGGTATGACTTTTTTTCATGAACAAGTAGCTAAATAATGGCTAAACAAGCTCGCGAAAACCGCATCTCGATATCTTGCTCCTAACCTAAAATATCGGCCAAAGAAAAGTTTATACGAAAATCCCTTAAATTTTTATTTTTTTTAACCTTATTTTTCTGGAATTGTTTCTACTATGTAAGTTGTGGCCCTAAAAAGGACCGATTTAAAGCAGGAAGGCTTTTAATGCCCCCGTAAATGCTCGAAATGCTGACCATCACCCGGTACAGGCTGTCCCAAATTTGAGGGCAAGCATGGGGATCGCGCTTATTATAAGAGATAGAATATAGGTTTAAATTAGGCACTTTTGCTAAATTCGATGCCGAGTAATAATCTGAAAAGAAATTTGAGCTAACTCGAATGGATTTGGTTTTATGCTCAAAAAACTAAAAATTTCGATTTTCGTTTTTCGCGTTTGGCCACCTTATTATTATTATTAAGGCACCTTTTTACGCACAATACTAATACGGTATTAAAAATATTATGTGACGTTTCGTTTATTCTGAACCATCATCAGGTTTATTTTTTCTTATGGGGGTTAAAATATATTTTTATGTCGTTGGATGGAGAAGGTTATGCTGATTTTAGGAATATATAACACTTTATGGTTTGATCGACTGCGAACTAAAATAATGAGAAAAATACGAAGATCAAGATTCCGCCTTCTTGGATCCAGCAAGGAATAATTACAGTAGTTCTACTTATTTAATTTGTTAAACTCGTTAGAACATCCAAAAAAATATAAAAATAGTTAAACAATTTAAAAAAAAACATTAACAAACAACTCAAACAAGTAGGTCTATGTAACGCGGTAATAATAGCGACAACGCAAATTTATCGATAGGTAACAACAAAATAATTACACAGACAAACAAACAAAAATTATTATAATAAATGTCCGAACAAGTTTCCTCCTTCTTGAATACAGTAACGAATTCTTCTTCTACAATTGTTTACTCTTCTTTGAATGGTTCGGCTGGGAATTTGACGAAGTTCATTAACAACCTTATTCTGGAGTTCTTCTATATTTTGCGGTGGCGTCTTATAAATCATATTTTTTAAATAGCCCCAGAGGAAGTAATCTAAAGGGGTTAAATCTGGACTTCTTGCTGGCCACCTAAGTGGTCCCCTATTTCCCATCCATTTATCAGGAAATTCGCCGTTAAGATATTCACTTATTATCGCAGCATTATGAGGAGGAGCTCCGTCCATTTGCCACCAGAGAGTCCATCTTTCGTTTAGCGGAACATCATCCAAAAGGTCTGATATTTCGTTTGTTAGAAATGCGAGGTAGCGTTAAGACGTTAGGATACCTTCGTAAATAATTGGCCTAAGGAGCCTATCCTTTCCGATTCCAACCCACACATTAAAGGACCGGTGGCATTGTCCTCGCATTTGCCTGTTAATTCATGAATTTTTAACGGACCAGTAGTGCTCGTTATTACGATTAAACATTCCATTAGTGGAAAAATTGCACTCATCCGTCCAAATTATTTGATTGAGAAAGTTGCGATTTTCCAGCATTTTGGTATGAAGTTGTCTAACGTGTAACTTAAATGGTTTATAACGGTGTTGCTTTAACACCTGCCAAACTGTCGTTTTTGGCACTTCAACAGTTTGCTCTATTTCTCTGGTAGATGTTGAAGGATTTTCTTGAACCTAAGATGGATAACATAAAGTCATAACTCTCCAAAAAAATGTCTGCTGAAATTAGCAGTGAAGTGAGTGGAAATTCTTATAATTAGTATAATACTAACAAATAGTACCTGATGTAATATTTCTTCTTCGGCATCTCTGTCTAGTCTGCTACCATATGCATTTCGAGGTTTCTGAAAACATCCAAATTTTCGCAAATTTTGGTCTAATTTTAAAAAATATCTCTGGTTTGGTTGCTGCCTCTTCGGGTATTCCTCTAAATGTCTTTGTTCTGCTCTGACACTATTTCTATTGCAGCTATAAAATATCCTTATCATGTCTCGTTTTTCTGAATTTGAAAACATTCTAAAGAAACTTGCAAATTTTAAAGCACTAACACGAAGGATCTTGCAGTTATTACCCTTTTTAATTAGAATATGACATGACAAAAGCCCTCCTGAGTTTTGTTTGATTCATGGGTATCGTGATAATTTAATATTTTTTAATTTAAGAGTATTTTAGTTCGCAGTCGATCAAACCATGAAGTGTTATGTATTGCTAAAATCAGCATAATATTCTCCATCCAACGCCATAAAAATATGTCTTAACCCCGATAAGAAAAAATAAACCTGATGATGGTTCAGAATAAACAAAACGTCGCATAATATTTTTAATACCGTATTAGTATTGTGCGTAAAAAAGTTGCCTTAATAATGTTTAATCGAATTTTGAAAATTCCTAATAATAAGGTAGCCAAACGCGAAAAACAAAAATCGAAATTTTTAGTTTTTTGAGCATAAAACCAAATCCATTCGAGTTAGCTCAAATTTCTTTTCAGATTATTACTCGGCATCGAATTTAGCAAAAGCGCCGAATTTAAACCTATATCCTATCTCTTATAATAAGAGAGATCCCCATGCTTGCCCTCGAATTTGGGACAGCCTGTACAGTTTGACCCATTTGAAATGGGAGCACCCCTGTAAAATGCACATTTTTTAACCGATTTTGAAAAAATATTGTTTGTCACATTAAACATCAAAAACTGTATCTTGGCACAAATTTTCATAATTTATTTTTGATTTTCAAGGCGCTCTATGTCTCTTTCTCCTTATCAAAAATGGCAAAAGTTTATTAGGCAATTTTTTTTCGAAATTTGGCTACACCACTGGACAAACTTATAACAACATTACTTTTGGAAACGAAATTTTTCAATTTATTTATTACGTAGATTGTGGACAAATTAAAAAACGCAAATACAAAGTAGAAAATCACCGCAGGTTGGTAAAAATCCCGTTAATTTTTTGTCCGGTCTAGAGTTATAACTCATGAAAATATGGTAAAACGATGCTTAATTTAGTTTATTATCGAAATGCAATGCAAATTTTTTGAAATCAAGAGGAACACATGTTTTAACAAGAGCACAAGCATTTAATACCTACATAAAAATACAAATTCAAAAAAAATCAAAAACAGTTTTTAAATTTTGGGTTCCCTCCACAAGCCTCCATACACTTCAATACTTTGTCATACCGCTTTCGAATGTTAGGTTTAGTTTTTCTTAATTGCTCACGTGTGATTTCTTCACAAGCTTGCCGTGTCCTGTCACATAGTTTCAGTCTGTTTCGGGGGCGCTTTTTGTACACTTTTTGAACAATAAGACCCCACAAGAAAAAATCGAGTGGTGTCAAATCAGGGAATCTGGGCGGCCATTCGATCAATTCACTACCTCGACCTATCCGGAGCCGAGGAAAACGATCATTTAACCATTGTTTAATAATCCTGGCATTGTGCACAGAGCAACCATCTAGTTGAAAATGCAGATTCACTCTCCCTGCAACCGGAAGGTCATCAATAGCATCCCATAAGACGGTTCTTAAAAACTGTAAGAAATTTAATGCGTTTAAATTGCCGTCAAAATAGAATGGCCCTATAATTTTTTCATTCAATACTCCGCACCGTACATTGACTTTTTCGGAATAATGCTTTTTGCAATTGATAACTTAATTTGGGTTTTTGGAGGCCCAAAATTGACTGTTTTGCGATGAAACAACACCGTTGGTAGTGAAAGTTGCTTCATTGCTAAATAAAATACACTTTAAAAAACTCCTGTTATTGAGGTATTCTCCTTGTGCCCAGAGACTAAATTCTAGGCGTTTTTATTCATCTCCTTTTTCCAACGTATGTAAAAAATTTAGGTTTAAATGGTTTCAGTTTATTTTTTTTAAGGCATCTCCGTATGTTTTCTCTTGGTAAACATAAATCTATGAGTAGAAGTGAGGCATCTCACCTTTCACTTTTGTGACGTCATTTGACCTTGGGGATTTCCCACGGTCGGCCACGTGGGAGGCCCTATTTTCCAACCCTATAGTTTCTTTTCGGTGGCTTTTTTCAACCCCTTGATTTTCACCCCTATGGTTTCTTTTCGGAGGCCTTTTTCAACCCCTTGATGGAATTTTGATCCCTAATTATGGCCTTTTTGACAGCAATTTTTGTCGGCATTATTTTATGGTTTCTTTTCGCAGACTATTTTAAACCCTTGATGGAATTTTCACTCTAATGAGAGCCCTTTTGGTTGTGTTAAGAATTTTTTTGTCGGTTCACACCTATGGATTCTTTCCGGCAATCATTTTTAACGCCTTGATGGAATTTTTACCCTAATTACCACCTCTTTGGCAGTTTAACCCCTAGAAGGTAGGCAAATGCGTGAGCGTACAATGTTCTAATAAGAGGCCCTAATGCTACTTCATAAGACAGATATAAGAAGTTGTGTTAGGTCTGCGCCCCGGCCCCCTTGGCTGAAAATAGTATTATAATAAGGGGATCCTAATGTTAACGTGTAAGACAAGTGTAAGAAGTACCATGTAGGCCTTCGATCTTGTGTTAGGGTCTGAGCCCCTGTCGTGGTCCCTTAACAGGGAAATTTAAAATAAGGGGGCCCTAATGCCAACTTGTAAGACACGTGTAAATCTTCAAAACTTGTTCTTGAGCAATCGCCTCCCTGTCGCGACCCCCTGGTTGGTATTGGTATGAGGCCCTAACCTTATATATAAGTGCAGAAACTAGCTCTTGGGCCTTGGCTCCTGTCGTGCCCCCACTTGGTGCAATTGAATGCGGGTTCTAACTTAATCTTACACTTGTAGGCCTTCGCCCCGTCATAAAAAAATTGTATTTTAATAAGGTGGCCCTAGCCTTGAAAGACAGGACTTGTATCAGGATCTGCGCCATGACCCCTATAGGCGTATTGGCCAAACATTTTCTATAATAGAAGTTGATCATGCACACCTCTCTCTTGCTCTATCTCGTTTATCCGTTTCTCTCTCTCCCTCTCTCTTTCGGCTCTTTCCCACTCACAAACAAATCAATCAATTAATTAATTAATCAATCAATCTCAAACAAATCATGCTCGATCAAACCAATCAGATCAATCTCAGTCAATCAACCGAAATCATGTCTTACAGTTTGCGGAAACCAGATTACAGTTCAAAACTGAATACATTAAAGACATCCATCAAGCTGAAACCAAGAATGTCCTCTTAAATTCAAAGGAATGTCTTCCCACATATTAACATGTTCTTCTTCTAAAAATTGTAGGAAATTTTCTGCCCATTATGGCAGAAATGTAAGAAATTGGCTAAACAATAACTACCCGGGGAGGTGGATAGGTCGTGGAAGTCCAGTGGCGTGGCCTCCTAGATCCCCCGATTTAACGCCACTTGACTTTTTTGTATGGGGATTCATGAAGGAAAAAGTGTATACCACTCCGGTTAATACACTTGAAGAACTTCACAATCGCATCAGAGATGCTTGCAATGAAATAAGGGTGCATCATTTAATTAACTTAAGACGTTCTATTGTACGTCGCTGTGAAATGTGTATTGAAAAGAACGGTTTACATTTTGAACAAAGTGTCAAATTTAATTATACTAGTGTTATCGTTATTTATTTATAAATCGTTATTGCTAAGAATTCTTATTAATTTCACAATTATTAATTAAGTATTGTTACAATAATAAATAAGGATTGTTAAAATTAGTGTACTAAACAGATTTCAATTTACAAAAGTCTTGTATTTGAGTATGGCTTGATACAGTGGCGGCTCTTTAATGAGAGCAAGTGAGCAGCGGTCTATAACTTATTAGAATCTCACTTAAAAACTACATACATGTTTATGGCGAAATTGATACATACATAATTATACAGAAAGTATTGACCGCATAACAATAATAATTATGCATTTATTTTTATACGAGGATAATAACAATGGATACTAAAAAAAACCGATAACCTACCTATTTATAAATGAAAATGTATTTGAAATTTTAAAGAAACGATCGTTAGGTACTAAAATGGCTCTAAATGTTTTATTATATCTTTTTTATTAAAAACTTTATATTCAATTATTCACATAAAGCACATTACTTAACTTAGTACCACACCCAACACTGGAAATCAAAATAACTCGGAAACGCACAGGAATTTCGAAACAGAAGAAGGTACATTATTTTTGTTAAACTGTATGTAGATAATGAAAATAACAGTTTTTTAAAAAAATAGTAATTGGCGTAGAAATTCTGTTTATGAAAGGGGTTGAGCACCCCCTCCACTCCGCCACTGTGCAAGTTTGTGAACATTCTTATCGCTTGTTTCATGCCCCTTAATTAATAGACATTATCCCCCCAACATGAAAAAAATCTAAGCATTCGTTTATGAGGTATAATGAAAATTTGAGAAAAAAAAATTATATTCAACACCCTGTATCTCGGAAACGAAGCCTTCTACGACATATGTCTAAGGGAACATTTCTTTTTAGAAACATGTGTTCTATCTCCTGTTAAAGTTAAAATTGAAATACTAATTGATAATGTACGTACCTGAACTGCACGACTTATAAAATATGACAATTACAGATCAAAATATTTTGGTTGTTAAAAATATTATAAGATCGGTTTATCTAAAAAGCAACAATTTTACTGAGTATTGAACTAACTCTAATTATATCTTGTTGGATTAAAAGTAAACAAAACGGTAACAACTGGTTCAAGAAAATAAATACATTTAAATTACACACACACACACACACACACGCACGCACGCACATGCACACGCACACGCACACGCACACGCACACGCACACACACGCACGCACACACGCACACACGCACACCAGCACCACACGCACACGCACACGCACCACGCACACGCACCACGCACCACGCACACGCACACACGCACACGCACACGCACCACAAGCACACACAGCACACGCACACGCACACACGCACACAGCACCACACACACACACCACGCACACACAGCACACAGCAAACACACCACACAGCACAACAACACCGCCACACGCACCACACGACACACACGCACAACGCACCACAAGCCACACCGCACACGCACACGCACCACGACACACACCACACACACCACACACACACACACACACAGCACACACGCCACACGACACACGCAACACACACAAACAACGCACACACGCGCACACAGCGCACACACACGTCAACGTCACACAGCGTACGACACACGCAGCACACAGCACAGCACCACAGCACACGCACACACACACACACACAGACGCACAGACACACAGACACACAGATACACACGAACAAGACACAGCACACAGACACACACAGGACACATCGACACCAGACAACAGACCACATACACAGACACAGTACACAGACACACAGCACACCAACACGACACAGCAGGCACACAGACACACAGACACACACGACACAGACACACAACACACAGCACACACACGACACAGCACACAGACACACAGACACACAGACACACAGACACCACTAGACAACAGACACACAGACACACAGACACAACACACAGACACACAGACACACAGTACACACAGACACATAGACACACAGACACACAGACACATAGAACAGCACAGACACAGACACACAGGACACACAGACACACAGACACAGACACACAGACACACAGACACACAGACACAGACACAGACACACAGACACACAGACACAGCACACAGACACACAGACACACAGACACACAGACACACAGACACAGACACAGACACACAGACACACAGACACACAGACACACAGAACACACAGAACACAGACACAAGACATACAGGCACACGAGACACACAGACACACACACACAGCACACAGACACACTACACACAGACACAAGTACACAGACACACAGACACATAGACACACAGAACACAGCACACAGACACAGAACAAGAACACAGCACACAGACACAGACACACAGACACACAGACACACAGACACACGAACACAGACACACGACACAGACACACAGACACACAGAACACAGAACACAGACACACAGACACACAGACACAGCACGACACAGACACGACACAGACACAGGCACACAGACACAAAGTACGACACAGGTAACAGACACACAGACACACAACACAGTAAACACAGAAACAGACACAGTACACACGAACACGTAAGACGACAACGACACGTAGACACGTACACGACACACAGACACTAAACGTAACGAACACGAAACGTAACACGAACAACGGTAACACGACACACGAAACGATAAACAGCGCTAACAGACACACAAACAGTAACGAACACGGTAAGACGGACAGAACTAAACAGTAAACAGGTAAACAGAACGTAAACGTAAACGGTAGAACGGTAGAACGGTAAACGGTAAGACGTAAACGGTAAACGGTAAACGTAAACGTACACGCTAAACGCGTAACAGAACGTAAACGTAACGTACAACGGTAACGGTAACGGTAGACGGATAAATCGGTAAACGGTTTAAAGCAAATTTGTAAACTTTGCGTACGGTTGTAGAACGGCAAAAATAAACGGTAAACAATGAGTAAAACGGTAAACGGTAAGACGGTAAACGGTAGACGGTAAACGGTAAACGGTAAACTGTAAACGGTAAACGGTAAACGGTAAACGGTAAACGGTAAACGGTAAACGGTAAACGGTAAACGGTAAACGGTAAACGGTAAACGGTAAACGGTAAAAGGTAAACGGTAAACGGTAAACTGTAGACGATAAACGGTAAACGGTAAACGGTAAACGGTAGGCGGTAGACGGTAAACGGTAAACGGTAAACGGTAAACGGTAAACGGTAAACGGTAAACGGTAAATGGTAAACGGTAAACGGTGAACGGTAAACGGTGAACGGTAAACGGTGAACGGTAAACAGTTGTAACACCCTAAACGAGTGTGTAATGATTGTTTTATTAATTGCCCTGGGTAGCTAGCTCTGTACCACACTCCAATGTACGTTGCGTTGCTTGGATTTAAAATCAAGTAACACAATATATAAGAAGTATATTAAGAATATAATTTGCGACTGAAACCAAAATATAATACTTTTAAAAAATATAAAACAATCGATTTTATTCTGGCGTATTAAATAAAATTAAATTCAGTTCGGTAGTTTGAATCCGAAGTCGGAATCTATCTTCGGGTTTGTGTAGACCTGGTCGCAAGGTGTAACGAATGTCATTAAACATGTGTTTGTTATTTTTCGCGTGTTTTTCTTTTCTGGGTAAGTGTAATAATAAGTAATTAACAATGGTGACTTTCGGTCGGGTTACTGGTGGAGTGAAGATAAATGGACCGAGTGGCTTCTATGAAAGTGGAATAACAACTTCAATACGAATACGTGTCGTAGTTGATGCCTTTTTTCAAAAGAAGTTAGCATTAACGCGGGCGTACCACAGGGATCCGTTATAGCACCTACACTTTTTCTGCTGTACATAAATGACCTTATTTCTTCAACAACTAACCCCATCCATTGCTTTGCTGACGATAGCACTCTTCACTCTAGTTCATCTCAGTCTGCTCATAGTGATAATCCGCCTTCTATGTCAAATCAAGAAATTAAAGCTGAAATGGCAAATTCAATCAACAAAGACATTCAACGTATTCTCGAATGGGGAAGCAATAATCTAGTTAAATTTAATGCTAACAAAACTCAGTGTTGCCTTATGTCCGCCAAAAAAGATCGATCATTTCCTGTTGTAAGTATGAATAGCTCAGTTCTTAAGTTTTCAGACTCTATTACTCTGTTGGGTATGACTGTATCTTCGAATCTCTCATGGGTTGACCATCTTCTGTCAGCTACCAAAACGGCTGCTCGTAAAATAGGCTTTTTGTACAGATCTAAGCAGTACTTTACCTCTCGACAACTCCTTCTGCTGTATAAGGCCCAAATTCGGCCTCATCTGGAATATAATTCTCACCTCTGGGTTAGTGCTTCCCAATACGCTCTCGATATCGTTGATCGTATTCAAAAGAGAGCGATTAGGCTTATAAATGTCCCGTCCTTAACTTCTTACATACAGCCCCTTGAGCACAGAAGGATGGTTTCAGTTCTTTCTTTGTATTATCGTTATTACAACGGCTATTGTGCTGCTGAATTATATTCTTTGATACCATCTCGAGCTATCTTTGCAAGAAACACTCGGTTCGCTCATTCACATCATCAGTATGCAGTACAAATCTCTACTTGTCGTACCAAACGGGCGCAATCCACATTTTTCTACACGGCTTCTAAACTCTGGAATGATCTCCCTAGTTCCTGTTTTCCTCTCACTTATGATATGAGAAAATTTAAGGTAGCTGTTCATAGGCATCTATTGGCAATTCATTATCCCTCTATCCATCCTCCTAAATGTTCCTGAGTGCTTTAGCACGATAGGCCAAATTTAGCCCGTTCAGGTCCGCAATCATAAAAAAAAATCTGGTAACACCGTGAATCTATTATGTTTCTTTGAGATAATGAATTTGTGAGTAATTACAAACATAGGGGTGAAATCTATGTGACTTAGAGAGGGGTTAATCAATTAAATATAATTGTTTGACATTGATTGGAAAGCTACGGTACTTAAACAGGTTAGGATAATCCTTGACCTACACTAACGTTTGCCATTGTAATAATCAGCTATGTGTTAGTGTTGTATTGTAAAATTTGGATGTTTGGAATTTGAATGAATTTTTAATGTATATTATTAAAATAGATTGCACACAATTGAACTAAATGAACTATGCATAATACAATGTGATTTATTTAACTGTTCTGGTGTATTATGGTTAATCGGGTAACTAAATGGAGAAATTTTAATATAAAGTGTAAATCATGTGAAATGGAAATATGGTGCACTAAATTATGTTTAATAATTAGTTCTGGGGTTAGACTAAATATAATTTTGGTGAAGTTTATCCTGGGGGTGTTATCTTAAAATTACAGGACCCTGTCAGTGGATAATATGGTTGCGATACCAGGTGGTAGGAGTTCGGGCAAGAGTTCAAGATGGTGTGTAACAGTGGGAGGATATAGGGGTAAGTAGTATTCTGATAAGTGGCTGGTGACGGTATAAGTTTTATATTGGTGAATTAGGATCGGTTATTGAATTAGTGATTGCTATGCAGTCTTCGGGGTGTTATCTTCGAATGAATGGTAGATATGAATTAGGCTTACATCAGGGTAATAGGGACAATTACAGGGATGTGATTTACACTAAGCTGGTAAGGGTATGAGTATTATATTACATATTTGGATTAAATGGATAACTAATGATTTCGATACACCCTTCGTGGTAGTAACACCGAACAGATGTTAGATAGGGATCAGGTAATAGGGAAAATTATAGGGATGTCACAGTATCGGATTACCTTATAATTGGGGTCGAAACCGCCATTAATAAAGCAATACTATTAACAATCTTTATCTATCCTTCGAGGTACGTACACCGATAGGGCAGATTTGAGATTGTTTCTCGGATACTAGGGTTAGACAGGAAACGGGATTCGTAAAGTAGCCTTACTTCTTGGGGGTCGAAGCCACCAGTAGTAGAACCACGTTACTGGGTAACTACTTACTACTCCTCGAGGTACAAACACAATACTACATTCAGTTTGAGGAAATAAATAGGAAAGAAGTTTTGATAGGAATTTCTGTACTAGGATTGGATAACTAATATGTGATGAATTTTAGGATCATTACAGAGTAAACAGTAAACAGTAAACAAAATAGTTAAATGTATATTTAGATCTTTACAGTTAACGAAATTATGTAAGCGATTAAACTCATTTGATCTCTAACTGAAAGTTTCACACTGATGATGAAGCCTTAAAAACATTCGCTTCTTGACTACACTGTAGAACATTTTCAACATTTTTTTCTTGTTATTGGTGTTGATAAAAATGACGAATAGAGTAGAAATTGATCCATTTTGCACTACAAATTCATTCATTTTTCCATTCCCAAAGCACCTTTTTGGGAATGTCATGTTGCCTGACGAAAACGTAATTATTTTATACATTTGCACTTTGCGTGAAGTATTTTTTAAAAATTTATTTCAATACAGCACTTTGTTACAAGATATACTTTTCTGCATACTTCTGATTCATGTCGAGCACCCAATACACATATTTCTGCAGATTCGTCTGTCATGTGAACTGCATTTGCTAACGCGTGAATATCTACGTCGTCTTCCTCAGGGATCAGTAGGTGTCCATGTTTAAAAATGCATCTCATGTAACAATGGAATGTTTCTTCATCTGGAAGATGTACTTGTCTAAGCATCAGCCTGGGGATCATAGGAATAAAGTGTACGTAAAATGGTTGGGATTAAACGAATATTCGTGGATCGATGATGACAATGAAATTTTATAAGCATATTATTGTAACTACTTAACTATAAATAAAACTCTGCACACTGTTATATCGTTTTTTATTTCATCTCACCATACAAAGGTACAAACAGTATCTTTCTTTACATGCATTTTTGAGACTAAAGATAACGTCTTTTGGTATTCGCTCAGTTCGGTGGATGGCCAAAATGCGTTGTCTGGACCGTTGGTCCATCCAAGGAGCGCATTTAGATTTTCAACACCTTTGCGAATATACTCCAGTAACCATTCGTGCACTCGTTTATGACGAAGGTCATCGGACGGTCTAAAAGGGTACTTGACATCCCGCTCCTTGCATATATTCCAAAGAATTTCCAGGGCCTTAGAGTTGGCGTATTCGATGGCCGTACAAATAGCGTCGCCCATCACCATCGACAAATACTTATAATTACCTAAGATACTGTGAACATTATATAACGGCTTACTTAAGTCAAGTGTATACCCTTTGACGTGTGGCTGTAAGGCCAATGATTCAAGTTGATTAGCAGTTATACATTCACTATTTACAATCTTACACATATTTACAACTTTCTTAATTAAATTATCCAGTTCACTCTTTTTATTGAACAGTAATGTAATTTTATTCGCGCACACATTTCCCGTTTTGATGCACCAGTTGAAGCATTCGTCCGGTAAAACAATGTATTGCAAGATCGCATTAATAAAAAAATAGTTTTCAGTTGATAATATATCCACTATAGCACTCTTTAAATATTTTGTATATATCACACGCGTAGCATGACCGAGCTCTTGTTCCATGCGAACGTGTTTTTCTGAACGAATGCTCCAACTGGCGCTCATGATCTGAAATCTAAATTAAAGTTATTTCTCTAACGCAGTGGAGCCTTTTGATTTTTTAATTTCTTTTTGTTTATCCACTAGGTAGGCATACATTTTGGCACGAAGCCCAATAAATTGTAACATAATTTTATCGTGATTTTCGTCTTTCATCAAACTGGGCACCTTTTTGTTGTCGAGAGGAATTCCATAAATGTTATTGCATTCATAATCAGATGTATCATATCGTTGAATATCCTCCTTAATGGATTCGTATATGTGGGCAACGATGAATGCGTAAATTAGACTGTCGGTGTCCGTATATAATAATTTAGCATCATTTTTAAATTTCGGCAAAACGTAACTATAACGAAAATCGTACTGGAGAGTTTTTGAGATGTCCAAGACTGCAAAGCCTGCATATATGGGTTTATTTAGGAAGACTTCTAATCGATTCATTTCAATAATGACCAAATTCTCATCGAATATGGTACAACTATGAAAATTGGATTTTGCGATATACGCACGGGCCCCATATCGATCCCTCATTTCGTAACCAACCGTACTTCTTTATATTTTCTTACATTTTCCATAAGCTTGCCATAGACGCTGTTCATCATTAATTTAAAACAATTTATGGTAAATTTGTTTTTGGCCTGTTGTCTCATTTTTGTATTTAACTCGATATAGATTCGTACCCACGGTAATTGTGTAAAACGCAAGACGCGGTTGATTTTTACAAGTTTTAAACCGTGTTTTATATACAACTTCAAGTTTCTATAGTGCACGATATAGTGCCGTTTAGGATGCAAAGTTAACAATAGTTTCTTAATTTTAGATCCGGGTGGAATTTACGTCATAGTACATTAAATAGGTGATTTAAAGTTCGGGATCTAATCCTTCCGACATGTATTTGTTGTTGACTTTTGGGTAACGAGTACTGCATTGAGTGACGCCTCCCCTAATACCCTTCTCAATGAACATAACCTGATCGATGTCGGTTAAAAGTTCCAATCTGACCTGTGTAATTTTTAACATTGCATCAAATGCTAGACAGGGAGCCGTATAGTGGTGTAATGGATCAAGAAGGTAGGTTTGCAGGCAGGTGTTGCGAAAGTTTTCAAAGATATCCACTAAAAGAAGCACATCAGTTTTTAGATACAGGTCCGAATACTGACCCAATGTGCGCGTGTGTGAGTGTGCACGCGTGCGCACGTGCGCGAGTGCGCTTGTACGCGTGTGGGCGTGTGCGCGTGTGGCGTACGCGCGCGAGCGCTTGCACGTGCGCGTACACGTGCGTGTGAGTGTACGTGTGCGTTTGGGTGTGCGTGTGCGTGTTCGTGTTCGTGTGCGTGTGCGTGTGCGTGTGCGTGTGCGTGTGCGTGTGCCTGTGCCTGCGCGTGTGCGTAAGCGTGTGCGTAAGCGTAAGCGTGTGCGTGTGCGTGTGCGTCTCCGTGTGTGTGTACGAGTGCGTGTGTGTGGTTAGTATGGATATATGGACCCCTTCCCTTGAAGTAAAAACCGAAATACATTTTTATTTGTGGTATAATGCTAGGTACCATCCCCGGATTAGCCCCACCGAAAAAATTAATAGAGCCATTGTCACTGCTGTTTCCTCGTACATTAAAGACAACCATCGCGAATGGGATGATCATATTTTCGAGATTTCCCAAGAAATTCGTATACCTCGTCATGAAGTGACCCAGGCTCCTCCAGCGTTTTTAATGTTTGGTCGTTATGTCACCGTAAAATGAAATTTTTACGGCACTCCCGATCCCTTAGATAAAGTGTACTTAGCAACAAATTTCTTTTGGCCAAATGAAAATGCCTTTCTTCTCGAACTATATGAGAAAGTCAAGGAAAGATTACATAATGCGTATCTTTGTATTGAAAAACAATACAACTTGCGTAAACGTCCTTTAAGTTTTAATGTTGGTGATATGGTATGGAATCGAAATTTTACCTTATCTGATGCGAGTGCTCAGTGTTCTAAGAAAGAAGGAATGTTGGCGAGTTCCATGTCAACGATTTGAAACACAATTTTTTTCGTATTTTGAATTAGTTTGTATATAAGCAAATATGTGGGATTAGTATACATTTTCAGTTACGGTTAACTGTTCCCTTTAAGATTACTTCAGATACAATTGTTTCGTATTTAGTATTCTTTTTGGTTAATATTGTTACAGTTTGGTTGTGAGTGTGCCGGTGGCTGCAAATGTAGTAAGGGTGTATGTTTGGGTTACGATAGTAACACGATCTGGATCGTAACTCTTCGGACAACTTGTGGCGTTGTTTAGGATTCCTCCGGGTCTTCTTCATGTTTTTTATTGTTTTTTTATTGTGACTGAGTGGTATGTGTAACGTGCCAATTCTTGGCTTTCGTTACCCTAATTTAAGTTTTGAATTTGTTATTATTGGTAAATATATTTACATTACGTGGTATCTTTCTTTCTTTCAATAATTAAATTTTGGTATATGTCGATGTTTTCTCTTTAGTGCGCGAAATGAACTCACTTAATTCATTTCCGGTTGTGCTACCTTGCAATGCTGAAGTACGTTATACATTTTTAGGTTTTACTCCCTTGTATAGGGTAAGCAATGGCTTTTAATTGAATTTTGATATATTATATTTAATAGAGAAATCCCCATTTATTAAGAAACATCTAATATGATAATGAGTTTCGTATAGGAAGAGTAGTTAACGTCATAAAATACATAAAATGGCGTGGATGATTTTGAAATTTCATCTTCAATAATTATAATATACGCATGCTGTTGATATATCTGCTTTCATCGTCTAATACCTGCTCTTTCGTTGTCCCAAGTTTGCTTTAGTAGTTCGTTTATTTGTACGTTAGTGAAGACAATTTAAAATTAACTTAACTTAACCTTCACGCCATTTCCTTGCGAGGTAGGCAAAACAATCCCTGGCTCTTAACTTATGTTTCATTCACAATATTTCTCCATGCTTTCATATCTCCGCATACCTCCCTATTTTTAAAGCTCCTTATCTTTCTTTCCTTCATCATACATTCTACTACATTCAGCCAAGTTTTACGCGGCCTACCAGGTCCGGACTTTCCTCTAATCTCACCCACATATATTTGCTTCGTTAATCTTGCGTTGTTCATTATCTCAATGTGACCAAACCAACGTAATGTACTATTTTTATGTCTATCCATCATCATCTTTTCCTCGCCACACTCATTCATTATGCATTCATTTTTTATCTTGTCCCTTCTCGTTTTACCATATGTGCTTCTCAGAAATCTCGTAACCACGGCATTTATTTTTCTTTAGTGCTTTTTTTGACATACCCATGTCTCACTTCCATACAGTACTGGCGGGACAAACACGCCATTATAGATTGCTCGTGTCGCAGCTAGGCTCATTCTCTTGCTTCTCATTATCGTGCACATACTTTCAATCACTTTCCTTCCAGCATTGACCCTTCGTCCAATCTCGCCCTCCATTGTACCATCTGCAGTAAACATTCTACCCAGATATACCAGCTCCTCCACTTGCCCCACAATTTCAACTTGCAGAGTAAATACTCTACTCTCCTTTCCACCTTCCCGATTGAGCACCACAATCTTAGTTTTGTTCACGTTTACCTGTATGTATACATTGAACAACCACGGTGACATCACACAGCCTTGTCTTACTCCTTGCTCAATATTAAATTAAATTAATATTATGTAACTTAAAATTACCGTATCTTATGATATGGCCTAGACTTTGTTTATTTGTACGTAAATGAAGACAATGCAGCAACTGTAGATGACCTGCGGACGTTTTCAGGACGAGAAACACCCTTCGGTAGCAGGTTTTTTCAACAAGATGGGACAATGTGCCAGAAAGTACAGGCTACACGAACCTTTGTGGGGGAGACATTTGGAAGCAACGTGACTTCGTGTTTTACAAATTTTTTTCCTATCTTACTCTCCGGATTTTACATCATTGGATTCATTGGTTTGGGGTATGCTGAAACTATGGGTTTTCCGAGATAACCTTCCATCTATGTCACAGTTAAACGAGAAAATTACGCAAGTGATACGATAAATGCAACAGCTTCTAGCTTCGAATATGGCCATAAATATACAAGAACGATACAGTCTAACGTTAGTGGAGGGCACTTAGAATACGTTATCCGTAAAACTAAGTCATAAGTGTTAATTTTTGTGACATACTGTTTTAAGTGAAGAGAGTTGGAAATTTTCACGTGATGTGCACGGGCAACCTATGATTCCGGGCGCATTTTAAAAGAAAATGACATTTTCGGGAGGTAGTAGAAATAGCTATTTGTGTATTAAGAGCGCAAAGTGACAAATTTGCGTTCAGAGCAAGAAATTTGACGGAGCGTGACTATCTTGCAAGAGCGGCAACGCCACTTTGTGCTCGAATTATACAAAATTTTTCCTACAATCGTCGAGCGCAAAATTACTTTTTTTCTACAATCACCAAGCGCAAAGTTATTTTGTCGCTCGACGAGCAGCAGAGTAACTTTGCGTTCGCTCCACTGAAAAGTGCTGCCTTGTGCTTTTTTTGGAACCGCAAATTTGTACTTTGCGCTAGGTTGTTGCAAAAATTATTTTGCTTTTTGCTCGGATTAAAATTAACAGTAAACACATTAGTTAAATTTATATGTAGGTCCTTAGAGTTAACGAAATTATGTAAACGATTAAACTTATTCGATCTCTAACTGAAAGTTTTGATGAAACTTGAAAAGCTTTCGCTTCTTGGCTACGTTATAGCACATTTTCAACAGTGATTTTTTGTTATTGATGTTGATAAAAATGATGAATAGAGTGGAAGTTGGTACATTTTGCGATACAAATTCATGAATTTTTCCATTTCCAAAGCACGATTTTTTTCACCACTTTAATAAAAATGATCGCTGACAGATGAAACCACCTAAGTTTTCTTTTTTACTAAACAGTTAATCAGAATAAGAAAAACAAGCGAGAAATTCGACAACTATTATCTGTTTAAAAGTTATAAATGTACAGCTTGATCAATAAACCGCATCATAAATTTTAAAATTTTATTTTTTATTTTAGCGTGTGTTTAAAAAAATGCATCTGTTTATGCATGTGCAAGATACTTTACGTGAAGCGGTACATAACCAAGCAATCTACAAATGTAAGTATTTTTTAAAGATTTTCTTCAACACAACACTTTGTGACAAGATATACTTTTCTGCATATTTCTGGTTCATGTCGTGCACGTAATACACATATTTCAGCAGATTCGTCTGTCATGTGAACTGCACTTGCTAACGCGTGAATATCTACGTCGTCTTCATCAGCAGTCAGTACGTGTGAATGTTTAAAAATGCATCTCATGTAACAATGGAATGTTTTTTCATCTGGAAGATGTAATTGCCTAAACATCAGCCTGGGGATCATAGGATCTACATTAGTTTCATTAACACACATTTCGAAATGGGGTATGTGATAATTCTCCCAATCAACAATAATTTCTGACCTAAGCTAAAATAAAAACAAATATTACTCACATAATGATATTATGTAGGATATGTAGACACCTGCCTAGAGTGCACGAAAACTAATAACACGCTCAATGCGAAAAGAAACTTCATTTTGTTTCAGATATTTTTGAATCTCGTATTTTATTTCGTTTGTAAATTTTTATTTATACTGTAATTATATCTTCTTATTTGAATACAATGCTAATGTTTTGAAGAAGTTTATTATTTAAACAATCGAGCCATATAATATAGTTGATATATGTGTACTTTAAACGAATACAATGCTAATGTTTTGAAGAAGTTTATTATTAAAACAGTCTAGCCATATAATGTACTGTAATGTATGTGTACTTTAAAAAACAATAATTATCACGCGCTTCCACGAATTAAAATTACTTAAAAAAATAAACGCAAGAAAAATGGGATAAGAAAGCATAAAAGGTCAGAATGAACCGCAAACAAAATCTGGGAAACGGATAATACTTTATTACAAAACAAATAATACAACCATTGTCATTAATTGCAGTTATAAATCTTTGAATAAAATAAATAGTACTCTCAAAATCAAAGCATGTGAGCGGAAAAATCCCTCCTGTTTATAAGACGATAAATACTTACTACTAACTTGTAATCCGCTAGCTAATGTATTGCTCAACATTTACCTTGTAGGTAGCGGACCGCGAAAATTTTATTATTGCATCAAACATTTTTTAAATCGCAATTGTTACCGCGATAAAAAAGTTAATTAATGTGGTTTAACATGTTTTATTAAATATTAAGTCGTTATTTGAGTATGGTTTTCGGGATATTTTATTTTTGTAACTAATATTTGACCAAGGGTTGAAAAACATGTTTGAGGTCTAACTAGCAGGTGTGCTTAAACGCTGCTTTACTGAAGGGGTGTAACGAATCATTGGAAAGTCTTAGGCGCACATTCTTGATGTAAAAATGTCGCTAGTTAGTAATTCATTACGTCGTTACACACTGAAATCAAAGCCGTCTTTGCTTGGTACGTTGAAACTTGAGACCTAAATGTAGCGCTTGTTACGGACGAATGTATATTTTTAAAATTAAGATGTCATTCAATAATTACTATGAAACTGTTCCAACATAATAATTTTTTTGTTTTTTTGTTACTTTTGAAAAATGGGGATTGATTGCGGGAGTAAATCCAGTTAGTTTGAAATCGGGGTAAATGTTAGTTACAGTTAGAGTGTCGACGGAGCCAGATCGATTTGGTTAATTAAATACCTTCATTGTATACAGTTAGCCTTTAAAATATTTCTTGCGTGTCCATTTTCTTTTGAATTAGCCAACGCTAAATTGTCTTTTCTTTCGGATAACAGTCACTCTTTTTAAAGTTAACGATTTGTGTATGTGATCATTTCAAGTGTAAGTAGTTACTTTTATATAAATTAAGGCTGGCAGCAAATAATTCTACAAGCCTATATAACGTATTAAAAATAGAGCATTGTCTTGCAAAGGTACCTTATTCGCACGCGGGCACATTAAGATGAAATATGCTAAAGTAAAAGACAGTACAGGGCTTCCTCGCTCTTGTATTTGTGTGAATTAGCATTGTTTTTTGTTGTTTATATTTATATTTGTGTAGAGGTGGACCTGGAGGACGGGTAGAGCATAATCCTTGATTACCAATTGTAATGGGCAATTTCCAAGCGATTACATACCCCCTGGTGCCAGATGACCATTAAACACGTCGAATTTTATTTTTATTATTTTTATTGTTGTATAGATGAACGTGTAACCTGAGAAAGGGGCACTGTATTTTTCTAACACACTCAAACTTGTACATTGGTCACGATGTTACGTTCTATTTGCTTACCTTTGTAACGCTTTGTTTAATGAGTTTTTTTTGTGTCAGGTCGTTAAGTAGAATCGCTTTATACGTAATTTGTTGTAATTTGACGTATGTATTCTATGCTTTAGTAGTCACTAAACAATTGTGTACGCGTAAATTCCTTGTCTATTTTGTTTTGTCCTTGCCTTTACTTTATTATCACCTGTAAAATTTTACTGTTGTATTTTATATGTACCGTAATTTGCCTTATTGTTTTATGTGCTTATGTACATAAAGACTGGCGTGATTGATTTTAAAGGGCCACATGTTTGGTATTACGATTTTATTCTGATTATTTGTTTCTGGCACAATTGTGAATGTGACTACATGGGTTTTTTTGTGTTTATGTGTAACTAAACTGCTTTTTTTTTTAATTTTTCTCTTCATGTTATAATTTTGCAAGCAGTTTAACCTGATTTAATCGCCTTTTGTTATATATTTAACCCTTTTAGTGGCTTTTTTGTGTTATTTGATTTATTAATGTATTTTTGCAATTACTTATTTATGAATAAAGTGGGTTTTATTGGTGTTTCTTTCCCACAATAGTTGAAGCGGGTGGAACCTCCTTTGCGTAAAGCTCGTTAAAGTTAATTTGAGTAGTTTCATTGTTTACCTGCACCATATGATGCAACACTTACCTCATCCAACCTATCTCAGCCAAATAGCACAACGTACCTACCACTAGACGGCCAATTCGTTTGATCAGATTTGAGATTTTCGAGTAATTAAATATCAGACTTGCAAATAAATTCTAATGTTATAATTATTACCAGGAAAGTCAAAGTATTGTCAGTAAAGATAAATCACTTAGAGATTGTTTCGTTCTTGAATTTGCATTCTTGCGAATCAGTTCAAATTACACTTTTCAAGATAGGGTACCTGGGGGACGCTACAACCTTATTCAAAATATTTGTACAATTCTCCTCTATTCCTTTACCCAACATAAGTATTTTAAAAGCTTTTTTAAAACTAATTACTTATTTTTACTTTCTGATCTGCGTAGCATCCGTACGGAAAGGATTGTTCTCGTGAAAAGAATCGATGTCGAGCTGTGAACAGATTTACAACGTTTTTGAAAACAATCTAGGCAATTTTCAATCTGTGTGTGTGTGTGTGTGTGTGCGGGCGTGCGTGAGTGCGTGCGTGCGTATGTGCGTGTGTACATGTGTGGGTGAGTGCCAGTGAGCGTATGTGCGTGCGTGTGTGTATACGTGTGTGCGTGCGTGCGTGCATGCGTGCGTACGTGCGTGCGTGTAGTTTTTACGTACATCCATACATTACCTAAAGGATTGTACACAATATTCATATTATTTCTTTCCTATGCCAAACTTAACTTTAGTAAAACCTCTTTCTAGGTTTACTAGCATTAATTTTAATTTGTATCCTTTTTTCCTGGCATATAATTTGATAGTTCGAACATGAGCAACTGTTAACTTATGAACCACAGTCCATGTACTTGAAAATAAAGTAGGCATCCCGAATTTATTTTATGTTCACGTACCAACTTGAGTAGGTAATTTACGAATTGATTTTACTTTCGTTTGTTGTTACATTCTCTACCACTTCATCGTTACGTATTAAGGTAGTGCCTACATCCTTTCCCTTACACAATCAATTCTTTTTTTCAAATCGATCAACAGTTCGTTTCTTATCGGTAGCAAACACTTTATAAGGAATGTTAACGTAGGGGTACCCTTCTGCAAACTGCTGTCGACATGTACTGCAACGAGTAAGACCACGTTCCATCTACATGAAGTGCAGTATTTCGAAAATGTACCTTTAAAATAAACGCGTTTTGTTCTGGTGTAGAGAGTATCTCCAGGTACTCGATTCACTTTAACTAAAATGTGTCAATTGCGAATAGCCCTAATAAGAAATGTTTTGAAAAATGTAAAAATTGCGGCATAGAAAGGTAAATCAAAAGTGAAAACTCCAAATAAAGTAGCGACCGCACTGATTACTAAACGTTAGATACAAAGCGGCCAAGTCAATATCGAAAACATGTGATGTGGCACAACACACTATTTTCCAACCCATAATGTGAAAATTAAAAGAAATGAATAGTTATTTATGTATTAAGGGCATTAAGTAGATGTTCATGCTCTCGAGGGCGACGAGTTTTTTGTCGCCCAAGGGCATAAACATCAATTCATTCCCGTGTCACATACACAATTTTATGTCATACAAACTTTTCTTTGCCCAAAAAATAATTTAATTTTATTATAAAATTATGTCACTTATATCAAGCAGTTTGTGAGTTGGGTATCTAAGTAATTTAGTGACAGTACCAACACATGCCATAGGTCAATTTATTTTGTTCAAAATGGGAGTAGAAATTCCAAATGCAATACAGAAAAAAGCAAAAAAAAGCGGCTGAAAAATTTTTGCTGCAGAAATAAAAAATTACTTGTGATTTGGAATACACCAAATTTATGGATTGGTTAAATACAACTCAAACAAGCGTAATTAATGAAACTGTTTTGTTGGGATATTCCCAAGATCTGGTATGTATTCTAAGACTTATTAGTAATTTTCATTTTATTAGATTATTATTTCAGTTCGAAACCTTTAAAGCGAGCTCCCTTTGGTCAAAGTTTTCGATGGTGAAGAAAACGCTACTTTTTGACAAAGGCATCGATATTGGGAAATATCCCAAACTAACAGAATTTATGAAAATGTATTCTAAAGAATATTAAGCAACTGGATTCTACGTCGAATCGAGTGATATATTACAATAACCAAAAACCTTATTTATTAAATTGTCAAACGTGACAAATGTAACAAGTATCTATAAGTATTTGTTGTATTTGACATAAATAAACAAGTATACGTAGCAATAATATATATATATATATATATATATATATATATATATATATATATATTATATATAGGGTTTTCCAATAAGAGGTGTTATTTTGATATTCAAAGAAAAATGGAATTTTTGAGATAATTGATCGGATGTTTATTTCATTATAAAGAGGAAGGTATGCCGTTAATAATGGAAAACAATATCAGCCAAATGGCTACCACGACCACGCTTACAGGACCATATTCTTTTCATGAAATTTTGCATAACAAAATCGCAAAGTGGCTGCCCTATGTCATCGATAGCCTCACGAATTCCATCTTTGAGGTCTTGAATCGACTCTGGGCTTTGGGCGTAGACCTTATCTTTCACGTGGCCCCAAAGGAAGAAGTCGCAAGGTGTTAAACACAAGATCTCGGTGGCCAATTGTGATCACCTCTTCGAGAGATAACACGGTCTGGAAACTTTTCCGGAAAAGATCAATGGTTTTGTTGCTGTGTGGCACGTAGCGCCGTCTTGTTGAAAGTAAACGTTGTCCAGATCAATACCATCCAATTCCGGCAATAAAAATCATTAATCATCTCTCGATAGCGCAATCTATTCACCGTAACTGTTGCTCCAGCCTCATTTTCAAAAAGTAAGGTCCAATGACCCCACCAGACCATAAACCGCACCAAACAGTCACACGTTGAGGATGGAGAGGATTTTAAACAATAACTCTTGGGTTTTCGAGCCCCAGATGCGACAATTTTGCCTGTTGACGTACCCACCGAGGTGGAAATGGGCCTCATCAGTCAAGATGATTTTTCGATGGAATTGCGGATCATTTTCATGCATTTCAACGACCCAATCAGCAAAGACACGACGTTGTTGATGATCGGCCGGCTTGAGTTCTTGTGTTAACTGAACTTTATAAGCCTTAAGACCCAAGTCTTCATGTAAAATACGGTGTAATGACGTTTTGCAATGCTCAATTCCATAGAACGACGAGGAATGGACAAACCTGGGTTTTCTTCAACACTTTGGGCTACAGCAGCAATATTCTCAGTTGTTCTTGAGCGACGTGCACGGGTTTTATTCTTCACATCATTAACTTGTCCCAACAGCTCGAATTTGTTCACCAATTTCTGTATTGCGGTCCGACAAGGTGCTTCACGACGACCCAAAATGTTTTAGTTTTACGAACCGTCTCTGCCAAATTTTCACCATTTTGTAGTGAATTTTAATAATTTCAATGCGTTGTTGAAGCGTGTATCGTTCCATTTTATTAATCGCGAAGTTTTTACTTGTCGAATGTCAATAAATGACAGCTTCAAAAGTGACATCTACCGAAATAGCGGGCTATTCAAAATAACACCTCTTATTGGAAAACCCTTTATTATGCTTTAGAATATACAACAAAAAACTTTGGTCTGATATTTCAAAGTAACTAAAATCTAAAAACAAAAAAATCAATTTTGATCTTATTATATTATGCTTTAGAATACACAACAAAAAACTACAAACAAAATTTGAAAACTACATTTAAAAGATCTAATTATAATACTTTGGTGATTAGGTCAGAAATTGTTAAAACAAAAATTAATAAAGAAATACTTTTAGAGTAATTTAGTGATTAATGCAGTAACATGAAATTAATAATGTGTAGACGCCCTCGTTGTCAATGCACTCCTGCAATCGTCTAGGCATTGACGCTACTAAATGCTGCAGATAATCGATTCCAACAGCCTCCCATGCATTTTCAATCGCCGCAATTAACTGATCACGGTTTTGGGCAATGAAATGTAGTCCTTGTTGGTCTTGAATTGTCTTTGTGACCAAAGCCCAAACGTTTTCAATGATATTGAGATCTGGACTTTTGCTGGCCACGGTAACAAACGAACGTTATTTTCCTGAAGCCAATTTCGGACTCTCCGTGACGTGTGTATAGGTGCATTATCCTTGTAACAATAATTCATTATAACCACAGTAAAATTAAAAAGTTAAATAAGATAATATTCATATCTTAACTTACTTGTTGAAAATGTAGTCTTCTTCACCATATAAAACTTGAACAGGAGTCATGATAGTTTCCAGTATGTCTAAATATCCTTCGGAATCCATGCGCCCATCAATTATCCAGCAAACTCCTGGCCCAAACATTTACAGAAAAACGACCACTACGTTTTTTACAATTAACATATTATGTTTCGCATCGGGTTCTAGCCGGGCGAAATACTTTCAGAGGTCGATTGTTAGAGCTATTGAAAGTTTTTCATCGCTGAAAATAACTCGACTCCAAAACTCCAAGGGGTCGTTGATATATCTCCTGGCAAATTCTAAACGACATCCTTTGTTATCATTTGTTAATAGTTCTTTAATGGCCGCTTCGTATTGTTTTATTCCAACTTCTTTTAATCTAGCCCGAACCGTTACACGACATCCAGGAAATACTGTTTCATTTTAGCAACCCTGTAGCTCGTAAAAGGATGATCTCTTACATAAGCAACTAATTCTTCGTCTTCAGCTGGTGTAGATATTCTTCGTCTGCCACTACCGACTGCTCTCGCTATCGTATGTTGGACAGTCCATTTTATTCGCACTCGTCCAACAGTAGATCGCGAACATTATGAATCGCGAAATTTTGCGAACACTTTTACCACTCTCTAACTCAGCAACGATACGAGCTTTTAAATCAATGGTAGTATGAACAGGCATTTTAGAAGGAATCCTAGAAATACTATTAAACTAAACTAAACGGAACACAAGAATATTTAGAAATCAGAAATAAGTAATTATTCAAAACCCTTATCTGTCATACTGTCATTATTACTAATAATCTAACGTGTTGGGATTAATCAATAATAAAATTAAGTAGTCAGTTACTAATTAAAGTACATATGCTCATTGAACTTGTAAAACCGTAGTGTCCCGTTTTTTGTTGCCCCAACTGTACGTCAGGTAGACGTTTAAACTTTCAAGTCAGATAGAGTTTAACCGAGATTTAGATAATAACTTGCAAAAAATTCAACTCCGCCCGCATCCATAAAAATATGGATAATACAGCTTAAGCATTTTCAATCCTATTAAATTAATTTAGAATGCTTATTTGGCTTCCAATTAGACAACATTATAAAGGAAAATTGAGTAAAATTAAAATGTCTTTAAATATCGTTATTCAAACGTTACAAAACTGATATTTCACTCTGAACATGTTCGACATAGTTTGGTACATATAATTTAATTGATTGACAAGCAATTAATCAACACATACTTTTACAATATTAAAGTTTATTGATAAAATTCGTTTTGAGCATTTAGCAGTTTATTTTCTGGTTTACGGATTTTCACTTTGGTACAGATTTGTACAGGTTATGAAGCCCAGTGAATATCAGAAATTAACATAAAGGAATTTATTGTGAAATTCAAGACACTAAACGGAGAAACGAACCAAAATTTGTATTTAGATGGCACACACAAAGGCAAAGTTCATGAGATTGAACAACAGTAGTTATGCCAATTGCAATTTAAGATGGAACTGTTACTTCGGAGGCAAAATTTGTGAAAAAAAGGCGATTGAAAATGACCGGCCAGCTATTATAAAGAATGACTCCGGTACAGTTTCGAATCAAAAATAAATCGATGATTGGGATGAATCGGTCGATACTGCTCCAGGTACATTTGGTTTGGCTGTTTAAAACGACCAACTAGCACATATTTGTTTAAGGCAACATGTAAAGCACTCAAGCACTGTCATGAGACAAGGTATCTTTAATGCGTTCAATTTGCTCATTGAAGTTAATTGAAGGTAGTGGTGCAAAGGCTCACATCAAGATTTATACGCACAATTAAGCAATATTGGTTAAGCAAATTAAGGAATTTACCGGACAGTTACTGAAAGTGAAGTTACGTTTGCTTTGGTTCAACAACGTATCATTGCTGAATATGAACGAAAACTGAGGTTATTTCAAAAGGTAAAATTTGCTTTTTCTGTAATAAACCAGCACTCAAAGACAAATACTCAAAAGTACAAGGAATGGATAGAGAAGAAACGAAAACAAAATGATATCATCAAGAGAGCAGATAAAGTTAACACAGTTGAGAAATCATCTGAAGGTAAATCGAAATCAAGTAATGAATCAAATGGTCTTCTGTTTAGAGTTGGCCATCGACAGAACACTGTTTGGATAATTGATTTGGGTGCTACACGGGACATAGTCAATGAAAGAGATTCTACACGGGCTTCGACGAATTATATAAAAGCTGCGTTGAATTGGCGAATAGTGATTTAGCATAGGTGCAATTCATTGGCACTGGAAACTTGACGTAAATGGATAAAAGTGGTCGTGTACGCAAAATTAAAGCAATTGAAGTTTTTCTACACCTACATTGACCAGTGAAATATTGTCTGTTAGACGTTAGATAAACTTGGTTTGTAAACATACACACACACAAGACACGCACGCACGCGCACACGCACACACACACACACACATACACATACACACACACACACAGACACACACAGACACACACAGACACACACACAGCACACACGCACGCGCACGCACGCACACACGAACGGACGCACGCACGCACGCGCGTACACACACACACAACACACACACACACACACACACACACACACACACACAGGACACGGACACGGTCACAGACACGGACACGGACACGACACAGACACGGACACGGACACGGACAAGGACACGCACACACGGACACGGACACGGACACGGACATGGACACAGACACGGACACGGACACGGACAAGGACACGCCACGGACACGGACACGAAAACGGACACGGACACGGACACGGACACGGACACGGACACGGACACGGACAGGGACCGGACACGGACACGGACACGGACACGGACACGGACACGGACATGGACACGGACACGGACACGGACACGGACACGGAGAAGGAGAGAGAGAGGAGAGAGAGAGAGAGAGAGGAGAGAGAGGAGAGAGAGAGGGAGAGAGAGGGAGAGAGAGGAGAGGAGGAGAGGGAGAGAGGAGAGAGAGAGGGAGAGAGGGAGAGAGGGAGGAGAGGAGGGAGAGAGTGAGAGGAGAGGAGAAGTGAGAGAGGAGGTGAGAGAGAGAGAGAGGTGAGAGAGTGAGAGAGTGAGAGGTGAAGAGTGAGAGAGAGAGGAGAGAGAGAGAGTGAGAGGTGAGAGAGGGAGAGGTGAGAGAGTGAGAGAGGAGAGGAGGAGAGGAGAGGGAGAGGAGGAAGAGGTGGAGAGAGGAGAGAGAGGAGAGGAGGGAAGAGGGGAGAGAGGGAGAAGAGGGAGAGAGTGAGGAAGAGGAGAGAGAGGAGAGAGGGAGGAGAGGGAGAGAGGGAGGGAGGAAGGGGAGAAGAGGGAGAGGAGAGGGAGAGGGAGAGGGAGAAGAGGGGAGAAAGGGAGAGAGGGAGAGAGGAGAGAGGAGAGAGGGAGAGAGGAGAGGGAGAAGGAGAGAGGGAGAGGGAGAGGGAGAGGAGAGGAGAGAGGAGAGAGGAGAGAGGGAGAGGAGAGAGGAGAGGAGAGAGAGGGAGAGGAGAGAGAGGGAGGAGAGAGAGGGAGAGGGAGAGAGGAGAGAGGTGAGAGAGGGAGAGAGGAGAGTGAGAGGAGAGTGAGAGAGGGAGAGGTGAAGAGGAAGAGTAGAGTGAGAGAGGTGAGAGGAGTGAGAGAGGAGAGAGAGGGAGAGAGAGTGAGAGAGGAGAGGAGGAGAGAGGGAGAGAGGAGAGAGGTGAGAGGAGAGAGGAGAGAGGGAGAGAGGGAGAGGAGAGAGGAGAGAGAGATGAGGAGGAGGAGAGAGTGAGAGGGAGAGGTGAGAGGGAGAGGGAGAGAGGGAGAGGGAGAGAGAGGGAGAGAGGAGAGGGAGAGGAGAGAGGGAGAGGAGAGGGAGAGAGGGAGAGAGGGAGAGAGGAGAGAGGGAGAGAGGGAGAGGAGAGAGGGAGAGAGGAGAAGAGAGGGAGGGAGAGAGGAGAGGGAGAGAGGAGAGAGAGAGGGAGGAGAGAGGGAGAGAGGGGAGAGGGAGAGGAGAGGGAGAGAAGGAGAGAGGTGAGAGGTGAGAGAGTGAGAGAGGAGAGATGAGAGGGAGAGTGAGAGAGAGGAGGGAGAGAGGAGAGGAGAGAGTGAGAGGGAGAGAGAGAGTGAGAGAGGGAGTAGAGTGGAGAGTGAGAAGTGAGAGAGGAGAGAGGTGAGAGGAGAGAGTGGAGAGTGAGAGGAGGAGAGGGAGAGGAGGAGGAGAGAGGAGAGGGAGAAGGAGAGAGGGAGAGAGGGAGAGGAGAGGTGAGAGGTGAGAGAGTGAGAGAGTGAGAGAGGAGAGGTGAGGAGGAGAGTGAGAGGAGAGTGAGGAGAGGTGAGAGGTGAGAGGAGTGAGAGAGAGTGAGAGGAGAGGTGAGAGAGTGAGAGAGGAGAGAGGAGAGAGGAGAGAGGGAGAGAGGGAGAGAGGAGAGAGGAGAGAGAGGAGAGAGGGAGAGAGGGAGAGAGGAGAGGGGAGAGGGGAGAGGGAGAGAGGAGAGAGGAGAGAGGGAGATGGAGAGAGGAGAGAGGAGAGAGTGAGAGAGAGGAGAGAGTGAGAGAGTGAGAGAGGAGGAGAGGGAGAGAGGAGAGGAGAGAGGAGAGGGAGAGGGAGAGAGAGAGAGGAGAGAGGGAGAGGGAGAGAGGAGAGAGGGAGAGGGAGAGAGTGAGAGAGGAGAGAGGAGAGAGAGAGAGGTGAGAGGTGAGAGGAGGGAGAGAGGAGAGAGGGAGAGGAGAGAGAGGAGAGGAGAGAGGAGAGTGAGAGAGGGAGAGAGGAGAGAGGAGAGAGTGAGAGAGTGAGAGAGGAGAGAGTGAGAGAGTGAGAGGAGGAGAGAGTGAGAGAGTGAGAGAGGAGAGAGGAGAGAGGAGGTGAGAGAGGAGAGAGGTGAGAGAGTAGAGGAGGAGAGAGGGAGAGAGGAGAGAGAGGAGAGAGAGAGAGAGAGAGAGGAGAGAGAGAGAGTGAGAGGTGAGAGTGAGAGAGAGTGAGAGGTGAGAGAGAGAGAGGAGTGAGAGAGTGAGAGAGAGTGAGAGAGTGAGAGAGAGTGAGAGAGTGAGAGAGAGGAGAGAGTGAGAGAGAGCGAGAGAGAGTGAGAGATAGTGAGAAAGAGTGAGAGAGGAGAGTGAGAGAGAGAGTGAGAGTGAGAGAGAGTGAGAGAAAGAGTGAGAGAGTGAGAGAGTGAGATGAGAGAGTGAGAGAGTGAGAGAGAGTGAGAGAGAGTGAGAGAGAGTGAGAGGTGAGAGAGGAGAGTGAGGGAGAGAGGAGGTGAGAGAGGTGAGAGAGAGGAGAGAGAGTGAGAGAGGAGAGAGGTGAGAGGGAGAGAGTGAGAGGAGGAGAGGAGAGTGAGAGTGAGAGTGGAGAGAGGGAGACAGAGTGAGAGAGAGGGAGAGAGTGAGGAGAGTGAGAGAGTGAGGAGAGAGGTGAGAGAGAGTGAGAGAGTAGGAGAGAGAGGTGAGAGAGAGTGAGAGAGAGAGAGGAGAGGTGAGAGAGTGAGTGGGAGAGAGTGAGAGAGAGTGAGAGAGAGTGAGAGAGTGAGGAGAGGTGAGAGAGGTGAGAGAGAGTGAGAGAGTGAGAGAGGTGAGAGAGAGTGAGAGAGAGTGAGAGAGAGTGAGAGAGAGTGAGAGAGTGAGAGAGAGTGAGAGAGAGAAATGAGAGAGAGTGAGAGTGAGAGAGAGAGAGAGTGAGACAGAGTGAGAGAGAGTGAGAGAGATGAGTGAGAGAGAGTGAGAGAGAGTGAGAGAGAGTGAGAGAGGTAGAGAGAGGAGGAGTAGAGAGTGAGAGAGAGTGAGAGAGAGTGAGAAGGAGTGTTTTATTAGATTGTCTCATAGTACCTTCAAAAAACTTTACATATTCGTAAATATAACTTAGAGTTTTATTTTTGATCATTGTTCAAATTAATGTCAAAGTTCTGTATTTTTGGATATCACACATTTTTATAATCCCTAAGGTTGCGAATTGTATTTTATGCACAAATTTTGTGCTCTTTGTAGCTTTAAAAGTTGCGTATTACCGTTGACTGAAAACTTTACTCAATGGTATTACTTATATTTGACATCGTTGCAATTGCGTATGTAAAAATTGGGAGCACAAGTGAATTTACCATAAACTTTTTCATGTCTGTTGGTAGGTAATTAAACAGGTATAAATTCTGTTATGCACCTGATTACACATTAATGCTACTTGATTAGACCATGATAGGTTATTTTGTATAACTACTCCTAGTATTTTAATGTGGTCTACTCTCTGTACTGTTATGCAGGAGGTATGCAAAATATCACGAGAGTATTGTTAGTTGCATAACATTTCAGGGTTAAACTTTATTATTATACTCATAAAGGATTTCATTTTACATCAGTATTTATCTTAAAAATTTATTGATTGATTAATATATGTGTTAGATACGTTTAAAAGTCGACGGAGAGTGTTAGTTTTGTTTTAATTTATTTTTGGAAAATTCTGGCCCGTTTTCGAGAAAAATTGATTTTTTTGTTTGAAAAATCTGCTTAAAAAATATTTCTAAGACCTACAAGGGGTAGCTTTTACATTGGGGTAGCTGTCCCAATTTGATATATGTGTTAGATACGTTGAAAAGTTGACAGGGGGAGATGGGTGGGTTTTTTAATTTATTTTTGGCAAATTCTGGCCCGTTTTCGAGAAAAATTGATTTTTTTGTTTGAAAACGGTTGAACTAACGGTTGAACTAAGAACAATCTGCTTAAAAAATATTTCTATCACCTACTAGGTGTAGCTGCTCCAATTTGATATATGTGTTAGATACGTTGAAAAGTCGACAGGTGGAGATGGTGGGGTTTTTTAATTTATTTTTGGCAAATTCTGGCCCATTTTCGAGAAAAATTGTTTTGTTTTTTTTTTTGTTTGAAAAGGCTGAATTTAGAAAAATCTGCTTAAAAAATCACCTACTAGGGGTAGATTTTACATTAGGGGTAGCTGCTTCATGCATTACTTTCGTCATGTTTGCCTATAAAAAGTTTACTGAATCATGCACACGCAAAGAAAGCCTTTTATTATAAAGTAAGAAATGACATACGATACCCCTACAACATTTGACCGCAGAGTGACCTTGCAATATGATGAGGATGGTGACATTGAAATTTCTATTTTTAACGAGCCCCTAAAATTTAAATCTCCCGCCAAAAGCTTACATTTCTCACACCAGAGGGCGAGTGACCTTGAATTGGTCCAGAACCGGTCCTTAATCACTACTAACGTTCTTTGTTCTTGTGGTTATACTTATTTTTAAAAGCAGACTTCTTTGTGACGTCATCTAGTAGTGTGTTTTTAAACTAGCGCATGTTTTCTGTAATGGAAGTTAATCGTGGCTCTACCTAGTAGTGTATTTTTAAAAGCAGATTTGCGACGCCGTCTAATCTTGTATTTTTAAACTAGCGGATGTTTTCTGTAATAGAAGTTGATCGTGGATCGTGCTGGTCCCTCTCTAACGTCTCCCTCGCTTCTCTCGTTTCCCTAGTCTCTATCGTTTCTCTCTTGTCCCGCATCTCGCTCGATTCTCACACCTCACCTACCTCCCGTATCTCTCTCCCCTCGCCTCTCACGCTTCTCAGGTCTCTCTCTCTTATCTCTCTCTCCCCCTCCCCTTGTATCCATCGTTTCTCGCGCCTCTCTCATATCTCTCCCGTTTCTCTCATTTTTAGGTTGTCAATACACATAAATATTAGGTTAGATTAGTAAACGCACGGTTTTTTAGGTTAGGGTTAATACACGCAAAATGTTAGGTTAGGTTAATACACGTACAGTATAAAATTTTCGACTATCTGTTGCATATTTGCATGCTTAAACCTTACGCATGTCTCACGATCCTTTAATTTTGGAAGAATTACCCAAAAGGGTTTATATCGCCAAAACGTTGCGAATGGATTTTTTTAAGACTTCTCTGTTTTTAAATACTGTTGGTGCAGTTTTCTGAAAGTGTTTTATCCCCTTTTCACATAATTTTTTTCTGATCTTATCTCTTTCCATAAATTCTTGTACAGATCTCTTCAACTTTAACCTAATTTCTGAGTTTCGTGTTTTTCTTTCATAGATGGATAAATTAGTTTTAGTAATTTACTTTCGGTGCATTTTATATGATATCATTTGTTTTGCGTCACCAATCAATTTGTATTTTTTGCAATACTTTCCCACATATTACTTTATAAAGTCTTATGTTTTTTTTCTGACAACTGTTGACTTAAAACTTCACCCAATAAAAGATGTCTTTTTACTCGCTGCGGAACTGTTACTTCTGAAATAAGCTTATTAATTTTTATGTCTGGCGTAATCATTTTCTTTGACTTTGTTGTTTAAGATATTTTTCTAACTTTTTGTCGTCCATAGTTTTTCGAGTAGATTGTTTTTCTTCATTTTTAAGAACGTCTTTGGATTCATTTTCGTTTTTAGAACAGCTGGGTATATTGACACCTGCAACATCGCTGTTTGGATTTGGATCTACCTCATTGTCGCTTACCGGAGGAGAATTTTCGTCAACGAAGTGTTTTTGTCTTAACCGTTTTCCTCTTTGATAACTTGAACTAGCATTTTTCCATCTTTTCCGTATTTGTTTCTTTTGTTTTGATGACATTTGGTTAATATCTGGGATTAGTCCTTTTTCCTTTTTTAAGTCTGTACCTTTCCCTATCCTTTCTTCTTTTTTCTATCAGGTGCTCGTCGGCAGTTTTTGCCCTGTATTTTGCAACTCTTTTTCTTACATTTTCCCTTCTTTGGTTGATAGTTCGTTCAGAATTTGTTTTTTTGGTAGTAACACGTTTGTTTTTGCCTTTATCGTTTCTCTGTTCTTTTTCATTAATTGTAATTCTAAAATTATTAACTACTTTATTACTATTTTTGAACGTATTTTTATTATCTTTTCCATTTTTTGTTGTCTTAAGTTTTTGGCTTGCCCCAGGCTCATTACCTTTTGGTTTTCTTGTGTTTCTTTTGGTACGTTTCACTTCTTGTCCTTCACATGAGGCAACAGTGTTCATAGTTGCTGCTTCTTTGCTGTGATCACCTGCCAAAATTTGCTTAAAATCCTCCTTGGTTTCATTTACCTTATTTTTTCTCTTTCAAAGTCTGCTTCCTAACTAAGTCAGCCTCGTATGCTTGTTCCCTATCCCTCTTCAACTTCTTTTTTAGTTTATCAAGCTTCTCGACATCCATGTTGTCCTGTATTAGACAACTAGTTTCCTATCAGTCATTTCGGTAACATTTGAATTATTTCGGTAGCATTATAAAACTATTATATTTGTTACCGAAATGATGTTACCGAAATAACGCAATTAAACCAAATTGCAAACAGCGTCATATGTATTGAAAACTAAGAACTCTAAATTTGAGGTTAGAATAAGTACCGGTATATCAAAACAAATAACTAAAAATAAACGCATTAAAACCGAATTAAAGTGTATTTTATGATGTTACCGAACTGACGACTTATAAGTTTACGCATCAAAAAGTCGAAAGGAAGCTACAAAAAAACTACTTTTTAAGCAAAAACTTACCATGCGTCTAACAAGAAACACTTCTGCACAACTGTTAGAGACATTTATGTACACTCTGTTTCAGCTCAATAATAACTGGATGGCGCACTATATACTTAATATTACCGAGATGACGTCGGCCTTGTCGGACAAATTTAATTCGAAAATAAATGAAACAGACATAGACCTATATGAACATAAACGTTTAAAATAAAAAGTATGAGTGCTGTTAAACACTTTTAGTGTTTGTTATTGCAAAATATGCAAGTATTTCGTGGTATTAAGCAATCAATTCTAAATTTTATAAAACGGACAGTTACCGAAATGAGTTTTTTTCACTTTGAAACTAATTAACATATTACTAAATTTTAAGTAAGTTATTTAAAAAAGAATGCAGCAAGAAGGAAGTTTATTAATTATTAGGAACAGTGAAACAAATAGAAATTCGCATTAGTTTTTATGTTACAACTTCGGAAATCCAATTGTCCCCGTTATGTAAAACGGCGTTAAAACGAAATCGATGACAGAATTCAACCACACAGCCGAGTTGTCAAAATCACAAACATGTTTTCAAAAATTAATGGTATTATTTGACAATTTGTCATTGTTCTCTGTGTTTGCATACTTTGCAATATTATAAGTGCGTTATAAAATATAAGCATGCAATAAAATGAAAAATATAATAAGTTCGTAGATACAAGAAAATTAATGAGAGAAGTTAATTACGTGTGAGATTTTTAATAGTTAAAATTAATGTTGTTAGGTATATATTTAGTAATGATTTCTCTACTTTTGCGCTTATTTTAATTTTATTATTCTTTAATTATGCCATATTTTCTTAATTTCTTAACAGATACATAGAAAATAATATTTATTTATTCTAAACACATCCATTATATTTTTAAGCATTTCGGTTAAATGATCCTTGTTTGTATTTAATGATGTGTATGTACACTAATAAACTTATTATGGATTAAGATTGTTACCAGCTGTACTGCTTTCATGGATTTTATTTTTGCTTCTTATAATTATTGTATTACAATTTTAATATGCAATACCGGATGTAGTATTTAGGGGGGGGGGGAGGTGCGTGCGTTGACAGTTCCTTCCCTTTTCCCCATAAAATCTAACATTGTTTAAGGTATTAGTTTATAACGCCGTACATAACATAGATATCTGACTTGTAAGATACCTATGGTACATAATGATGAATTATTTTAGCGGGTTTCCGAATTCTGCCACAGACATCAGGTGGTCATAATTTGATGTTCAAACTCTGCCACTAGGTAATATTTTCATCTTTGTAAAAGAACATCTACCATTAAATGGTCCACTTGTTCCGGATTTACCCAGGAAAAAGGAAAAGGTAACGTATTTCATTCCCTCCCCAGCATACATACATACATTACGTATATATGCATGATGGGATTAAGGATAGGTGTGGCCAGGATAGGATCGGAAGGAACGGAGTGGGGATTCTAAGGGGGAAAATACTACCCCAGCATTCGCCTAAGTAGCCGCACGTGGTGTGCATATACGCAGTGACCATGCTGCTATATGTGCACAGTAGTGGAACTCGCCGTAAAAAGCAAGGTTGTTGTGGCAGTGTTCGAAGCTTTTAATAATCCCCTAGTTCATACTATTCAGGTAAAATTTAAATTTGTGGCACGATAAAATTGTTGCATTAAGGACCCGTCATTACATCGCTTTATAAATATAATCATTCGTATATTATGGTCGTCCAGAAAATAAAGAACGTTTGAACGTTAGGGCAGTCGACGGACCTTCACCACCGTGACTAAGTGCGCGCCAATTACCTCCGTCCCTCGTCTCAATGTGACCCGAGCTTCGTTACTATGCAGCCTTGCGCCTTTGTATTGTGACGATTTAAAATTGTAGCGCCTCTAGAAAATCCTGCCGAATGTGAAGTGGATTATGTTTAGTTATCGTTATTCGTTTGCTGAATGCATAAAATTACAACCTATTAAAATTTAGGCAATTCAATCAAGATTATAGCGAAAATGCCATGGACGAGGTTTGAGTGAGGAAATGCTGCATAATGTTCAATCCAAATAGTAACACTGCGAACTTCACATTTGGCGGGATTATCTATCGACGTCATCGTTTGATTTCGTCACAGAATAAAGACGCGTGGCCGCACAGTAACGAGGCTCGGTTCACATTGAAGCGAGGAACTGTGCTAACAGGTTCACACTCAGTCACGTTGGTGGGAGATCAGGGCCGCACCTAATGCTCAAGCGTTGTTTACTTTTTGGATGACCCACGTAATATAGTAGGTATAACGATGCAATTGTGTCATCAGTGGTTTGTTAGGGTATTATTTGAGGAGGCGCTAAACAGAGGAACATAGGAAGGTGCCAATGACAAATTGCGCATGCCTTATCTATATAAATAGGAATTCTTATAAATGGTTTAAATATCACTTTCAATGTCAAACTTCTAGAGCGCTGGTGGTATAGTGGTAGGAATCGTCTTCCACGCTTTTGGTGCGGTTCGAATCGGCCCATACAATTTTTAGGTTACTGTAGTTTTGTTTATCTAATCTACTTTTGTTAGGTTACAGTAGTTTTGTTTATCTAATCTAATTATGTTAGGTTACAGTAATTTTGCTATGATGACGTCACACATCGGCACACATCCTATTCCGTCGTCTGTTTAGCGCCTCCTATCATTTGGTACATAAATGTGTGAGAACAAGGAAGGGCCGGCCCTAAATGTAAAAATAATGTTTTTGAAATGGCAAACTCTGGTAATTATCTTCTTTCTGCACTCATTGAGATCGAACTGTTATTTAGTAAAGAATACAGAAAGAAGGTACAACCAGAGCCGTAGCTAGAGGTATGTATATGGGAGTTGAAATATTCTAGATATATCTAAGAACTTCTTCATGGCTAAAAGTTGAGCCCTCACAGAGATCTTGCAACCTACTCGAGATTAGTCACTTGATGTGGATTCTAAAGCTACGGTGCAAAATTTTAGTAAAACACCAAGGTTTAGTAACAAACACGTGGCTTATGCAAAAGTGGTCCATTTAGATTTTACGTTTGAATAAAAACGTGAAAATGTAAATTAATGGAACACATAATGTGCTAAAACACTCTAATCAAAGTATAAAGTACAAATACGGATAAATATTGAAAGTCGATACGCACAATGAAGACAATGTCCTAATACTACAGAAAAACCGAGAAGAGATCAAGATTAATTGACTTGGTCGGCCTGTTTCCACAGTTTTTGCATTCGTAGTGCGCGCATTATTGGGATCCGTATGGGTTTCCTACACCCGCGCAATAGGTTACGGAGCAACATGGGCAATTAAACTACTGTGCAACCACAAAAGGTCCTTCTCAGGATTAAGCCTGATAATGAAAGCAGAGTTCGCTTTCGCAACATCGCGCTACACATGCAAAAACTGTGGAAAGACCGATCAACTCAACCAATATGAAACCACAGTTGCAAAACATTTATAGCTAATGTAGAAATAAAACCCATATGAATCCCAATAATATGCGAGGAGCTTAGACACAATACACCTGTACAATAGCTTACGGCGCAATAAACTACTGCGCAACCACGAAAAAGATTAATACATATATAAGTTCTAAAAAAATATATATTGGATTACTTAGTGGCTCAGCTGTAAAGGTGGTAGACTTGTAAGTGAAAGGTACCAAGTTCAAATCTGAGAGTAGTCAACTGTTTGGGAAAAAATAATAAGTAAATAAATGCGACTCAAATGTGAAATCATTCCTTCTGAAGGCTAAGCCTGATGACGAAAGCAGAGTCCGCTTCCGAAACGTCGCGCTTGAAAAGCAAAAAAACAATACAGAAGAGATAAAATGTTACACATTGTGTGCCTTGAATGTCTAAGTTAATTAAAATTAAGCTGCTATTGATTTAAGATACTTAAATGCCCAAAATGTGATTGGACTGTATTTTATGACGAACTTTACGTATTTATAATATATTATAGTTTTATTTGCTGTCACATAGTTCTTTTAATTCCTTTTGACAATAGATATATTATTATTATAGTCTTACGTATATCTACTTACGATGAACTCGAGACCAGACGGATTTTTGAGACGAGACTGTCTGGGTTCGAAACTGAAACCTGCCTTTGGTGTTGTCTCGATAGATCGAGACGAGACGAAACTAGTAGTAAATCTTGTCTCGTCTCGCGGTATCACTGGTTTAAACGATTAACCTTCAAATTCATGAAAATCGCACTGCACCAACTAATTTTAATTGAAGAATTCGACACTAATAAATAAGTTATTGCGTAGTTCTTGTTTTCTCTAAACAATTGACGTGGCAACAAGATCACTGCGGAAGCTATATTACTCACAAAAATAGCGACATTTAAAAATATGATCCATAATTACGATTTTTAAAATAGTGTTCAATAGCTAGACTCATAAAACTTAAAACCAATAGGCATACCCTTTTTCGACGTTACTAGGCCACAAATAAAGATTTTCAATACAGTAGATGTAGAATGGCACCCAATAATATAAAGTTATATAATTTGGTATCTGTAACAACAACACCAGTATCTGTCGATCAATCTATAAACAATATTTCTCATCACAAATCCAACATTAACTTTCATTATATAATCAAGTTCTAGTAAATTAGTGTGCCTAAATGAAACTGAAATGTAATAAATCCTCTCAACGGCATAACCAGTTATGAGAAATGGTCACGCCATTTGCTGGATGTTAAGAGTTGTAGTGGGGCACCTTGGCCGCCATCTTGGATTTTGACGTCACAAGACCGCCCACGTGGGGGACCGCTTTTTCCACCCTTATTTTTACACATCCATGTGTGAGACCGTGTTTTCAACCCTTATTTTTTACACACCCACGTGTGAGACCGTATTTTCAACCTTTTCTTTTCGAAGGTCCTTTTTCAACCCTAATTATTTTTTACTTGCGCACGTGTAGGACGTATTTTTTCACCCCTATTTTTACACATCCACGTGTGAGACCGTGTTTTCAACCCTAATTATTTTTTACTCGCTTACGTATAGGACTATATTACCCTTATTTTTATGGTTTCTTTTGGGGATTATTTTTCAAACCTTATGGTTGTATTAAGGACCTTTTTGACAGCTAGGACTTTTTTTGTGGTTGCTAACGTGAGGACTGTATTTAGGGATGGGGGCTGGTCTTGGCTTGGCTTAGGGCTGTATTTAGGGGTGGGGGTTAAACTGGGGGCCGGGGCTGTATGTAGAGCTAGGGTTGGAGCTTAGGGCTGGGGCTGGGGTTTGGGGTTGTATCTAGATGTAGGGTTGTTTTTCTGGTAATTATCTTCAGCCTTAATTAAGGTCCTTTTGGTTGTAACCCCCGGAGGTTGCACACGCATACAATGTTGGAAATTGCATAAAGATTAGTATCGATCTTATTGCTTTAAAAATGGTCAAATGCTATTGGATGATCTTTTACCTATACGTATTTTCTAATAATCATGTAAAAATAGCAGCTGTGTTAAGGGTTGATCTTGCGTGGGGGAATTTGAATGACAGTAAAATTTAATTATAGAACACTTATTTTTATTGTAAATTTCATAATTAAAAATCCTCAGTGAACTATAAAAAATTACTGACATTCCTAATGAAACAAATTTTTTATTAAGTTAATTAATTACATAACAGCTTGTGTTTTCTAAAACGCATATTAGAAACATAGTTTACCTGCATTGAAATAATATCCATCCGTCCGTTAAAATGTTGTACGTCTTAATATTTTTAAAGAAACTTAATGCTTAGATGTGTTTTATAACTGTAATTAAAAATCTGTAAATAAATAAAGGGTTAACACCACACTTACCAGCTCTGTACATAAAGAAGGTTTTGAGGCACTACTACTTCACGAGTGATAGTCACCGCTTTGTGTTGCTTGTGTAATTAAACTTTCTAGGTTGTGTAAAAACCACCTATTGGTTTCCCCCATAGTGTAAAATATACAAACAATCTTATTATCTTTATCACACTTACTGCAAATCGTATTTAAACTTCTAATAACAATTCGGTTTGAAAAATATTCATATTGTACGCACAAATTGTTTTATAAATAACCATATTAAGAGTTTGGAAAGTTACATGTTCTAAATTCCATAACAATATGTAGTAAGAAATCACTGTTCATGTTTACTTTAGCTAATTACCGTGTAATTATATAACACTGTTTAATTTAATAGTCTAAAAATTGATTGCCAATATAATAATATAAATAATTTCTTTTTAGAAAACACTAAATCATAAATTTTATAATACGATTTTTAAAAACACACATGCCGAATTAAAAGAAAAAACAGTAGGTATTACGCAATTATTAATTAAAAAAAGTAAGGTACTAAAAAATATCTTTATCAGAATAGAATGGTTGGGTAACAGGCGTTAAACAATATTTTAATTATCTCATCATTTAGAATTAAACATGTACTAAAATAGTTTTTTACAAAATCAAACATAGGTAAATTATCTAATCTAAAATATAGAAACACTAAGACATAAAATCCACATACATCCGAATGATAGTCTTGTAGTATTGTGTTATTGTATACGAAGCATCGGGAATTCTTCTCTAGGAAACGTAAATGATATCCTAGCGGTGGTCGTCCAAAGGAATCAAAATACTCTCCATTACCATCCTCGTCAATGTAGATAGCGGTCCAATGCTGACCTGGTTTGCTTGCAGGATCCGTGTTTACGATAATTGCACACGGTCGAGGTGCGTGTCGCGGTAGTTGATTAGAAGCACATACAAGCCAAAACACATCCTTCTTGTGGCTTGGGATCGATTTCAAGCATCTCAACACTTGCACCGCATACATCTTTGGAATTGGTATGCGTCCAGTCTTACAGTAGTAATGCGTTTTCCAGTGCACTCATAGGCTCAGTGATGTTATGGTTTAAGAAGCTATATGCTTTTGCTTCCTTTTTCAACTGTTTAATCGACGGGCAACCAGTCTCCTCCAAGTTTACTATTGGTTTGTTAAGGAACCTTAAAAACTGTTGTTTTTCACCGCCCTTAACGTGAATTTTGTTAAATGGGCGCAACACTCTCATCAGCTCCTCACGGAAATTGTTGTAATGTACATGACCCCACCACCATTTCAGCCCGTGATAATTATCCTCGATAAATTTTATCTGTCGTGACATGGACCTTGATATAAAGTAGCCTCGCGGTGGTTTTATTAGCATCAGCGATAAACGACCGTGCTCCAACCCTAGCTCTACATACAGCCCCAGCCCCCAGTTCAACCCCCACCCCTAAATACAGCCCTAACCCAAGCCAAGACCAGCCCCCACCCCTAAATACAGTCCTTACGTTAGCAACCACAAAAAAGTCCTAGCTGTCAAAAAGGTCCTTAATACAACCATAAGGTTTGAAAAATAACCCACAAAAGAAACCATAAAAATAAGGGTAATACAGTCCTATACGTAAGCGAGTAAAAAATAATTAGGGTTGAAAGGGCCTCCGAAAAGAAAAGGGTAGAAAATACGGTCGCACACGCAAGGTATGTGAAAATAATTAGGGTTGAAAACACGGTCTCACACGTGGCTGTGTAAAAATAGGGGTGAAAAAATACGTCCTACACGTGCGCAAGTAAAAAAATAATTAGGGTTGAAAAAGGACCTTCGAAAAGAAAGGGTTGAAAATACGGTCTCACACGTGGGTGTGTAAAAAATAAGGGTTGAAAACACGGTCTCACACGTGGATGTGTAAAAATAAGGGTGGAAAAGGCGGTCCCCCACGTGGGCGGTCTTGTCACGTCAAAATCCAAGATGGCGGCCAAGGTGCCCCACTACTACTGTTATGCTTAGCGGGTGTTACTTTTACTTAAATTTTCGGTGATTTGCTCATAAGTAAAAATCTCTGAAATATTTATGTAGAATCGTAATACAAAATTCCTTTAATTTATTTTAACCCAGTAGGGGTCACCAAATCAAGGTCAAAATAGGAAATCCGCTCCTTTAAGTGCTATACTATCAACTGGAGAACATTCAAGAACGGCAGTATTAAGGTTCTATTTCCGCTTGTTCTGTGCTCATAAAACAATCTGCCTTTTCCCAATAAATTTGGACTAAAAATCGAGACGTCCAATACTATGGATCCAAAATAATGTACAAAAAAAGTAAAACCACGTTTTTTGTTGTTCACCAAAACGATAGCCAATGAATTAGGACAAAAAAGAAAACTTACATTATGCTGTAACCATAATGATGCGTTAAAGATGAAAACGGCAAGTTTTAGTTTATCACAACCATACCATTCGTTCTCTTCATTGATTTTAGCCCATAAATAAACATTCTGATTATGACAGGTCAAAGATGATGTCCAAATTATTTATGTGATGTTGAAGTATCAATCAATAATTTAGACTTGATATAAATCTTTTCGATATAGCGGCTCAGAAATGAAGTAAGAGCGATTAAAACGACAAATGTTATTTATTGCTCATCAAAACAATATCGTTCGTTTTTCCCCACTGAATTAGACTATAAATAAATATAGCAGGTACAGGATGATGTCCAAAAGATTGAAACCGCTACTTATATTTGCTTATTTATTTGTTTAATGCATAAGCATCTAATAATAAGCTAAAAACAAGAAAACGAAAAGTAAATATATGATTGCAATCAATCACATACCACAATTGTAAATAAAAATTAGGAGTATAAAATTGTTATAAAATAAAATAATTCTGATCTGACTTATATAAAGTACAGAAATATAAGAATATAGAAAAGAATACAGAATGACACGGGGGAAAGATAGGACCACGGTGGGTTACTAGACGACAGCATAGAAATCGCGTGCGCATTTTGAGTTAAAACACCTTTTAAGCGCTATTGCACTCCTACTATAAAGAATGTAATAATTGAGGTACGTATATATGTATATCTTTGTCATACAGACAATGATACACTTTAAAATGGCATAAATTGAACCTGGACATGGTTAACCGTGTTAACTTATGGCCAACCGGAGTTACAGTAGGAAAGTTTTTTTTTATCACCTGGGACGAAAGAAAGAGCCAGAAAAATTCAAAGCGCCGCCTGCAGAACAAATACAACAGTCGATACAAAATTGAACTGTAAAGAAAAAAAAAGTGTGTAAATCCTCACGTTTTATTGCTAAATGTTTGTAATCTTAATGTCGATAAGGTAAATTTAATAAATATTGACATATCCCAGCATGTTAACTTAAAATTTGTATGTTTTACTGAATCTGGTCACAAACCAGACCAATTCAATTTATTACATATCAACGGTTTTAAATTGTGTTCTTTTCATTGTATATATACATCTGAGCGTGGTGGAGTTGCAGTATTTAAAAAACAAATCCTCGTCCGGTTACGATGATGTACCCATTTTCATTATTAAAAGTACACTTCCTGTTTTAATAAAACGTATTAATTATTTAGTAAATTTATCTTTCTTTGCTGGTGAATTTCCAATAGCACTAAAAATAGGTACCACCTTACCTATTTTTAGTGCTCTTGGAAATTCACCGGTTCACAAGAAAAATAACGTCACAGATAAGAAAAATTATAGACCAGTCACAATTTCCTCCGGTTTTTCAAAAGTTTTTGAGTACAGCTTTTTAAATCGCTTGGCAAATTATTTGAATAAATAATCAAAACCAACATGGTTTCAGACCACAAAAATGAACCATTTTTGCATTTTGGAACCTCCAAGAAACAGTAATTACGTTCATGGAAAGAGATGAAAGTCCCATTACTACATTTTGTGACTTATCCAAAGCAGTTGATTGTGTAAATATCAAAATACTTTGTGATAAATTAAGTGCTTTCGAGGTAAGAGGAGTGGCTTTAAATTGGTTGTCTTAATTCTTATATAATAGATCCCAGTGTGTATCTTTGAAGTACACCATAGAAGGTTTTAATAAAATTGCAAACTCGAACTCAGGCTTACTAAATATGGGAATTCCACAGGGTTCAGTAATAGGCCCTGTCTTATTCCTATTATACACAAATGACATTGAAAACGTTTGCCATCATGGCCATTTTACAATGTAAGCAGATGATACATGTGTTGTTTTATCAAATAAAGATGATAATGTTATAAAAAGTACATGTACTCAAGCACTGCGAAACCTAACCGCCTGGTTTTCACAAAATGACTTATATTTCAATATCACTAAAACACAATTTATCAGATTTCATCATGCACAAAAGAAATGTGAAACTTTAAATTTAAAATTAAATAATGAATCTTTATTACAAGTAGATAAAACAAAATTCTTAGGAGTAAGCGTCGATCAATATCTAAATTGGAAATCTCACTGGTCAGCACTGATATCTAAACTTGACTCTTTAGTTTTTCTTTTTAAAAATTTACATGTCCTCAATTTTGTGCAATTAACAAGTTTATATCATGCAGAAGTTTCATCAAGATTACGATATGGTATTCTCTACTGGGGCAATTCATCAAAGGCTACTGAAGTTTTCATTGCTCAAAAAAAGATAGTTAGGCAAATTGTTGGCATGTCTAGCATTCATCCTTGTGGACAAATATTTAAAAAATTAAAAATTCTTACATTATGCGGATATGAACATTGCGTGTATGTGCATAATAACAAATCTAACTATAATTTAAATTCTGATGTACATAATTATAACACCAGATCTACTACTAATATTCACTTGCCTTACTGCAAATAGCACTCTCCTTTGTTTTTTAGTCCATATCTTTATAGTAATTTACCAAAAAATATAAGAAACATTTCAAATATAAACAACTTTAAGCGGGAAACAGAACAATTTCTAGTACAAAACTGTTCCTACTCCATATCTGAATTCTACAACGCAACTTATAGATAATGATTTATGTTTAGTCTAGTCTACCACTTTGTAACATAATTACAATATGGTTTTTATATGTATATGTATATTCATATTTTAACACGTTTTATACATTTACACCAATCACATAAATTGACACATCCTATACAATCAATATTGTCATAAGGAAACGCATTGATTATTATATTATATTGTTTTGTGTTGTGTTGTGTTGTGTTGTGTTGTGTTGTGTTGTGTTGTGTTGTGTTGTGTTGTGTTGTGTTGTGTTGTGTTGTGTTGTGTTGTGTTGTGTTGTGTTGTGTTGTGTGTTGTGTTGTGTTGTGTTGTGTTGTATTGTATTGTATTGTATTGTATTGTATTGATTGTGATTGATTGTGATTGTATGTATGTATGTTATGTAATGTAATGTTATGTATTATTAGTATTATCTGTATGTATATATTGTATTTTGTATTGTATTTGTATTGTTTTTTTTTTTATTTTATTATATTATATTATCATTTATATTTATCATTATATTACATTATTATTATTCATTATATTACATTATATTACTATTATATTACATTATATTACATTATATTACATTATATTACATTATATTACATTATATTACATATATTATATTATATTACTTAATAATAATTATATTACATTATTATATTACATTATATTACATAATTATATTACATTATATTACATTATATTACATTATATTACATTATATTACATTATATTACATTATATTACATTACATTATTCATTACATTACATTACATTACATTACATTAGATTCAATTACACTACATTACATTACGTTACATTACATTACATTACATTATATTATATTATAAAACCACTCAAGAATCCACACCATTTGTGAGTCGTGATTCAGAACTTAACCACCGTCTTGTAATAAATATGCAATGGTAATTCGAAATTGGCCAATCTACAACATCAACTGAGAACAATATGGGGTGACGATATACAACCGGTATACAATATTAATATATTATATATTAATACCATAATAAAAATATTTACCTTTTGGGTAATTACAGTTGCATTCAATAAATGATGTATTTTAAAAAAATTAATTAATATCTTTATTTATCTATTTTTTGTTTATGTAATCAATTGGTGACTTCACAAACTATTAAATTTTTAGATTTTTGTAATAAAAAAGCATTTGAAATTTAAAAAGCATAAACAGAAAGTACCTTTATTATTTATATATGTGTTTTCTTCTGAAACGCGCTGAGAAATAAATATTTACATAGAACATTTTATAATTATATTTCATACATTGGTGCTATTAATTAAGATTTTAAATAAATATAAGAAATCTTAAAACACACATTTTTTCTCTAGTTCATTGTATTGCGCTTTTTTGAATTTCGCTGCTATCTTACGTAATTAACTAAAGGTTTCACCCACGCGTTTGACAGGAGCTTCCATTTTAACTGTACTTTAATCCAAAAGTTTTTGCTTTGAAAGGAGATATATTCCATTAGAGGAAAGTTACTTCTCGGCATTATTTTTTACAGTCTGAATTATTCTACGGAAAACTTTCTTTAAAAATCTTGGACAAATACTTTTTCTACGAAGTGCTCAGATTAGATTTTTTCCATTCTTGAGACGATTGTTTCCAGTAATTTCGTATAGGGGCTAAAGAAACTAACATCTATCGGTTAACATAAATGAGTAACGTTGGGCGGAAGGTAAACAACATCGATTTGAGGTTGTGCAAAGCTCGAGCACATCTTCTGTAAAATGTCCCCAATTAGAACTCTTTGCCGCATGCCGGATGAGGCAAAAATTTACTTTGAAATCAATCTGTAAAATGTACAGCATAAAAACCTACATAATTAGAGCAGTTCTAACGCGTTTCTTTGGCGCATCGTATTTTATACTCATTATAATTGTCACTCCACTCTTTAAAAGTTTATCAGCATACTCAACGCCCCTATGAAGACTTGACCTCTTTCTTCACAGATCGTGGCTCAAATAGCTCTCATCGTATTGAATCTTGGCTCAGGTTTAACATCAACTATTTCACTTGATTTGTTAACATTTGAGTATCCACTGCAAAATCGTTTTATATTGTTACTCACGCGTTTTGATAAAGCTTCTTTATGTGTCTCTCTAAAAAACTGCGAACACAATTGCGTTCAGGGAAATCGTTTTTAAAACGCGAAGTTTTCCATTACCGTCCAAACATCCTTCAGCAGCAGCACGCAAATCTAATGTGTTTAATGAAAATCCCCACTTCGTAAAGTCTAATTAGTGTTCTCAATGAAAATCCTCAACCTAATGAAAACTGATTGGCGCATCTTCAAATGTGAGACCTATGGATTTTAGTTATTACTGTCCTGATGGACAATTTTATACGTTACACAAGCTTCATTAGCACTTATTTTCTATGGTTGTAAACTGATTGGCAGCCATTCATTCAATATGGATATAAAGACTACACTAGACATCAACTCATACGTATATGTGAACGTCTTTAAATGAACTGAGACCGCGCAACAAGTGAATTTTTGGAGCGTATATTTGCAAATTCTGCATGAATTGACAAATAAGGTTAGTACGGCAGAAGAAGAGGGTTAGTTGTCAGTAACGTTGCAATCTCTAATCAATCATTATAAAAGTAGTAGCAATATAACTGATCCAGAATTATACAGAGCATACACTCCAAAACTTCTGTGGACCTTAATGGAATTCATATTACAGTCAACGTTCCTCCATTCTACTATTTTACTAAAGGTTTAATCTGATTACCGTATCAATTGAATCGTTGCTGTGATGTTTGAAACTGTGAGTATTACGATCCAGGTATTGCTTATATTTTACTAGTTTAATCAAGTGATACCGTATTGTTTAAAGTGCTGTGTTGAAACTGTGAGTAACATCCAGTTTATTATAAACCCCACTGTATTTATCAATGCGTATTAAAGTCTTTTAAAGCAAACACGTTTCTTATTATAAACCCCAGTGTATTAAATGCTAAGATAACAGCTTTGTTTACGTGACTGCAAAATTTTGAACCGCCAAGAGGTTCCTAAGATTCTAAACGAGGGGAAAGCAGGAAATAATTTCAGAGTTTAAGAGCCGTGTAGAAGGAGGTGGGTTGAGCCCGTTTGGTACGACAATATGAAATTTGTACTGTTTTTAATATCATTAAGAATAGTCAAATCAAAGACATTAGGGCCATATAGGGTAGGTATCAAAACTCTACATTTCTGTATACCATTTTTGCTCCCGTATATTACTCATATTATTAATGTGTTTAACTAAATCGGTATTTTCCTTACCCTGGAAAAAAGCGCTATTAAAAAAAGCTGAATCACAAAACTTTAATGATATTCGACCTATTAGTATTTTGCCAGCGTTCTCGAAGGTTTTAGAAAGGATAATAAAACTTCACCTCAAACATTATTTGCACATACACCGATTGTTATCACTTTACCAGTCAGGATTCAGGGAAACCCACAGGTGTTTTGATTAGTGTTACTGATGATTTTATCTGCGTGGGATCAAGGGAAATTAACGTACTTAGTTTTGTTAGATTACACGAAAGTCTTCGATACATTGAGCTATATAAGATTAAGTCCAGAAGCCTGTGCTCTTATTTCTAGTTTCCTGTCTGAAAGATATCAAGCTGTTAAATATGAAAATAATATATTGAAATTTTCTGGTCTTACGTCTGGGGTTCCTCAATGAAACATTCTTGGTCCCTTGCTATTCATAATATACACATCAAATTCAAATAGTTGTTTGGTGTCATGTAATTATCAGCATTACGCTGATGACACCCAGCTGTATCTTTCATTTGTACCAAATGAACAAACTCAAGCGCTGGATGCTATCAATTATGACTTTGCATCAATCCTCTGAGACCTATGTAAATAATACCGCGATTCCTCTTCAAGATCGCATACGGAACTTAGGATTGCACCTTGATTCAAACTTAAAATTCACCGACCACATCACTTCAGTAATCATACATGAATTGAAAATTGATTTATACTCACCGTCAATACCTTCCTCTACTCTTGAAGAAACGCCTTTGTGAAAGCTTGGTTTTATCACACCTCGATTTCAACGGTGTAATTTATGGTCCTTGTTTAAAAGGCACAGACAAATATCGCATTCAAAAGCTACGGAACTCCTGCTTACGGCTAATCTTTGAGATAAAAAAATACGACCATGTCCATTATAAATTAAAAGAAATTGAATGGCTAGACAAGTATAATCTAGGCGATATCTTCATACAGCTGGTTTAATACACAAACTGTTCAATTCTAAAACTCCAGCTTATTTATGTCGCAGAATCACTTTTTGATGTGATATTCATAATCTTAGGTTTAAAGGTAGATTAACGCCCCCTGTTAGCATTACTGCCATTCGTAAACGTTCATATTCATATAATATAGTCAAAATATTTAATAAACATTCACATCAATTCACAAACTATTCCTTTGACAAATTTAAACGATTTCTTTATAATAGCCTCCTGCTAAATTAATAAAACAAAAAAAAAACGCGTAGATGTGCTACATGAGCCCGATTTTACCTATATCATACTATACTACATAGTACAAAAAATTATATTGATGTACTTATTACTGTGTATGTAGGGTTAAGTTGAAGAACAACCATCTAGTTGAACTTCACCCTTAATATATCTCTAAATTACATGTTAACCGCCATAAAGCAAATAAACGCTTTTATTATTATTATTATATCGCTGATGTGAATGAGCGAACCGAGTATCCCTAGCAAAGATGGCCCGAGCACATCAACTATGGTAATACCGATACCACACAGAAATAATTGAAACTATTCTTGTATACTCAAGGGACGCTATCGAGAACGTATTGGGGAGGACCAACCCATAGATGAGAATTGTAGTCTAGATGAGGTCGAATTCAGAAAGGATTGTCAGTTGAAACCTGTGCAAAAAGATTATTTTACGAGCAATTGCTTCAGTAGCTGATAGAAGATGATCAATCCATGATAGATTTGAAGATATAGACATTCTTTAGATAATAATAGGATCATAAACTTAAGATCTGAACCATTCATACTTACAACATGAAATGATCAATCTACTTGGTGGACACAAGGCAACACTGAGTTTTGTTAATTAAATTTAACTAGATTATTACACCAACTTCGAGGCAAGAATTACATTCTATATTAGGTCGAACTTGGGCCTTATATAGAATAAAGAGTTGTCAGGGGGTAAAGTACTGTTGAAATCCGTATACCTATATACAAAGCCTATTTTACGAACAGCTGCTTTAGCAGCTGGTAGGAGATGGTGAACTCACAATAGATTTGAAGATGGTGTCATTGCTAACATAGTAAAGGGCACAAGATAGTACCAAATGTTGTTAGCATTACATTTAAGCAAATTATCACATGCCCGTTCAAGGATACGTTGCATTTCAGCTATAATATCTTGATCTGAGATAGAAGGTGGATTCGTATTATGAGTATACCGAAATAAACCACAATGAAGAGGATGTCGTCTTCAAAGCAATGGACCGAGTTCATTGTTAAAGAAGTGAGACCATGTATGTATAATAAAAATGTGCAAAAGCTATCACTAATCCCTGTACCACGCCCACGTTAATACCAATTTCTATTGAAAAAAAAAACCATCAACTACGATACGTATGCGTTTTTATCATGGAAACTGAAAACCCATTCGATGGGTGTATCAGTGAACACAAAATAGGTGAATTTGGCAAGTAAAACATTACGCCAAACTTGGTTAAATGCTTTTGACTGTTTCACTCGATCGTTCTAATGTATTATTTCAAACTTAGGTCACACATGAGAGAAGATCACCAGTTGAACGACTGCCTAAAACTATATTGGTGCCTAAAAGGTCTGTTAGATACAAGTAAAGAAAGTAGCTGCTGGTTCACGGTTTTCTCATGACCCTAGATAAAATAGAGGGTATAGCAATTGGTCGGTATGGAAAGGGATCGGTCCTATTGCATTTTTCAAGAATAAGTTTTTGCTAACTTCCATGATGAAGGAAATAAAGGTCGAGTAAGCTTCAGATATGACTGGTGTTCTACGGAGTATTTCTTTAAAAATATAGTTGAAATAGCGTCTGGCCTAGTCGCTTTATTGGAATCAAGCCTACTGATGATTGATTTTAAGAGTACGTATCGGAAATGAGTTGGTTTCATAGTAGATGAAGAAGAGTTGACTAGTGGCACATCTTCCCAGAAGCATCCAGATACAAGTTTCATGCAAATAAATAAAAAAAAAGGTTGGCTTTGTCTACAAAGTCCACCACTAAGAATTTGAGACAGTAGAAAATATTTATATTAAACAATGGGCAAATAGACCTAGTGGGGAAAGCACTGATGTTTCATACGCAACTGGGTTTCATGTAAGAAAGAGGCATGGAATATGTGAAGATTCTAATGGGTTCGGAAATCATTTGTGTAAGATGACATGAAATAGCAAATGTTTCTGTACTATGCCCAGCAGGATTAGTGGTACATGAAAAATGAAGCCAGTTAGAGTTATGGACATTCAAATCTTCCAGAATTGAGATATCGATGGAAACTGAAACATAAAACTTTCAAACTAAGGCAATTAAAGAAGTTTCGCAGTTAATGTCATTGGGAAAGCTTTAGATATAACAGTAGAATTTCACAAATTGTAGACAAAACAAGTTTGAACCACGTCAAATTTTATATTCTCCAAAGAAGAAAACCTCTTGCAAGAGATGTTATTCTTGAAATAGACCCACAAATCCTCCTTTATAGTAAGAGTTAGAGTGAAATTTGCTATGGGGAAATTGCAAGTCGGAGTTTTCAGGGGACTGGTGTTTCAGGTAGAACGTAATGTCAGGTTGTAATTGTTCAAGACGTTGGTGAACAGCATTAATGAGACCTAATCCCGCAGATGTTACAATAATAAATCAAAAAGTTAATACTTTCGAAGACCGAGGTCGCTTGGGCAAGCCCACCCAGGCATCCGGACAGAGCAGGATTTGATGCCGGGAGTTTTTTACTCTAGAAACTACGGCCATCTGGTTATGAGTATGACTACATATTTTTAAGTTTTCTCCTGAGCCCAACTTTACAAGTTATTTATGCGCTGTTGAAGTATAAGAGGTAATCAGTTACAGATAATCCCATCTTCTGTATCTATAGATCATCGGCGTATAGTAATATATTTGAATAATTGTTCATCAAAATTGTGCGTAGTCTGCTAATTCAAGTTGCATTGAATTAGTTTTTTCGCCGAAGACGCTTATCCTCTTCCGCCCCCCCCCTCCCCTTCCCCAATAAAACGGGTGCTGCTTCAAGGTGTTGTAGATATCCAATTTGAAAGAGATCTTATTAAGCGGTAGAAATATGATTCTTATTTTTAGCGCCAAGACAACACGCTGGCATATATTTCTTATCTTGTCAAATAGTTTTTGGCAAAGTATTGGAAATTGTATTTAATATTCTCTACTCGTCGAACCTGCCACCTATTTGTTTTACTTATTTTCTAAAATAAACAATAAACAGAACAATTTTGTAGGGTCCTGTTCTGATAGTTGGTACTTATTAAACTTAGTATACGTCATTGGCGTTTACCATATTTAACTGAATGTAAGCTGAATACAATAAGCCACTTAAACTACAGAATCATTGGCCATACTGGCAATCGTTTTTTTTTACTTAATTGGTTCATTCCTTTTCTACACTTAGAGCCATGATCTGTTTATTGTATCATGACTTAAGAGTATGGCATAAAAGCCAATTTTAATATATTGTAATAAATGTATGTTGCATATTTCTATTTATTTTTTGCTACCTTCTTATTGCAATTAAAAGAAGTAATTTACAAAATTTAGCATCGTACACTGAAAGTTTATGAGAATTAATGCAAATTTATAAAAATTATTATTAATTTTATTAAATACATAAAAAGTTTTACCTCGAGTCGGATTTGAACCTACGATTTGTACTTTGAACTTATTCATTCATAAGAAAACTTATAATAAATGCAAATTTATATATAAAACTTTATTAAAAATAAAAAAAGTTGGAGATGCCGGGGATCGAACCCGGGGCCTTTCACATGCAAAGCGAACGCTCTACCACTGAGCTACATCCCCGCTGTTGTTCCTAACAGCTAAACTGTAAGAGAATTAATAACTTACAAATAAAACCTGATTTACTTTTTTTTTATTGTAATATAACAACCAATAAAAAAATATAATGAAATTGTTAGTATAAACAAAATATTTTAAAGCTTAAGACTGCCAAATTATAAAACAAGATTAAACAATGTGGAGTACGATGGGGCCAAATTTTTGAACTACATTTAAAATAAATCAACCAGTTGACAAGATGTATTTAAACAACTTTATTGTATATTTATATTGCAAGATAAAATCTATTTAATTTAAAATTTAAATAAGTTTACTTAATTTATAATGTATCTTACGCAAAATCCTGAATAATTTCAGGAACGGTGTACAAAATAAAAAAAGAATGGTACTTTATACCTACATGAATCCGTTATAATAACAATTTAACGTATTGTTTCTATTACTGAGACCTGCATTTATTTACCGTATATGAAATTATAGTTTGAACTTGTACAATTATAAAGTTTTTCATTTTATACATACATTGAATTAATAAGTAGATCTTTTTGAATGTATACGTATGTAAGCATCAAAATTGATGATTGGCGAATAGCTTTAGATATCCCCGGAAAATTGTTTAAAAGCCAGTAGTGCACTTATGCACTATTTTTTTAGCTTAGGTGAGCATTAAAAATGAGAAATTTAAAAATTATATCTATACTGTTAAAGCAAACTAAAGAGTGAGGTAAATCCCGGGTTTTGGCAATTTGCCAAAATCATGTATCCCATTTGCGACAGGTAGTAGCACCGAGATTATAAAAACCTCAACATTTGCATTTGGTCAGCCGTCTGTTTAACAACTATTCGTGAGTAACTTATGGGGTGCTAAAAGCATTTGTTACTCGTTAACGTATTTGTTTTTATAGTGATCACCCAGTGTCACTAAGGGACCACATTTTTTGTGTAGGGGTAAGTTTAAGTGCAGTGAAGTGATTTATAAAACTCATCAAGACAGAAGACTTTGGGATTACCTTTACTTGGCTGTGGATTAATATAACTAATTTAATAACGGACTGAAAAAGTACGTTTTGAGGTGTTTTTGTATTAAGGGATAAGGTAGAAATTTAAGTGAAGCGCGTATCTGTTATGTAATGTTTGTCAGCTGCTGATTTACGTATAAAAGTTAATTTTTTGACTAGTTGTCATACGAGCCAAAACACTATCTATGTGCGGATTTTCTCGAGGACTTAGCCTATTGGTTCTTCCAACGAGCCCTTGCCAAAATAATTATGAAAGTCGCGTCGTGCTAAAACTGTCCGCTAGCGCGCTGGCAAAGCGCCCGAACTGGGAAGGCTGCGTCAGTCAGTTGTACGGTGTTTGACGTCGTATGTTCTCAAAATAAAGTTGTAAGTTATGTAAAGTAATGAATAGTTAAATAAAAATCCTTCTGCCGTTTATAATTTAAATTTTTATTTTTTGCGACGTGTATGTGTGATGTCAAATTGAATTTACGCGCCTTCATAATATTGCTCACATGATCGGTGTCCGCCAATGAGAGACATCCACATGCTATAACGTATTCATTTGTTTCTTAAACGTCAACTTCACACTAGTACCTAAAATCAGTTTTCCAGTTGCGTGGGGTTTTACTCACGACTCACATTTTTGCTTTGTAGTTTTATTTCATAGAAATAACAAAGGTTAGGTTTTAATCGCACATTTTTTTTTCTTATACCAAAACGCCACGTTTACTCACATTTTTTGTTAACAGAATTTAGTGCATGTGCCAAATAGTGATATTTCCAGTATTTTTTATTTTATAAAATGTCCAGTGCGCGATTTAAGTGTTTTCGCCAAATAAATTAGTGAAAAACTCGTTGTCATTTCATAGTTTAGTATTATACAAACCACGTGAACCTTTTTAATTCAATATTTAAATTATTTATTACAACGTTTAAGGATTTATATGGTGTTTTATTATAAAACGGTGAGTTATGCTAAATCACCACGCTGTAACATTACGAAACATGGAATACACGTCAGAGAAATTGAGGTTACTTCCTAAACAATTAGAATTTACTATACCTGATGAAGTTAATGAAAATAATCCTGTTCTAATCTTCGTGTAACATCCGCATAACCTCACTTTTTCAGTCTGTTTTCTTCTAATTTTTTAATAACTTCCTTTAATAAAACTTAATTTTTAGAACACAAACCCGACACCATGGAGGATAGCCACATGAAATCCGTGGATGAAGTTATCAAATATTTTTCCGTAGATCCTGAAAGAGGACTAACACTAGATCAAATTAAAAGAAATCAAGAAAAATATGGACCTAATGGTAAGTTTTCATTTATCCATTTCATAAAAAGTTTAATTTTTCATGATTATTCTAGACTACTTTTTGCTGACTCATTTATCTTAGTTTAGTTAGCAGTTAATTTTTGAAAATCACTTTTAAGCACAAAACTGCTTGAGTAAAGAGCTGGAATAAGAATATGTGACTGGAACTTTTTATAATAACCGACGTTAATTCATTTTTAACCATCCGAATACGAGTATTGAAAATTAAGTATATATCGGAATAGGTTGTCTTTATTAGAAAAAGGTGATAAATCTTGGTTAGAGTTATAAAGTATGATTTAGTGTTCTATTGTGAAGTTAAATTGACATTTATTTAAGTAATAAGAAAACGTGGTTGTGTTTATATCGTTTTGTGGTTTTCTGACATTGCCGTTATTAATTAAAACTGTTAAGCTTAATCACTTTTCTTCCTGTGATTATAACACAGTGCATTTGTTTAGTTCCTGTTATAGTAACTCAATTACATTTATATACTGATGACCTAAAATATTTTTTTCATTACTTGGGAAATATTGCTAGGACAATTTAATATAGATAAGAGGTCAAGCCAAAGAAATTAAAAGTCAATTGTTATAAAATGCAGAAATATTGAAATGTACGATTTTTTTAGGCTAATGTATCCATTTTAAAGTGTGTACAAATTAGTTTTCATTACAACTTTGAGCCCTGTTATATAAAGATTTCTCAGTTTGATTTTAAATTTTATCTACCTATTTGTTATCTACCAACCTTGATAAATGTAGCCATCGGAAAATTAAAACAACTACTTTCTGTTTCTTGATTAACACTTAAAGGCTACAAAAATAGTATTATAGTGGGATAATAAAAAGAGTGGTTTGTGCAACGTGTAAAGAAGGAAAACAATAAATAAACAGGGATTGACTAATTATTGCGAATGTGTGCACTGGTTTTCATTTAATATTTATTTTAAGCTTTTCTTAAATAGTAAATGTTACATCTTAAATGGTGCATAAACTCACCTTTAAATAAGGAGGTGATAAACCAAGGAACATAGGATGAACATAGGATGAGGATGGTTGCCAATGTGTGACATCATCGTAGCACATGTAAATAGGTATTTTATAAATGGTTTAAATATCACTTTCAAAGTCAAACTGTTGGGAGTGCTGGTGGTGTAGTGGTATGAGTTGTCTTCCATGCTTTTGGTGTGGGTTCGATTCCCGGCTTGTGCACTTTTTTTTTCTCTTAGGTTACAGTAGTTTTGTTTATCTAATCTATTTTTGTTAGGTTATTGTAGTTTTGTTTATCTAATCTAATTATGTTAGGTTACAGCAGTTTTGTTTTTCATATCTAAAATAGATGATGTCACACATCGGCACCATCCTCATCCATCTCGTCCTATGCTCCTTTGTTTTAAATATCTAAGAATGCAAAAAGCATAACCACAATTAACTCCTGTTACACTAATTGTTAAATATGTTTTGTCTTCAGTTTTGTCAGTCGTTTTCACATGAATCTATTTTTGTTTAATAAACATGTTTACAGCATTTATGTTTCAAAAATAATTAGAGCTGTAGTCTTTAGTATAAAAATTTCAACTTGGATGGCTATTTTGGCCAGTTCCGGAGGGTATATATCAAATTGAAAACCACTATAAATTTTTTATGTAAAATTCGACCCAATAAAACGTAGTTATCTTATGAACCAATAAGTTCAAAAGTCAGGTTGCTTTGGTATGTGTGAATCCTTGCGATATTGCAGGCTCAATGTAAGTAATTCATTTAGAATTTACATCAGTTCTACATACTGAAGACAAAATCTACATTGATTGGGGCTTGTATCTCGATAGTTCAGTTGGTTAGAGAGGTACTCTAGCAAAGTACATGTCGTAGGTTCAAATCCTACTCGAGGTCAACTTTTTATTTTATGTATTTAATAAATTTAATATGTTTAAAGGTATATATAATGTAATATATAAAATCCTTAATTGCTTCGTTTTGGTGAAGTCGTTTCGTAATGTACTGACTGACTGGAAAAGACTGGAATACTCTATTGGTTGGTAGGTCTGTCTTTAGGTTATGGTTTTTAGTATAGAGGTTTTGTGTTACCAAAGAGTACGCAGACTTTTTATGGCCTACAGGGGATATCATTTTCTTGTATCGTTTCGTATTTACCTTTTTTATGCTGTGGAAGACGTTGTGGTCGGTGTAACACATTTTTCTTCCTAACGACGGCGGCAAAAGATTTATAATCTTCGGGAACCGAAGTTTATAAAGTATCAATCACAGTTGTTTTAAGGTTCAGTTAAATATTTGTGTTATTTAGAAAGAATATAGTGCTTTTAACAGCTATCTATAGTTTATATTAAAGGAAAAAAATTAAAAATGTATATGAGCTGAATTTTTATGTTTTTCACTTTTCGCTAGAATATAGGTTATTGAAAAGGATAAGACACCAAAAATTCAAATTACAAAGCGAAAGCCGTGGTATAACTATTTATAAATATGTAGTTTAAATTTAAATAAGTATTTGTTGAAAACGACTCCTCAAAAATATATGTATTCGAAATAGTATTTCAAACGATTTTGACAATGTTTACGAAGTTTTATGTCAAGATTCTTTGTGGATTTGATTTTTTGACCATAACAAAGCCAACATGAAATTTTCCTTTTCTGAATTGTAAGGATTCATTCTCCTGATCCGATTTAAATGATACAGAAAGTATCTTATTCGAAACCTAGTTAAAGGGTGCGGTTTTTAATACGTTTTAATAGCCTACAATTAAAGAAACGTGGACTCTGCATTTTTTTTGTTTGCCTTCGCAAATTATTTTTCACAGGCTGTGGACGAAAGAGCCTTAAACACTTAAGGCGGGATTTTAGCCGCATCTGTATGTCGAAACCAATATATTTGACTTCGACAAATTCCTCTTTTATTTATAGATATATCAAGTTGATTTTTCTATACATGAAGGAAAAGGTACTGTAGAGCTATAAAGGCTCTTTTTGCGTGGTCGCTTTTAGGGGAGTTTTAGAAAAAATCGCAAATTGAGCAATTTTAATTCAAGTAATGATAAGAATTCGAAAATTGTGTTTTTGCATGGCTTCAGAGATCACTTTTGGCAATTAAAAAAAAAAACAAACTCGTTGTTCGGGAATATTCCGCGACTGAGTGGTATTTCTAAGAAAATGGATCGTCGCGTCAAACCTCGAAGTTTTGCCGTTGAGATTATGGATGGGGGAGGGGGATACATCACTACTATCGCGTTCAGTCGCATCCAATCGGGCGAGTTTCTTCGAATTTATTTATTGCGTTTCCACTTTCCTGTACTCCCATTCACTCGTGCGAATTTGCACATGCGGTCCGCTAAAATCTCGCCTTGGTTAATAATACAGTTCATAGAAAGTGAACTTGCTGTATTATAGATTTGTTCTATTGACTCGATTTGAGTGATAGCTTGCTCTACACTGTAACATTTGTTTTAGAATAGTATTCGAAGCTCAGCGTGAGCGGAAATTAAACCATTACAAAAGTTCTTGAACACTTAGTAATATGAAATTGCGTTTTGTCAGCTTCCTTTGCTACAGATAACAGCTTTTTTTGCAGATAAGATTTGTATTTCACGACACTGGAAAATTAGAAATTTTGTGGACACCGTTGGTAGGTATGCTAAAGTGATGTTCATATATTATAAAACATCAGAATTTGTCTTGACCAAGAGTTTACAGTTGGACGAAATCCAATTTCGTTCAGGGGACAAAAATTTTATAAATAACTGAATATTATTAATCGAGATCAAGGTTGAGCTAATCTTCACAATTTATCCTTTACCGTCATCTTTTATTCTTTTTGTATTGACGTGTAGTGCGTCATATAGTAGTACTGATACTGAGAATTATGATACAATTTGGACAGCCTGGACAGTAAATCGTTTAAACGAATACTTAACATATTTCCTTAAGTACGCTAATAGTAGTTTAGTGGTACTTGAAATTAGATTATGACTCAAAAATACATTTTGGGAGCTCACCTAGTCTAATAATAAATTATCTATTAACTAGACAACTTATGTCGAACACATTAATGTCCTATCTTATAAATAATTTTTAACGTGACGCTAGATAACGTTTAGGAGTATGAAAGACTAATGTTAAGACTAAGGAAACGTATAAAGCAACCATTTTCCGTTGTTAACTTAGCGTCAATGTATTATCGGACCCAACATGCGTTGTGGCTTAGTCACACATAAACACAATTTGGTACTTTTTTAATTTAGTCATTTTTAAATGATCCCATTAGCCTGTTATTATAATTAGTTGAAAAAAACATTAAAAGTTACTACTCATTAAAAGTAGTGTTACCTAAAATAGAAAAAAAAAAACTAAAAATATGTATGTTTAGATATTATTTTTCCTATAAATTATTATATAAAAGAAATTGTTTAATAAAATTATATAATGAGCCATTTTATGAAAAAACAAAGTATGTAAAGATAAGGACAAAAAATAATCACCGTTGCCAAATAAACTTGACCTGCATCTTAAAACGGTTTAGTTGGCAATATTCCATTAAATTTCTGATTTGCCAAAAGGAAACATTGAAATGTTTTGGATTAATCGGCGTTTTGAATCAATCGGATATCAAGTTTTTATTTGTTTTAATGTAATCTCAATAAGAGTTGTGTTGATTGAAAATAAAAGATATTCGACGTCTTCCAAAATAACTCGTTTAGTATTTTTTCTACCCACATTTTCCTTTGAAAGACTTTTTCCATTAGGATAAGTCAATCAAGTTGATGTGTAGTTGACGTAATGATTGCAATTACACGCGCCAAACGGTGGTTAAAATGTGTTAGTTTTAGCTATTTTTAACATACGCCAAATAATTGTTGCTTTTGAGTTTTAAGAAGACAATTCTGTTGAAAATATAGAATACATTCAGACACTAATTTATCTAATGAAGATATTTTTATGTAGGCATGTTACAACATTATAGTCGATTCAGGGTTATTTTATTTATCATCGTGCCAAATTGCATACCACAATTGTGCCAATTTATAACTTTACCGAATTTTTTTATTAAATGTTCTATGGCAATGCTAGTTTTGTCTTGTTACCTTGAAGTTTTTATCCGAATTCCTATTTTTGAGCTATAAAATTTTTTTTTGATTTAATCTTTCTTATATATAAGATATTTATAGAAGTTTTTCCTATTTTAGGTAAAGATTTTGAGGAGTTCCAACGGTTCCAAAATAGTTCTCGTGTAGTTCTCGATATGCACGATGCTTTTCCAAACAGTTTCGATGCTAAAATTAATTATATAATTTTTTTAGACATTTATAGGAGTTTTACCTATTTAGGTTCTTTGTTTAAATTTTAGGAATTGGAATATAATACTAAGGATTTTTACTATTGCCGATTTTGTATTATTTCTTTATCGCAATTGTGACGAAACGCAATATAAGGAAATGAGCAGAAATAGAAAGTGTTACGTAATTATTCCTGTGGGGAGTTATGACTTACAACATTTAAGTCAAATATTTTTTACGAAACATTTTACATTAACTGGTACTAAAATATTTCTTGAACATCTTTTGTAATTAAAATTTTGAGTTTAATCTAGCAAAATATTACATGGTTCCTTAAATAATAATTTCCAAGAAATATGCTATACAGAAATACGAGTTTGATCTGTTTTTACCACTGTTACTTGGTTTTTAATAACGGAAATTGAGTTGTCTTCAATACATATCTCTTTATCTGTTGCTCTAAAGTTGATAGTTTTCGAGACATTCACAAAAGGTACTTTGGCACGGTTAAAGTACCTGTATCTTCAGATGTCGCAAAAGTCGGAACTTTAGCGTTTAAAATGTCAAGTTAAAATTGCCTTTTATAAGACTAGGAATTTTTATTTTATTGTGAACTAATGGATCATAAAATGTCATTTATTAACATTAATACTGAATACACAATTGAATAGCAATAGGTAATATTGTATTTATTTTATGGTGTTTATAACGTTTGAAGATAAAATAGTATGTTATTCGGAGTAAAAAATAGCTTTGTATAGCTCACGCTGGATTATTCGACTTTATTAGTTCAATAGACGACCAGTTTTTCCATACAAAATGTTATTTTTGGCATACCACTCGTTTGTTTATCAACTTTTAATGGTTGATTCTACCATCGTCATATTGAAAATATGGAATCGGATTTAAACCGGATAAATCATTGCTATAATTTTAGACTAATCATTTGAATATAAAATCGATTTTTTCAACCATTCCCCTTAATTCCGTCCTCATATATAAAGGGTATGGAATCGAATTAAATTAGGATAAAGCGTAGTCTTAATTTTAGACATTCATTGGAAACACACTAGATTTTTTCTATCAACGCCTAGCACATATCGAGTGATGTGAAGTTATCCACGAATTTCATCCACGGATTTTTATTTCGAGTAAATCTACTTACTTTAAAACGCCGCAAATCAATAAAAAATACTAAGTAATAATTAATAAACCTTGATTAAACATTATTTACAAAAAAAAAAAAATTATTTCAGTTACATTTTTCGCAGTCACACCATATACAGGGACCGCCATAAAGTTGGACACATATGGAAACAATTTTTATTATTGAAATTTCTGAAAAACTATTGGCGGTTCGTTTCTGCATGTCTGACAACCAAAAAATCCATTGTGACATTTGTCACGCGACCATAGATTTGGCGGGAATTTTGAAAAGTGTTAACTGTGATGCCGAAAAATGGGCCAAATTAACAAGATATCGAAAAATTGTATTAAAAAATTTTATTTAGAATGCAACAATGACACCATATACCAATTTTCAACCAAATCTGAAAAAAATAAAAAATACAATTTATTCCCCTCTGATTTTATTACGAAACATCATAAAATCTTGATTTACCTGGAAATAGTTTTAATAACATAAATTACATAATTTTAGGTTAAAATTAATCAAATATTTGTAAAATAGACAAATAGGAAAATTTAAAAAATACGACTTAGCCTCGTCACTGGTTGTGTTCATGCCCTGTATATTGAAGCGCATGAGCTGATCTGATTCATGTAACAACTAATTATTTACCCTTATTAAATTTAATGTTGGTTAGTATATTTGAAATTAGCGATATTTTTGTATTTAATAAGTTGGCTTTGGAAAAATCAAATATTTCGGCTTATAAGGATAAAAATTATTGCTCTTTAAAGTGCACCTGATAGTTTAAGATACCTAAAATTATATAATTTATGTTATTAAAACTATTTCCAGGTAAAACAAAATTTTATGATGTTTCGTAATAAGAAGGAAAAAGGAAAAGGCAACGTATTTCATTCCCTCCCCAAGGGGGAGGGTGGGCTTCTCGAGCTTCCCGAGCTCCTTCAGCCACAATCATGGATTCCCAGCATACATACATACATTACGTATATATGCATTGTGGGATTAAGGATAGGATCGGAAGGAACAGAGTTAAGGTTCTGAGGGGGAAAATACTATCCCAGCATTCGCCTAAGTAGCCGCACATGGTGTGCATATACGCAGTGACCATGCCACTACATGTGTATGAGGAAAACCCCCTGAAAAAACCTCATACAAGGTAGACGGTAACGGGAATCGAACCCATTACCTCCCGAATGCTAAGCCACTACACTACCAGCTTGGTTCTCGTAATAAAAGCAGAGGGGAATAAATGGTATTTTTTATTTTTTTTTCCGATTTGGTTGAAAATTGGTATATGAGGTCTTTGTTGCATTCTAAATACATTTTCTTAATACAATTTTTCGATATCTTGTCAATTTGACCCATTTTTCGGCATCACATTTTTAAAAATTCCCGCCAAATCTATGGTCACGTAATCAGTTTTTCAGAAATTTCAGTAATAAAAATTTTTCCCATATGTGTCCAACTTTATGGTGGTCCCTGTATGAGAACAAATGGCAATATTCAATGTTCATGGACAAAACTTATTTAAAAATAGACTTTTGAAGTTTACATGTAAAATGCTACCAAAATCAAATTTGAAATACGATCAGCCTCAACTAATTAATTTATTAATGAAGGTTAAAGTTTAACTTATGTGTTTGTACGTGCGTGCTTGTTTATTGCTCAATATCAACTTAATGGACAAAATTGATTTTAAAACGGTTTACATATTTCGAATCTACATAAAAAATACAGGTAATGTAAACAAAAAACACAAAAAAATCACTTTATTGGACACATTACTTTATAAAACAATTTATATCACTAATTTCTTTACTAAATGTGCCACAGATTTGGATTTTAACATACTCAACCTCTTCTATTTACTTAATGCATTTAATCTGTGCACGTCGCTCTACAATAAATTTCAAAATTTAACTGCAATGGACAAATTATTTTACGAAACACTTTACATTATTAGCATCTTTATGAAGTATGCCACCGATTTAGATTTTAAAACATAATCAACCACTTCTATTTATTGTAGAAAATCCGAGTGTAATTACTTAAGGTAATCCGCGCAAGTCGCTCTTTAATAAATATCACAATTTAAGTAACTATAATGGGCAAATTATTTTATAAAACAATTTATAATACTAGTATCTTTATGAAATACGCCACCGATTTAGTTTTTAAAACATATTCAACCTCTTCTATTTATTGTACAAAAACCAATTTTAGTTAAGGTAACCCGCGTAAGGCGCTCTTCAATAAATATCAAAATTTAACTATAATGGACAAACCATTTTATAAAACAATTTAGAAAATAATCTTTATGAGATATTCCACCGAATTAGATTTTAAAACATAATCAACCTCTTTTATTTATTATATGTAATGCGCGCACGTGGCTCTTTAATAAATTTCAAATTTTAACTATAATCCACAAATTATTTTATAAATCACTTTATATTATTAGTTTACTCGCTATATATGCCACCGATTTAGATTTTAAACCTTAATCAACATCTTCTATTTATTATAGAAAATCCGAATTTAATTAAGGTATTCCACGCATGTCGCTCTTCAATAAATATCAAAATTTAACTATAATGGACAAATTATTATCAACCTATTTATTGTAGAAAATCCAAGTTTAATTAAGTTAATCCGCGCAAGTCGCGTTTCAATAAATATTAAAATTTAACTATAACCCCCTTCTCTATAACAAATAGAAGAGGTTGATTATGTTTTAAAATCCAATTTAGCGGCAAATTTAGTCAATAAAGTAACAGTATAAACTGTTTTATAAAATAATGTGTCCATTATAGTTAAATTTTGATATTTATAGAAGAACGACATGCGGGGATTATCTTAATTAAACTCGGTTTTCTACAATAAATAGAAGAGGTTGATTTTGTTTTAAAATCTAAATCGGTGGCATATTTAGTAAGTAAACTAATGCTATAAAATGTATAAAATATTTTGTCCATTATAGTTGAAATTTGAAATTGATTGAAGAGCGACATGCGCACATTGTGTTAATTGAACTCCCATTTTCAACAATAAATAGAAGGGGTTGTTTATGTTTTAAAATCCATATCGGTGGCATATACATACCATGAAGGTACTAGTAATGTAAATTGTTTCGTAAAATAATTTGTCCATTACAGTTAAAGTTTGGGATTTACTGTACAACGAAATGTTTAATATCGAAATATGTGGCACATTTAGTGAAGACATTAGCGATAAAAATTGTTTTGTAAAATAATGTGTCTAATAAAGTGATTTTTTAAGGATTTTCAAGCGCATGTCCGTATAAGTGTGCACAGGTCATGATTTATCCTAATTCATAAAATAAATAGCATGGGTTGATTGTATTTTAAAGTTTACTTTAGTTGTAAATAATGTTTAAAAAAGGCGTATTATTGATTTGTGGCGTTTTAAAGTAGATTACTCGAAATAAAAATCCGTGGATAAAATTCACGTCAGTCACATATCGAATGTAATCAAGAAAAAAAATTTAGACTGATTTTAAATCCGTTTGGCATATTACCCATTTTGTCGATCAACCCCCAATGGGTAATTCTACCATCATTATTTCGAAAAGATGGAATCGAGTTTAAACCGGATTTACACACATTTGATTTATTCTATTAGCCCCAATGATCTTATCTCATCCTTATCTTGTATCGAATGTATTAAATATGTGGAACCCTTCATGTATTAGTTCAACCCTTTCCCATATATGAACCCGGATTTCAAACTGAAAAAACATTGTAATAATTGTAAATTACTTTTAGACTTACTATCTAACACAATCGATTTTATCTATCGGCTTCGAATGAGTTAATGCCACCTCAGGGTTAGCCACGGATGATAATTATAAGAAATCTGAATAAATCTAAGGAAATAAAACAAAATCCGAAGAGATTTAGTTTATGTGTTGTGAATTATTCGATTACATCAAATTTAGCTTATAATCGAAAGTTTATACCAATTTCTATCTCCAAACTATATAATATTCAAGCATTTTCTAACAAACCTGAGGAAATTTACAGCAAACCGAGAAATTCCGAAACTCCCCAAACTATATTAAATTATGAATATTCGATCGGTAACGTATGTCGTGATGTACGAAAACGTGAGAAACGTGTTCTATTTTTAGTTGAATACTAAGAAAGCAGAGCTTATGTTTATCGACATTCGCAGTGATACAGTCGGATATAGTTGAAATTAATTCAACGTTCTGCTAAAGTTATCTTGTGTATATTAAGACATGGCGACACTGTGTACGTTGTTGTGTTTGTTTCTATTGTAAGGTTTTGATAAAGTTTAGCTATAGGAAAGTATGATCCTCCGTAATTTGACACTCCCTCTAACACTCATATTGTGGCGTCCACCAGGTATCCTATCTTGAAAAGTGTAATTTGAACTTATTTGCAAGAATGCAAATTCAAGAACAAAACAATCGCTAAATAATTTATCTTGACTTTACTGACAATAATGTTACTATTACTCAAATTAATTACTTGCCTTACATGAACTTTCCTAACAATAATTAAAAGATTAGAATTTATTTGCAAGTCTGGTATTTAATTACTCGCAAACAGAAAAATCTGATCAAACGAAGTGGCTGTCTAGTGGTAGGTACGCTGTTCTATTTGAATTAGATAGGCTGGATGAGGTAAGTGTTGCATCATGAGGGGCAGGTAAACAATGAAACTACTCAAATTCAAATTAACGAGCTTTGCGTAATGGTGGTTCAGCCCGTTCATATACTATTGTGGGAAAGAACCACCAATAAAACTCACTTTATTCATAAATAAGTAATCAAATAACACAAAAAAAACAAAGAAAGGACTAAATTAAGAGAAAAATAAAAAGCATTTTAGTTCCACATAAACAAAAAAAAACCCATGTAGTCACACCCACAATTGTGTCATGGATAATCCGAAAACAAATCGTAATAACCAAACATGTGGCCCTTTAAAACCAATCATGCCGGTCTTTAAGTAAATAAGCACATAAAACTATAAAGCAAATTACGGTACCTATAAAATACAACAGTAAAACTGCACAGGTAATAATAAGGTAAAGACAAGGACAAAAGAAAATAGATACGGAATTTACATGTACACAATTGTTTAGTGACTACTAAAGCATAAAATACATAGGTACAGTTGCAAGAAATTACATATAAAGAGAAATTAGTTCGCGGGCAAATAATTCTACTTAACAAACTGACAAGGAAAACTCACTAAAACAAAGCCTTACAAGGGTAAGTTATTAATGGATCAGAACATCGTGAGCGCTATATACGTTTGAGTGCGTTAGAAAAATACAGCGCCCCTTTCTCAGGTTACACATTCTTCTATACAACCATAAAAATAAAATTCCTGTGTTTAATTGTTAAATTTACTAACTAGTGACATTTTTACATCACGAGGGCGCGTATAGAAATTTTCAACAATTCATCACGCCAGTTTCGGCAGAACACCTATTTCTCTACCCTAATATATGTTTTTCTTCTGTTCAACCTTTACTCAAATATCAATTACATACATTCCTACATAAAAATACATTAAATAAAACATTAGCAAATTACGACGTATCATCACGATATTAAAAATCCACTAATTATCTTTTCTATCGCGGTAACAATGGTGATGTGACAAATGTTTATTACAATAATAAAATTTTCGCGGTCCGATACCTACAATATTTATTAGTAAAAAACTAGGCTCGACACACAATTCTGGTGCTTCAGAAACCGTTTACGGCATCATTACACGCGGCTAATTGTATATTTAAGTGTATGAACCCGGAAGCAAACATCACGTAACAATATGGATCTTCTAAGACGTTAGATTAGGTATCCTTGTCTGAGTCTAAGACGAGCCAAATCAAATGATGGTCTGTTTTCTCGGCCGAACTAGACATACTATAACCGTTGCTTTAGAAGGTGGGTGATTAATTATGTTTGGTGTATCACTACTGTCAAATGTATTTTCAGTGTTCTAAAGAAAATCATTAAGAACGAAAGCGATCCGATTGCGTATTAAAAGAACGTTGATTCGAAGAAAATGTTTGCATATTTTTTATTGTATAATGTTCGGGTGTATAGAACATAAGATAAACAAAGTATGACGTCTTGACAATCAATAGTTTTGTAGATAATATTTAAAGTTATTGACTTTCCTAAGAGTGAGACATCACAAGGTATTATTTACACGTTTCCATTTAACTGCGGCACCAGAACTGCCTAGCTTAAGGTTGTTAGGTTACTTCTTAGCATAACTCTGACGTGGCGACGTGTAATGAAATTGGCATTTTGTAGCTTTTTTTTAATTCTCGTACACAAGTAGTTATTGTATTACAAGACCAGAAAATGGGTGTTGCGAGTACGAGTAGTAAACTTGCAAGTTTACTCGCAAACCATTTTATGACAGAGTGAATGCCGTATCACATGGAGCGTATGATCAGGGCGGATTGTCAGCGCTGCCCATGCGCGCCGATTTTCCATACGCAGCGTACGCCTTTCACATACCACCATACGATATGGTCACCAATCGACAAGTTGTTGTTGCCGTTCTTGACGATCGGATATACATTTTATGATGTTGCAGCCTAATAGAATAGTTGCCGTAGCTTGGCTGATAAAACGAAGAACAGAAAAGGAAAAGAAAAAGAGATTATGGGTGCACCCTATCGTTAGGGAAAGGCTCCTAGTAGGTGCTTTTGTTACGAAACCGAATTTTTTAATTATTTTCGTATGTTCATTAAATCATTTGACGAATTACATCTCAAACTAGCAAATGGTTTGAAATTATTCGATATAGTAAGAGTTTCAATTTCTTCAGTGGTTAAAAATACGACAAGCTGACAACAAGCGAAATGGTATGCGCCTGACCATCAGTTCCCATGTAAAACTACTGATAATAAACAATGACTCGAGCGCGCGCTGACGATACGACGACGCACGGGCTCGACGTATGTCCAGCGTACCAAATTATACGGACTGGTCATACGTGCTTCATGTGAAATTACTCATTTAAACGCATGGTACTCAGTTATACGTCCTGGCGATCTGTCCTGATCATACGCTCCATGTGAAACGGCATTGATACACAAAATTTTTTTGTACCGACGTCGACAATTGTTATTAAAGTCAATAAACAAAATTGTTGTACTTTTTAAAATTTCATACCTGCTGAAATTAAGTTGGCAATACTGACAACTGACAGTAATCAATATACCTAACCTAAAAAATAAAATTGTGATATTGTTCATTACTCGGATTCTGTAGGTATCTTACCAGTTTGTTGACTTTGTAATAATTTTAAACTAATACGGACATAACAACGGATACGTACACGGTAACGCGATTAGTCATGGGATTATTTTTGCCGGTCTAGGCTGGAAAACGCATAGTTTTCGGCCGCATTTGCGGTCTGTATATGCCCTACTACAGTTCTACTTACTACTTAACAATATGTCGTTATGAGGAAGTAGTTTAAATGTACACAATCTTTACAAGTTGGCATGACAACAGGGATATAATATGTACATCACCATAACATTAACTTAATTATTTATTAATATTAATTGTAAACGTACAATCTGTACAATTGTTTATACTTAAAAATTTATTAGCAGCAATATCTTCAGAGATTCGCACATAATTGGACACGTTATATAAATAAAAAATGTCTAGTGTTTCCGAATGACCAACGGTTACTTTAGTACCAATTCAAAAACCACTACTTAATTTTGCTACAATGACATGAGATTCTCCTAATGAATTTTTGTAATAAAATCATAAAACAATTGTTAATAGACAATATAACGTGTTGACATTGTTAAATCTTTCGCATACGCTCGGGATTCCAATAATGCTCCAGAGACTAAATCCTATTTTTTGTTGGTTATTAGTATTTTCCCAATGAATTTTTTTTAAGTAGACGTTAGACCTCCGATATCAGAATTTAGTAACTTACCCATTTTCAATCGTTTGTTCGCTATTTTTTAACGTTTATTAATTTTTTAGGTCTTTAAAATGCAATATTTTGAAGTGGTTCTTATGTCGAAAGCCAAATTCAGATGCAATCTTGAAAATATTTAATTTTGAAAATAAGAAAAGGCAATAAACAAACACCAATGTACGGTCAACAAATAATTCCAATGAGAATTTTTTAAATTACCATCTCAGTTGGGGGGGGGGGGGGATACTTCACGTCTAAACTAAAAGAATCGAGAAAATGCTATGTAATAACAAAGCACAAAGAATAGCGAACAAACACTAGCAAACAGTTGCAAAAAAACAAAAAAATTCGTTAATAAAAAAGAAACGATTGCAAAAAAAATTGAAAAATTGTAATCTTTGAGAATAACTTCACACCGGCAGTGTCTCATGTATTAAAATACGGCATCGAGTACGGCATTCATATTTTTGAAGTCCTTGGATGGTAAATTTGGATGAGTCTCTGACCAATTTGGTTGTATTTTTTATCGGTAAAAATTAAATTGAAAATATCAGTATTTGAATATTTATTTTTTTGAGATTTGAAGCTCTAATGACCCATTAGCAATATTATCATCATTGCTGTAATTAATATTCTAATTAACCTGAACTAAAACCTAATTTTGACGTACTATTGTAAATTAGACATTCAAAAATTGCGATGACCATTAGCCTAACACCCCCACGACCTCATTTCATAATCTGTGTAAGTGCTAATTTATTCCTAAGTAATTGTCGCATTTTCAAATTATTTGCTCCTTCCCTTTAGCAGCAATTCGACCTTAATGGTGGGGGTTCTAAGTTAATGTTAAGCTATTAAACAAAAACGCTATCATTTTTTGCTAATTAATTGTTTCCTTTTTACTAAAATAGAAAAAGAAAAATGTAATAATAAAATAAAATAAAATAATTTCCAAGGTGGGTGAGCTAAGTAACACAAGTGGAAAGTACGTGTAATGAATGAATTTCTGATTAACTTTTTGTAATAAATTACTTCCCATATTATTTGCTTTTGGATATTTATTTCTCAACAATTTATATAGTAAATAAACAATTTCTAATAGAGTGTGTTAGCGTAATACAAGAGTGAAGTACGCATAATCAATTAATTTCAGATTATTTTTTTATACTAAATTACTTCTCTTATTAATTGCTTTTGGGATTTGCATTTTGAAATTATTTGCTCAACAATTTATATAGTAAAAAATAATTTCCAAGTGACGGTGCTAGCGTAACATAAGAGTGAAGTAGGTGTAATCAATTAATTTCTGATTACTTCACCGTTGTGTTACGCTTGCACCCCTACTTGAAAATTGTTTATTTACTCTAAATAAATTGTTTGAAGCATAAATTTGAAAGCGAAAGTAAATAATATGAAACGTAATTAATCATAAAAAAAGCAATCAGAGATTAATTGATACTTCACTCGTTTTACGCTAGCACCCCCACTTGGAAATGATTTGCTCTATAAATTGTTGCACAATAAATTTCAAAATGCAAATTTTAAAAGCAAATAATATGAGAAGTAATTTAGCATAAACATTTAATCAGAAATTAATTGATTACAAATACTTTACTCTTGTGTTACGCTAGCCTGAAAATTCTTTATTTACTGTATAAATTATTGAGAAATGAGTTTAAAAATGTAAATCGTTCACTATTGTGTTACGCTAGCACTCCCACTTGGAAATTGTTTATTTACTCTATAAATGGTTGAGGAATAAATTTCAAAATGTAAATGCCAAAAGCAATTAATATGGGAAGCAATACAGCATAAAAAAGTAATCAAAATTAATTGATCCCACGTCTTCATTCTTGTGTTACGCTAGCACCCTCATTTGAAATTTGTTTATTTATTCTATAAATTGTTGGGCAATAAATTTTAGAATGCAAATTCTAAAAGCAAATAATATGAAAAGTAATTTAGCACAAAAAGTTAATCAGAAATTCAGTGTTTACACGTACTTTACTATGGTGTTACGTAAGCAGTCCCACTTGGAAATTGTTTATTTACTCTATACATTGTTGAGCAATAAATTTGAAAATGCAAACTCTTAAAGAAATACATATGAGAGGTTATTCAGTGTAAAGAAGAAATCATTAATTAATTGATTATATGTACTTCACTCTTGTTACCACTTTTGGAAATTGTTTATTTACATTATAAAATGTTGAGCAATAAACTCCAAAATGCAAATTCTAAAGCCAAATAATATAAAAAAGTAATTTAGCATAAACATTTAAAAATCCGGTAATTAACTAGGAATAAATGAGCACTTAATTATACGCTATAACCGATTTTGACGTGTAGTAGTAGGGGTGCTAGATTAACTAACGGACGTAAAATTGGGTATCTTTGAAAGTACTATCTTTAGATAGGTATTCGAACATTACCTTAAATCTTACAATAGGGCATTGTAACGCCCGTTTTTATAATTATAATTTATTTTCTTTCTACAGAATTAAAATACTAGTTATTGAAATTGCGTTTATTTGAAGGTATTGTAAAAAGTTACTCACACTTACTAATATACAAGGTGTTCGGAAATTGCGTATACAACGTAAGACCAGATATTTCAGTTACAGGGTGTCGAAGTGAACTTTAATATTTGTTATTATTGGTCGTACTGCTTTTAAAATTTGCATAATGGGGCATTGAAACGGGAAAATTAAAATTTGATATTATATTTCATGTATGAAACAGGGGGCGCCATCTATCGGAACTTTTTTGTAATTAAAACTGAAACTTTTCGACCATACCTAATAACAAATTTTAGTAAAAAAATAAGAGACCTTTCAGCTCAAAAAAGGTGTACTTGCTGAAAGTTAACCCATTAAGAGAGTAACTTTGACAGAATTAATCGAATATAAAATTATAGTACCGGGTGGCCAAAGAAGCGAGGCACGCGGCTCCGCAACCGTTTGGCTGAAAACGTTGGAAAAAAAAATATTTATAATAACATCGGCTACAATAATAGGATTAATTCTCTACAAACTCCATCAAATAGACTGGCTTAGCATGGGCAACAGAAGAGTTTTACATACCATTTGTTTATACTACAAAATAATTAATTCAAGAACTCCCTCGTATCTGTACAATAAAATCAAACTTTCTTCAGAAATCCACAGATTTAATTTAAGAAACAAAAATCTATTTCTTATACTTATAAATCACAAATGTTCGAAAGATCTTTCTCCGACAACATAGCGATAATTTATAATTCTCTACCTGAAGGGATAAAATTATTACCATTTAATAAATTTTAAATTTGACTCCGCCAACTCCTCATGAGCAGATAGTAATTATAATTTTTTATTCTTTATTTATTTTCTTTTTTTTTATTTTAGGTTTAAGTGGTAGAACCGTCGCCAAATGGCTTCACATTTGGCAAGACTGAACTTCGACCTTTTGTGCACTAATTTTACGTTTATCTCCGTTTTGTAAATAACTATATTTAGTGTTCAATAAATGACTATAATAATATAATAAATATTTTCAAATACGTAACTTGTCGCTAGATGGCGCTAATTGCCTCATAAAAAAATTCTCATTTTTTAATAAAGTATCACCGTACGAAAGCACTCGCTTTTTCATTAAACTCATTTTTCCATATCTCCTATGGGTAAGTGGTGGGGGAAGAATATTTTAATCCATAGAAAAATGTTTGTAACTTCCTTACTATTTAACCGATCTTGACAAACGAGAGCTCATTGGAAAGAGCGTGACTTGTGAATTTTAAAAATGTATAAAACTAATAACTTTAGCCGCTAGAGGGCGCCATGTGACGCGTTTACGTATTTATAGATTTTTGTAATAAATTTTAAATGTAAGGATATACTGTTTATTAATATATTAAACGGACAATACAATGACAGTTAATCCTGTTAAAACCGCAAATTTTTATGTTGCGCCTTCCCAAAGAGATTTAGATTTTTTTAATATTTTGGTTATGTATTGATTCACTCTGTATATTGTCAGATAACATAAATTACTGATTTTATTAAAAAAAAATGAAAAAGAAACTTAGCGCAATTATATTTAATGATAAAAATATAGCATCTAGACGAAACAAACAAAATAGTATTATGTAACTATTACAAAAATACATTTTGCATCCGTTTAAGCGAAAGCTCCAATTCGTATGAGTGAAAAGTGATTATTTCGTAAGTGAGTTGAATACTTTACTTTTTTTTAAACACAGCACAAATAATTATTTTCCATGTATTTTTTAGTTTCTACAAATAAAAATCGAATTTAACTAATAATCATTACATAACATTTTAAAGATATTAAAAATAACGAACTAAATAAAACACTCGGTTCCTACTGTAGCGTCGTTTAAATCTACATATGCATATTTTAATACTGATTTTGTTAAGAAATGCATATTTTAATCCTGATTTTATTAAGAAATGCATGTGCATATGACGTTACTTATTTAAATATGTAACTTTTCAATAATTGGTTGATTGAGAAATAGACTGACTCATGTGCGAGGATTTACAGATCAGTGTTAGAATTGTGTCATTGATGCGAGAATGAATTCGTTCGTTTAATATGGGCACTTATTATACTAATACAATTAAGAAATAAGAAAGTTTTGATGTAGTCAAAGAAAAACTAACTAAAACAAAAAAAGTTATTTTCTTAAATGCTTAAAATGTCTGCCATTTTCTTCTAAACATTGTTCTAATCTTTGTCGAGTAGACATAACAACAGCTTCTATTTCGGCTTGTGGTATACTACAAATGGCAACTCGAATTCTGTTCTCCATATCTTCAATGGGTGTAGGCATAATTTGTAAAACCATTTCTTTTAATCTTCCCCACAAATAAACATCTAGACAAGCCAATTCAGGTGACCTGGCTGGCCAAGGAAATAGGCTGCCCCTCCCTATCGATTGATCGGGATATGTTTCAGTTAAATGTTTTCTAACGTTAAGTGAAATGTACTGGGCAGCCGTCGAGTTGTAGAAACATATTTCGTCTTGTTTCAAGAGGCACATCTTCTAATAACACCGGCAATTCATACCTCAGGAACCCCAAAAAGTTGTTTCCATTTACTAGTTGGCGAAAGAAATAGGGCCCAATAATTTTACCTCCTAGTATCGCACAAATAAAAATTCGGGATCTTCATTGATCATACCTAAAAGCCAATTTCGGAAATCTATTCGCTTTTCATAATCCTCCTCTTTTAATTGTTGACAAGTAATCATATGGTAAGGATGTAATCTATTTGAAAATTTAATAAAAGTTACCGATTAGTTTTTAAAATATTTTGGATGGTACTCCGACATATTCCCAACTCACGAGATAATGTTCTGGTGCTAATGTGGGGATGAGCTTCTGTGTATGCCAAAACATTAATAGTATTCTCCTCGGTTGTGCCATTACCATTACGTCGTAATACTGGATCGCGAATGCTTTCAGTACGCTATAACCGTTCAAACAATCTTTGTTTATAATGATGGCGATGTGGATAGCACATCGCATATTATCTTTCAGCTATTGCAGAATTCTGGAGACATTCAGGGTAAATATTAACCATTCGTAAAAGGTATTTTTTAATTAATACACCTTAAATTCAACAATAAACTCAAAACTAGTTATGATTTGACATTTCTTCACAGTAAGAGTATCAGTTAATATTTTATTTGTTTCCAAAGCCTACTAAATGTGTCTTAAATTCTAATATATAATTACCGGAATTCATGTGTTTTTAGATTAATGTTAGGGTTGCTATTCCTTAATTAAATAAATATCTAGAGAGTTGCGGTCTTCATAACCATTTTATTGTCGTTTCTAGTAATGTTAACACGTATTGTAAAATAATAACAGTAAAACAGAAAATTATTTTTTTTTATAAATTATTACAACATGCTATTTTTTAAATTTCGCGTAAATGTTGCATTATTATGGTGCATCATTTACAGATTTAATTTTTTTCTGGCATATATTTTTTAATTTAGTGTTTTTAACAAACTTTACTACTTTACAAATTTACTACAAAAATGTATAAATACGTAAACGCGTCACATAGCGCCCTCTAGCGGCCAGAACAAACTTCAAAGTTATTAGTTCTATACATTTTTAAAATTCACAAGTCATGCTGTTTCCAATGAGCTCTTGTTTATCAAAATCGGTTAAATAGTAAGGAAGTTAGACATTTTTCTGTGGATTAAAATAATCTTCCCCCACCACTTACCCATAGGAGATATGGAAAAATGAGGATAATGAAAGTTGTAGAGCAAAGCGAGTGCTTTCGTACGGTGATACTTTTTAGGTAAAAATTCATAAAAAAATGCAATTTTTTTATGAGGCAATTAGTGCCATCTAGCGGCAAGTTACGTATTTGAAAATATTTTTAATCGTATTTTTGTAGGCGATTTTGTTATAAATATTTTGTTCCCAACACTGTCAGCCAAACGGTTGCGGAGGTATGGCCGCGTGCCTCGATTACTTGGCCACCCGGTACATACTTTTACAACTTCCCTTCTCTCTTGAAGAAAATGGTGCCCATTGATAACATTTACTATGAATTATTGTTTATTTGTTAGGGAAGCGAAGTTGTAAAAGTGTGTACTATAATTTTATACTCAATTAATTCTATCAAATTTACCCTAACATTAGTTCATTGGGGAATGTCTCTTGAACGGTTAACTTTAGCAACACCTTTTTTAAGCGTTAAGGTATATTGTTTTCTATTTTTTAATAATTGTATACGAGGCATGGTTAAAAAGTTTGGGGTTTTAGTTACATGCAACTTCCAATAGGTAGCGTTCCGCATGCGGCACGTAAAAAATAATACCAAATTCACCTTCGAAAAATCCAGGATTACTAAAAAATACTGTTTTACATTTTTTACTTTAACAATCTGTATTTCTCTTTCTATTTAATCTTGGACTAAAGTACCTTGGGATATGTTGTGTTATTTTAAGCTAAGGAATCTCTGGTCTTACGTCATACCTAGGGGTGGGCGATATCGCAAAATTGATATCAAAGTTTGGTATTAAAAATATATCATATCAAATATCAAAATATTAAAATATCATGATACCAAATATGACAATATTAAAACATCAAAGACTCCGCCGGTTGTGCGGATAAAAGAATGAGATGGGACTGGTAATTAATTATTAATTTTATTAAGAATACCTAAATAAACAATGACTACTTGGATATGTAGGTACACAGGGGTGCGTGGTATTGGAACTGAATAGCGATTTTAATCTACAAGCAATTTAATCTCGTTAGTACGTGCATGTACAGGGTGGCCAACTAAGAATGCGAGGTACTGTATCTGGGAAACTATCCATCGTAGAGGCTTGCGCAAAAAAAAGTTATTACTAAAACGGCCAATACAAAAACCTGATGGCATTTCGAGCATTTACGGGGGCATTAAAAACCTTCCTCCTTTAAATCGGTCCTTTTTAGGGCCACAACTTACATAATAGAAACAATTCCAGAAAAATATAGTTAAAAAAAAATAAAAATTTAAGGGATTTTCGTATAAAGTTTTCTTTGGCCGATATTTTAGGTTAGAAACAAGATATTGAGATGCGGTTTTCGCAATCTTGTTTAGGTATCCTTTAGCTACTTGTTCATGAAAAAAAATCATACCACTGCATTTAATTTTTTTGCGAAAATTAACCGTTTTTGTCGGAATGTCGAACAATGCCCTCTAGTGACGATATGTGAAACTAACAAAATTTTAATTATTTTAACACTTGTAGCCCAAGAAAAGCTCTTCAATGCGCCCAAGTTTGTTAAAATCGGATTAGCCGTTTCGAAGACACGTGGGGTGATTTAAGGAAACCTTTGAATACCCCCACCACTTTATTTTTATAGATACGTCAAAAAGTGCCAAACAAAAAAAAAGTTCAGATTATCCTCGACTTCAAAGATCAGTTATTTTTTATTAGGTTAATATAGCAGAATTGACAGAAACATCACTTTTTTAGATTCAAGATTGCAGTTACGTCCCCTAGCGGCCATTTCAGAAACATGAAAATATTTTCCAGGTTTTTGTATTGGCCGTTTTAGTAATAACTTTTTTTTGCGCAAGCCTCTACGATGGATAGTTTCCCAGATACAGTACCTCGCATTCTGAATTGGCCACCCTGTACATTTGAGCAAGTGAGGAATGAAATGATGTTCCGTTCCGACTTCCGAGAACTGAGAAAGACTGTTTTTCCAGTGTAATATTAAATAATTTGATATTTGATATTTGATTAGATATATCAAAATATTGCCCACCCCTAGTTGTGTCCGCTAACTTCGAACCTAAGATCTGCATTAGATGTTGCCAACTAAGATGCTCGTAAGTTGCTATTGTCGGTGGTACAGGATCCTTCATCGTGACACTACTTTTGATAAAAAAAAGAGTGGAATTGAAATGATTCCTATGACACACTCAGCCTTTGTGTTAAATTCAGAACATATTTCTAATGCAAAAACAGACAAAAAGTGCTATAAAAATATTTTATATTCTGGCGTGTCATAATGGCATTATTAAGGATTTCATTTTTAGTATCAAAATGACACACTTTATTATTATGGCACACGCCGTGTTATCAGACTCGACTGACGCTTCATCTGATAATATTCACGGCTAGTACCATAATAATTGTTTTTATGATTCTTATAACATAAATATCTATTATTATTAGATTAAAAAAATACAAACAAAATGAAATTGGTTAAAGCTATTAATGTAACTTAAACAACGACCTATATTCACCAAAAAGGTTAAAAATGTAAAGCATTTTGTTTCAAAATCCCTCGCCCGTAATTAAGTTATACCCGCGTAATTAAAAAATCAATCTATGGCTGAAAATAGCGAAACGTGTTGGATTATATAGAAGTGCGGCCTGTGTTTATTAAAGAGAAAAACATAAAAAGTAAAACTAGAGCAACTATGCTTTTATGATAACCTCATTAGATTCGGATAATTAACTTGGAAATTTCCCCTGACACTAAATGGAGCTATTAGGCGTAAAAAGTTTAATTAGATAACTGGGAATTCAATCAAATTCTATTATTTTGTAAGTATTTAGGTAAATATCAGATGTTTTACTTGAAAATTACGAAAATGTTGCGTCTGCCTTATCTGTGGGAAATACATCTTAAACAAATAATCAAATTTAACTCGGAATGAGTAGGGAGGTTCGTAATAATCCTCTTAGAAATTGCAATAATGATTACGTCTGGGAATAACTATATATGTGCTTTAGATAATTATTCAAATCCCTTGTTACAAAATCTTTCTTACAAGTTTATTTTTACAAACCATCAAATTGATTATGCAGTTTGGTAAAAAGTCATCAAGGTGATGTAATGTAAAAAGTAGTCGTGTATCTTAATTTATTTCAATTTAGTGGAATAAGTTTTAATAAACGCTTTCCAAACCCCAAAATGTTAATTATTTTTTGTCGTGCATCGAATAATAAAATCAAACGTTGAAACATCTGATTACTATTATAGACAATCCTTGAAGGGTGAAATTACGGATATGTGTTGCAGTCATTTTAGATACCGCCAATTTGCATATAGATAAAAAATGCTACTCAACATTCTATTAATTAAACGTGTTGCAATTACCAATTAATAGTAACACTTAATTGTTTATAATTATTGTCAATTGGAAATAATTTTTCTTTCATTAACATTACGTCAAAACGTATCAAACTTTCGTGTCCTTTTATTTAAATAATTTATACTGATTACCACATCCAACTCCGAATATAATTGATTACATATAAATTATTAACGTATCGATTGTAATTGCCGCTATTGTCGTTAGTAAAGCATGAAACGTGTGATATTAACTAAAGTTTAAATGAATTTGTAAAATGAAAACGCAAAGAATAAGGCCTTGTGTATTTAGGTGCATACAGGTACATCTATTTGAAAGTCTGCTATTGAATGGTATTTTATATGCCATGAGATGACATTTCAGAGCACTGACCCCCCCCCCCCCGGACGAAGCTTAGTAATGAAAATAGTATTCTTCATTGTTACCATTTGGTATTATGGCATTTTATTTGTTATCTGGTTTCATAATATTTATTTATTATTTTAAGATTAAGATTATCTTTATTGTTACTAGAATAAAATAACAAAAAAATATGCCGTCAAACTGAAACTTTTGAAATAATTATGACAAATGTCAACTTGAAATAACATTTTTATACCTAAAGTTCTGGTTCCGATGTAGACATTATCTGCTTATAATCACGCAGTTTTGCTGTTTTTTGTGTATGTGGTAAGGGCTATATTAGGAGGTTGCAGACATCAAAATAAATTATTGAGCCAAAAGCTGCTTGTGCCAACGTTGCTTAGAATACCTTCGTTCGATTGATTTGAAAATTTAATACAATATGTTTGCGTGATGAGAATTATGCCCTTGTATCAGTTTGTTGCTTTTGCAAAAGCCGCAAATCTATATCTTTAATTAAACTAAAGGTATTTAATAAAATGAAAACAATTATAGTAAACTAGAGAACAATAACAGCAAAGGCCAACCTGCACAAACTACCAAGAAAAATGTTAATTGTTATTAACGATATCATCAAAATGCTGTTGGATTTCTTAATGTAACACTGGTACTTATTTTATTTACTAGTGACAGGAATTTTAACTTTTTTAAATCCCATTACTGGTCAGCAAATAATCCACATTGGATGCTCCAAATTGATGATCAGAATGGATGGAGTGTACTGTGTGTTCCTTTTTTTTATGGTTTTTCAGGGTGTCTCGGCTATGAGTGGCATACGGTTTTGCCAAGTTCCATTTTTTGCCATATGCACGATGCCGCTTGTATAATTATCATAGTCTGCTTCGTTTTTGGTATGTAGAACGTCTTTGAACTTAAAATCAACTTGATAAAAATGACAATATTTTCATAAAAATATGAATTTCTCACTTGTTTCAAAAGATAGATAACCAAGCATTATATATTTAGTCCAGGCAATGTGTAGTTTTACCGCATAAAAGGTCGTAAGGACATGACATTTGGTAGGACCATAAAATCGCACGTCCTTATCAACACCCTGATTTTGCAACCTCGAGGGAGGCCGGCTCGCGCCGCCGTCTTTGAAAAATGGCGCCGAAATACTCCCTTACTATTGGTCCTACGAGAAAAAGTTAATGACTATAAAGTTCTCCATAAAATGTGTTCTATGCATTTTTTCGTCAGACCAATAGTTTTGCATATTTAGCACGTCAAACGGGTTCTGACGTCCTGGACATTGGTCAGTTGCTGGTAAAATGAATTTACCATCAACATAGAGCAATAGTAGGAAATTATTTATTGTTGTTCGATCAATAACGAATGAGATAAAGTTATATTTTGCCAGGACATTTTTTTTTTCAACAAGTAAGCTAATTAACATTTCGTGGAATTCGTTTCCACGCCACCCATGAGGTAGAGCTCAATGGCGCGTGTTTTTTAGCGTGGTATCGCCAGTAAGCCTAATCCACACAATCGAAGTTTTAAGAATGTTTGACACGTTCTGTCTGTGGAAGATCTGATACGTTGTCTCCTACATCTCCTTCACTATTGTAGTCACTTTTTATGTCATCGTCTTCCAAACTTTCTTGAAGATCAGTTTCAACATCATTTGAATCCGAATCGCCTTCGTCAAGTACTTCAGGGCTGTTTTCACATAGACTTACCAGACAAAAATGGCAGGGGATTGAAAATTTTAAACCCCTTTTGCGACAACCACATGTCTCTCCACAACCGGTTTTGCACTTGCACGCAATTATTTTCAGCAGAGAATCTGGAGCAGGCTGTTTAGTAGTCCGCACGGCGGCAAGTCCTGAATGAGTTTTCTGCCAACCATAGTCCTCAACATTTTTTGCAACTCCACGCCACAATTGAACTTGGTGGCAAGTCTGTTAATAGTGTTGCTTCATAGCGGCTTTTGTTGGTGGCAGTGAGGCAAGTTGAATTTTTTCTTCGTCACAGATCGTCTGAAGCTTTGTATCGCAGGAAATCCAATGTATAACTCTCGTAACATCCACCATACTGGGTTATAAAGGGAATTTCATTTTTCCCTGATTGAAAAAAGTAGAAGTGGTATCGCAACCGCTGAATGTAAACAGAAATAAAATATTCTTGCTAACAAAATTGGCGAACTGCAGACAGAATAAATCTATATCTTCCCCCACAATAAAAACTTTTGAATACGATGAGGACGTACCAATGGTTGCGTTAATTATGAGAGAGTCTGCATCTTCGGGGGCATGAATCTTGTGTGTTGATATTAAACGTCGTTTGATCGTGATAAAAATTTTTCTTTTGGCAGGGTAGGAACCATTGCTTCGTCGAAAAGAACATCAGCTACAGAATATTGCTTACCATGACGATATCGTTCAGCACTTTTTGTGCTTTTGTTAGCCGCATCCTCGGGGTATCCATCAAATACAACAATTGCGTTTAAACCATAATACCTGTATACCTAATCAACGTAATTTAAGCAAATTGTTTCGAAAGACTCGCTACGGTGTCATATGTCCCGATATAATAAAAAACCACCATCAATAACATGTAGCTTGGTGTTGGGTTCACTACTTGGTGTTACCGCTTCGCTTCGCTCAGGCGGTAAAAATCTCTCATGCCAAAATCCCTTTGCTTATAAACTAGTTTCATAATCTACTATTTTTTAAATATGCGTTACATCTTTTGACAAAAAAAGGAATGTAACATAATTAATTATTAATGCTATACTTGACATTTGCATGTATTCATTTTGTTAAAGTACATATTCTACGGAAATAATACTAATAATAAAGATCTTTATTTGTTAAATATACAAAACTATTGGTCTGAGGAAAAAATGCATAGAACATATTTTATGGAGAATTTTCTACTCTGAATTTTATCATTTAATTTTTTTTTCGTAGTTTTTTCGGAGTATTTCGCAAAAAACTTATTTTGGGCGCCATTTTTCAAAGATGGCGGCGCGAGCCGGCTTCCCCCGAGGTTGCAAAATCAGGGTGTTCATAAGGGCGTGTAATTTTATGATCCTACCAAATTTTATCTCCTTACGACCTTTTGTTAGGTAGACCCATTTTTTTCGCTTCCCTTAAAAAAAAAGAGTAATACATATTTTAAAATTATCTACACTGTCAAAATCTGCGTGAACGTTCTATCGATACCAATTCTTACCTTTTGGGTAGTTTCTAAAATCACGACAATCTGGATTTCAAAAATGATTTTTAAAAAATTCCAGGTGTACTAAATTTTACGCAATCGTGTTGCACTTTTATTTATATATAAAAGCTAGCTTTTCAACAATATACAACAAACCTATGTTCGATAAAAAATGATCTCAAATAATAAAAACATTGCAATTTGATCGAAGTAGACGTTGATTTAGAGGATTGCTCAACAACTGAAGGTCGCCTTATTGTCTAACAGCAGTCTCGTAAGTTTGGTGTCAAATATCGTTAAACCGAGAACAATACTAATATTAAGAAACATATCAAAAACTATTTCATCCACCAAACAACACAAACAAATTATACAATTAAAGGAACTGTTCAAAAACTCTGTGACAATTTGACCGACTCTGGATTGTCCATTATCCCTGCCCTACAAATCTGGTGAAAGTGTCTTTTAATATTAATTAAAATATGGTTTTAAAAAATGCACAATTTTCGTTTTCGCCCTATATCTCTTTAACGGGATTAATTTTTCTAAATGTAAATCCCATTTGTTAAGAGCACCAAAGGACGTAGCTTATATATATATATATATATATATATATATATATATATATATATAATCAAATCAATAAATATTTTTTTAAATACATGAAAGATTACCTCGAGTGGGATTTGAACCTAGATGTACTTTTTGCTAGAGTACCGCTCTACCAACTGAGCTATCGAGATACCAGCCCCTATCGATGCAAAATGATTATGTGAATGGTATAATCATGGAATGTACAAGCCAATTTACTGCCGATTTCACAAGAACAATCGTTAAAGACCTACAAAAGCTATGCTATGTGAATAAATTTAAGGCGTAAACTTAAGTGTGCAGCAATCATTTGAGGGCTTTCTTAGACTATATTCATTCCCACTACTTGACTTATAGCTTTACTAATGGTATTTTCTGGGTGTAGAGACTTTTGCTTTTAGCAAAATTTCAAATGTTAAAAAAATTGAACTTTGTTCTTTGTTTCTCAGACTTACTGTTGTTCAGTTTTCTTAACAAACGAAATGCTTCACCAATCCCATACATATGTAACAATATATTATTAAATGTAAATATTCATAAGTATGTAATGTACAACGTACTTCTGTAAACAAATGTTTCGCCAGTTGCGTCCGATAGAAAATTATTCACGTCATTTGTAAACATGTGTGAATTTTTTGTTTTGCAAACTTTTGAATTCTGTTTTAAAAATGCAATTAATTTTTGATACGTTATTGATAACATTTAATATAGTCATTTTTAAAAAATATGCCAAAAATACTATTTCCGAGAAAAAAACCTTCATGTAGTATCCTTTATTTTATACTGATCCTTGGTAACAAATTTAATTCCTTACCTATTTAATACAGAAAAAAGTATTATGCGCGGAGAAAAGTAGATTTTAGCACTCGTGTGCGCTCTGCGCGTTATGACTTTGTACTCATGTTACTTTTCGTTCTTGTCTAGCAAAAACTATTCACTAATTAGCGTAAGATACCTACGTTATTCCTAAGAGAACGCTAAATACTTATTAGCGAAGTTAAGGAAGGCACATAACGTAGCAATGAGTTGTACTCAAATCTTCGTCATAACGCAATCGATGTCATAACAGAATATGCCTCTTGTTTATGTTTGTTTAATTTGAAATATTGGAACTTTAGGTTATGCAAACACAGCTCGTGGAATTTAAACGGAACGGTTTGATATAGACACTAGTAACTGCGCTACTAAAATGGTTGCCCTTGAGATCAAACGTCAAGGTCAAAATTAAAACAAATCAACACATACATGATTGGAATCGAACGAGGGCCAAACCAATGGGATTTTTCTCCGATCAAAATTTTGTATTGCCGATGTTGATAGTACTTCCTGCTGACTTTGTACTTTCTGTAATACCATTATACTCTTTTAATGCCGCTGCACTACTATTATACTACTTGTACTACTCACTAATCTAAATGTTGTATACCTATTGCCAAGTTGGAAATATTTTTCTAATTACTGCAAGTATTTCTGATCAATATTGACATTACATTTCCTATATTACTACTATTGTGATGCGCGCAAGCATCTTTTTACTATGTATTAGTTACAATTAAAAAAAATTCTATTCGTGGTCATAATCTAAATGTTATATTAGTAAAAAAATGTAAATCATAAAAAAATGAATTGGTCAAGACCATTATTTGTATACAGAGTGGGCAAAAAACTCCGGAACGGTCACGTTATTTATAACTAATTTTTTTGGAAATTTGGATTGGGTACGTAGCTTATATTAAAAAAAACATCGATAGGATGTTTTTTTAGGGCATCCGTTGTCCCCGTCTGCTTGGACTGACTGTGGTTTCCAACTATTATCTAGAGAATTGTCCTTCATAGTCTAATCTTGCGATAAAAGGGCACGTCAAAAAGAATAGGTAATTTAATTTTACACAAGTCGTTCAGATTATCTGAGATCTAAAATACTTTTTGTGAATATTTTGACAGTTGTTACAGTATGTCACAAGGTATAGCTTGTATAGGATAATTTAAATTTATATAAGTTTAAATCGTTTCTAATACAAACTCACACAAACATAAGAAAGTCATGTGCTGGTCATGTTGGATTTCTATAATGGACCACAAACATATTTGCATATAATCTTAAAGCAAAAAGTGCAACTACTTGATCTACTTGGTCTCAACTTTAACAATGTACAGTCACATACTGTTTCATACTCCAGATGTACTGGTAATTTAATTTCTATCGACGGCCAGTAGTGGTGGACACCTTTCCCTACAAACACAAAATTTGAAGAAAATGTCCTATTTGAACGGTAAAAAAAGAAATGTTTGTGTTTTATCATTCTAAATAGTATATTTTGTTTCAATGGCAGAAATTAGGCATTTCTGGCCCGCGGTTGGCTGATGCTTGAGCTATAGTAGGGACGTTCCGAATTTAGAAGATTAAGTACAGAAAATCTAGCTTTCGGGTATTTTTTTTAAGGTTGCTATGTTTCGTTTTCAAATGTGTTAGGTGAAAAGTGAGATTTGTGACAATTTAAAAGCCATCTGTAAAATTAATCCATATCATTACAATTACGAAAAGGATGTGTAAGATTTGTCTATGTTTCACTTAGCTTTTGTAGTCGATGGAATTTATATGCATGCCTCTTGTGCTTCGTTAAAGTTAAGCATATTTTCTAATATGATTTGTTGAAATCAATCATACCTTTCCGTATAGAATTGGTGGATTTTCTAAAAGATTACAAAATCCGTTGATTTATCAGCCCATGGAAATTTTAGTAAGACTACATTACTTACCTTGAAAGCATAAAAGAATCTCCCATTCTTCTTCCCCGTTATTTATTGTCATGTTTCTTTTTCTTCTTTTTAAAGTTTTCGTATGTTGCAGCCAATTGTAAATGTTTCGAAAATTATTAAGAATTGGAATTGTCCTATTTATATTATCACCATATCAATTAATATATTCTTTGTCGTCCCCTGTGTCTCTTTTTATTATTTTTTAAGTAAATCTCAACAATTTACAACTTTTCTACCTCTAAATATCCCATTATTGCAACAAATCTTAAACATTTAATTTGGCAGAAATGTAAATACAAACACCTGGCACATATTTAATAGCTCATATTTTTTAAAGCCTACTTTTATTATTAAAATTGTAATTATTTACCCAGCAGTTTATACTAGACCACATATATATATATATATATATATATATATATATATATATATATATATATAATTTATATATATATATAAAATATAATCATGAAACTTGTTCTACCATTGATTTATTTTTGTTTCCTCTGATATCTGATACCCATTAAGTTGGACCCCCGATCAACAGAAAAAAAATCAGACTTCTTAAAAAAATTATCGCTAATTATGTGCTAATTTGTTACCGTATTCAAAATGTTGCTCAAGAAGAACAGCAGTACATTAAAAATGAAGTGGGTGGGACTAGTTTAACGTAAAGCCCCCAAGTCTACTGCGTACTAGAAAGCTAACGAATTTCAGGCGGAAATTTGTTGCTAATTTAAAAATTATTATTAATTTCATTAAATACATAAATAAAAAGTTTACCTCGTTCATAACAAAAACTTAAATAATTGTTGCTAATTTGTTGCTGTAAAATAGCAATAACTAATTTACGAGATTTGCAAAAAAAAATTGTGTATCCTTTTACAAATGAAAATTTTATGATTATGAATGAAAAGACAAACACCATACATGATTTGAGCTCACTAAAGTATCAAACATTTTAACAAAATCTGAATGTAAAATTATTTAGACGTAACCCATCTACCCACTCGCCAAATAACACGATGCGTTCGCGCGGCACAAGTTGTTCGAATGCCTTTATTTATTTGCATTTACAACTTCTTGCTCAAATAGTAATTACCTAAAATTAATCTTCACATTATAATTAACAATAACTTACAGATTAAGGAATTTGTTACTAAGAAAATGAAGGAGAATCGATACGCTCTAATGCCGGACTTTTCGTTGTTTTAATTTGCATAAACAATTTGTTGCTCAAATGGTTACTATGTACATTTGTTCTTCGCAATATAACTAATTGTAATTTATACATAACCGAATTTGTTGCTAATAATAAACAATAAAAAACGACGGAGAATCGATGTTCCCTTATACAGGACTTTCCGTTAGTTTAATTTGCATAACCAATTTTTTGCTCAAATAGTTACTGCGTAAAATTGTCCTTCGCACTATATTTAACGATAGTTTATACACAATCGAGTTCGTTGCTAATTATAAACAATAAAAACGACAGAGAAACGATGTGCTCTCACGGTACTTTTCGTTGTCATAATCGAATTTGTTGCTAATAATAAACGATGAAAAACGACGGAGAATCGATGTGCTCTTTTATTGTTTATAATTAGCAACAAATTCCATTGTGTATAAACAACGAAAAGTCCCGCGTAAGAGCGTATCGATTATCTTGTTACTAACAAATTCCTTAATCTGTAAGTTATGGTTAATTATAATGTGAAGATCAATTTTACGTAATTACTACAAGAAGTTGTAAATGTAAATTTTTGTTGTTAGTATGCTCTTTCTTATGGTTAGTATTTACTTATTTATCGCTCATATATATCTTAGTAGTAGACTATTCAGGAGCCCTTCTCCTCCTCAGCCCTGGTAAATACAAATAAATCAAGGCAATGAGAGTAATTTCCGCTGGGGCGACGAACGCATCGTGGCTATTTGGCGGAGTGGGTAGAGGGTATGTAATAATTTTAATTTAGATTGTGTTAAAATGTTTGATATTTTAATAAGTAATTTTCTATCGCTATCCTTTTTTAGTGAAGCTCAAATCATGTATGGTGTTTGTCTTTTACAATTAATCATTCGTTTGTTTTGTAGTACGCAATAAGGTTTTTTTGGGGGGTCCAGCTTTACGTTAAACTGGCCCCATCCACTTCATTTCTAATTTATTTCTGATCTTGTTGAGCAACAAAATTTTGATTACGGTATGAAATTGGCACATAATTAGCACTAATTTTTGTAAGAAGTTGAATTTCTTTTCGGTTGGTCCAACTCAATGGACATGATATCGCGACATAAAAATTCATTAAACACTGCATAACCTTGGTATATAAGGGGGTTCAAAATATAACAGATCACTCTGTACAATTTCTAGGTACGGAAACTACATATAAATTAAATATGGATAAGCCAATTAAAATTAACACTTGGTTTTAGAATCAATACAAGTGAATAGTTCAAAAGGTATAACATTTTATCCAACTTGATGTAGACAGTGTCTTCATATTTCATGTTTTTGAAAACTGGTTTCTATTTCAGAATATAAATTTACAAATGTAATAAGTATAACTATTGGTCTTTTATCTGTTTTTATTAAAATCATTTAAATGCAAAGAAATTAATCATATAAGTGATGAAAAAACGTGACAAATTAATAAAGTGCTGCAAATAGAAGGGAAGTTGGCTTTACATTTGTCAATGTCAAGTGTAATGGAAGTTAAGTTGATTCTAGTTTCGTCAGGGTCAAGTGCAGTGAAGGTTCCAGACCTTCCATTTGAATTTACATGTGCTCAAATTTTTCTCGAAAGAGATTGTTTGAGCAATTGATTCGTCGATACGCTCTGTGCCGGAAAAGTTAATGTCATTAGTTAATAAATTTGTGAAATTGTATCGAAAACAGTTCTCGGAATGAAAGATCATAATGTGAGAATTTGAAATATTTTGCTATCATTTTCGACATTTTGCAAAAGTGTTGATACCGATAGATTATATTGTGCACTTTTGATTTCGATAACAGAGAAAAAAATTTTCTGAGGTGTGATGAGTTTTTTAGACGTAGATTTTTGTACATCTTGTAAATTTGTATTAAATCAATGTAACAGTCCTCACGGTTAATTGTAAATGTCCGTTTCTTACTTGGAAGCGAAATTATTAGTACAGCTTTGTTCTCACCAATTCGCATTTGTGAAGTTTTTCAATTCTAGTAGCTATACCCAGGTTTAATGCTACCTACCTACATAACTTAAGTTTCAACAGGGACCACGGGTAAAAATGTATAGAAATCTGTTTATTCAAAATTTTTAATTGGTTTGGTTCGTGATGTGAAGTCTCTTTCTTTTTTTTTATTATCACCATGATCCTTGAAAACCTGCCAAACGACCCCATAAGGTGTATACTTTTATTTTCTTCAATTCTTCTGAGAAATACGCGAGTAGTACTTCCTCCTTAACAGTTTTCACAATTTTTTATTTTTTTCTGTTTTCATAAATAATTTTTTGTTCAGGCAATAGATCGGATACTGCAACTGCAGCGTCGTTCAGTATATGGTTATGTTCTCTTTCTGATTATTTTCAGTTCAAATACACTTAGTTTCTAAATACGCAAATTAGAGAATATGTGTGAAGTGTTACATGTTAAAATTAAAGGAAACTAAAAGAGCAGCGCACGAAAAATATTTGGAGAAGCACAACTAGAATCCCCGGGTAATGTGGGATCTCATAAATTCAAAGCTTTCGTGTAAAAGTTAACAAAAAAATATGATTACATCTAATGAATTTAATAATTATTTTATTAATAAACCTGAAGAAATTATTGGTCAACTTGAAGATAGCAAAGTTGATCATAACCATTACCATGGGAGAAGTTACTTTTATAGAAATTAGGGATATAGTTAACAAAATAAAGAATAATCCTTGTAAGGATGTTTATGTGTTAAACAGTCAAATAATAAAGTATATTAAAAACATAATTATTATCCCTTTCACAAAATTTATGAATGAATGTACTAGAGTCATTGTATCCCGTTTAAAGGTTTCAAAAGTTTTCAATTTCAATTTATAAGACTGGTGATTCAGATGATGTGTCTCATTATAGGCCAATTTCCATAGTTTCTATATTCTCAAAATTTTTTGAAACAGCAATAAAGAATAAGCTTTATAATTTTGTAGAGGAACATAATATTCTAAAAAATATGCAATACGGTTACCGACTTGGCAAATCTACAACTACTGCAATTATTGATTTAATAAAGTATGTAAACGAAGGATTTGAAAGCAATAAAACTACTGGAGCAACGTTCTATGACCTCACTAAGGCTTTTGACTGTGTTCCTCATGACATTTTGTTACAAAAAATTGCATGTTATGGAGTATCACATGAAACTGTTGAGCTCATAAAATCCTATCTAGAGGAACGTAAACAAGGGGTCTACTGTTAGAATTCATGATTTTAAACAAGTTGACGTGGGTGTTCCACAAGGATCACTATTAAGTCCCGTATTGTTTATTATTTTTGTTAACGATTTGCCTGAAAGCGATATATGTTCAAAATTTATTCTATTTGCAGATAACACAATTATACTCACTTCTGATAAATATTCCCAAATTGCTTCGAATAAAATGTTTGACTCACAAAAACAAGCAGAGCAGTGGTTTTTAGCTAATAAATTCAGTATAAACCCTAATAAATGTCAACCATTGTTATTTAGTACAAAATCTGCTAACGAATCTACTCAAACTGTAAAATTTTTAGAAGTATACTTAGAGCACTAGAGCACTAAAGTGGAATGTCCATGTAGATATTCCAACTGCCAAGTTAGCTAAAAACGTTTTCCTGCTAAGGAACTTCCAAAAATAGTCTACATGAACATCTTAAAACTGATTTTTTTTTTCTAAAAAGAAATTCCAAAGCCGCCCGCTTCTATAAAAATATCGGTAATATAGTTTCAGCATTTTCATATATAATACCACTAGTGTGTCGAAAATTATCGATAATCTGGGAAAAAGCGGTGTTGCCTGGAAACTGCATGAGTTAGTTTTCTCTGTTGGTTTAACCAACAGAGAAAACCAACGAATCCGGGTTACTTCAGGAAACAACGCTTTTTCCAGAATTATCTGATTAATTTTGATGCCTGATTTTTCCCTGTATCCTTCGGAACGCTCTTTTCAATATTGCTATCAGTGGTTTCTCACGAAATTTTACGAAATCGTTTCATTTTTACAATAAAACTTAACCTAAATTTTTAACGTGGTTGTCAGTGTTTGACAAGTGCTTCTTGTTCATGACAAGAATAGCTCTGTTACTATGGTAGTTGAGTATGACGTCATTGCAGTTGAATTACCGCTGTAATTCATAACGTTCAATGGGATTATCGCTGCAATCGTAACGAAGTTGCCTTGCTGTATAGGAGCAAATTATACATGAGGGAAATATTCAATCATATTTATTTAATTGTAACATTTATTTCACTTTACATTAAAAAACTTTATAAAGGTGGTAATGAAACAAAGTAGTTATAACGCAACGTAAAATTTACGTTGTTACAAATTTAAATTTTGTAATGGTTGGTCGGGGCGAAAATAGTAAAAAACTTTTTTCCGAAATTTTATAGGATAACCTAGCAATTAAACAAGTTTCACACATTCTTCTAATCCGTCTTATTGCATTTTAAGTAATAGCAGGCCTCAACAGTAGTTCCATAAAAGCCCTGTCAACGTCGTTGGGTGGATTCACCAGAGTTTGATCTAGGGTTCTATAAATTTTATTCTTCTGCCACATCTTGTGATCTGGGTGGTCATCTTACATAGGTGACACTATTTTCCACAATTTGGCAGTAAGGCCTCTTTCAAAAGCTTGATATACAATTTCATTACCAATATGAAACAGCCAAACCTTCCTAGTCGTTCTTTTGGAAACAATACATGTGGGTTATTCTCAGATTAAAATCTATTATTTTGGCGATTAAAAATACCAGTACACCTCGTCAGACCAAACAACAAATTTTTCAAAATGAACATCTCTGTTCACATTTTGTAAATACCAATTAGAAAATTGTCTATGGCGTTCTGCATCGCCCGGGCCCAAGTTTTGGACTATATATGATTTATATGTGTGATATTTGTGTTTTGAGCATTTTTTGGACACTTGTTTTAGCCACTTCAATACTGCAAGCTATCTCTCTGCAAGAGGTATTTGGATCTGTTGCGGTTGACGATGTCAATTTCGGGATATTCTTTGTTGTAAAGTTGTTGAGCGAGGTTTATAAAAAGCTCCGTATTCAATTAGATTTTATTTTATTCGTGAAAATGTTCTATTTGCTGGCTGTCGCCTCTGGATATCTGTGAGATATTTTTTTTTGTAAATTGTAAGTCAAAGTAACAAGATAGATAGATTGATACGTACCTGTGAAAATACATTTCTAATGCTTCGTCTCCATTTTCGTTACGATTTATGTAACAAACTAGCATGTCATATCTTTCTGCGTTTCCAAATGTTATAGTAGCTGCCCTAATTAACAACGAATGAATTTCCAACAACTGGGTTAAAAAAATTTGTAATAACGTAAATTATGAGCTTAATGTTGAAGAATAGAGTTTTATAAATTTTTGGAAAGCTGAGGATAAATGGAATTAAATTGTGAAAAAATATACAGGGTAGGGTGACCCATTTAAGAAAAGCTAAATTTGAGCTAATTTAAAGATTCTACGTAAAAGTATCTATCAGTATCAGTTCTCACTTTATTTCTATGTCACTTACTAACAGAGATACGAGGGGATCTCAAAATGGCAATTTTTCCTTTAATCCATCTTTCGTTTCATAAAAAAGTAGCACAGTAGCGCAAAAACCGCCTATCTCAAGCCGTTCTTGAGATACCCCGTAAAAGCATCAAAATCGGACCACGCTGCACTGTTTAATGCTGAAAATGATGAAAGATGTCTGTCAATTGTGATACCGTTTCTTTAAAATTCGGGACATAAAGTAAAGCAAGAAAGGTATATTATATTTATAGTTATTACATCCTTTGAATACAATTTAAAATTTTATTTTAATTTATATGTAGTATTCCATAGAATGCGTGTAATTTGACATTACTGGTTCAATTACTGCGTATAAAAAAACCGCTGCCAAATTATCTGCCATAATACTTTCTCATATATGTAAACAAATCTTAAAAATCTCCAATACACGAGTTTGAAAAAAATCGGTTTATAAATTAAAAAATGCACAATGTTGCACCCTAAAAACGGCGTGCCACTTTTTTTTTTAATTTTGCAATTGTATAAAAAAGTATTAATTTGTTTTTTAATTTTGTAACTTTTTAAAATTTGAAGCAATGCATTTTTTAATTTTCTAAGCCACTAAAAATGCCCCGCCACTGGTTGGATTTTGTTCTTTACCGATCTTGACCTAGATTTTATGGCAATGAATTTTTGTACCAAATTTCATATCGATAGCCTCTAATGGTTCAAAAGATAAAATATATGGCGCGCACACACATGCACAAATGTGTTTTTCGTGTTGTTCAGGCCATAAAACGTCGAGAAATGCAAAAAAAAAAAAAAAATTGAAAATTTCTCTTTGTACGTAAGTATATGAGAAAACAATAATAAAATATGACGTTTACATTATCAGACAGAAAACATTGTTTAAAAATTGGTTCCTTTTTCTTTATTCATTTTCGTGTCTTGTTATAAAATCGCAGCGCCATTTCTTATATAAATCGGAAATAAACCCAGATTTCTCATTTTGATTTATATAATTTTTTGTTGTGAAAAAATAGCGTAGATACCACGGGAATTTTAAATTCAATGGTTGTATCTTACCCTATTGGTGTATAATATGTTTATCGTCGACTAGCATTAGAATGCCTTGGTTGTTAATGTCAAAATCGTTAACAATTTGTCACTTTATGGCATGCGTGCTGTAATGTGCCATAAAGTCGTCTACAAACAAAGAAATTGAACACATTATTTATTTATTTTAATACTACAGTTAGAGTATAATCTGTAATTAAAGAAATTATTGTTTACTGATGTTAATATTAATGGTGCAATTGGAATTTCCGTTAATTGAAATTCCCCCAGATGTTTCAAGAACGCATTCGCCTGAACTGCTTGAAGATGTTGATATAGATATTTCTCGGTTACTCATTTGTTGTACGCTACTAAATCCTAAGGTAAAGTAAAAGTTTACCTTCATAAGTAAGTATTTGTCGTTGGGTGCTTCAAGAAGAAATTAAGCAAGTGCTCTTTTGAAAACACTAATGATTTCTCTGGTATGTAACCAACAGAACAGTTTTTCAAGAATCCCGAAAGTTTTGAAAACTTGCTGATGTCCATATCCTTTTTGAGACATAACATACATTTTAATTTGGATTACAGTCACCATAATGAAGACGATTTGGAGTTTTTCGACTAATAAAATAAATACAAAGAATGATTACCTTTAATAAATGATGTAATGAACTTACCTGATCAAGGAAATACGCAAGCAAAACCGCTGTAACAGTTTCCGTATTATTCTTGCGCATCCACTCAATAAATCTGTCGAACTCTTTCTTATAAATGATTTCGGACTTTTTAGGTATAAGATTCAACTTGGCTTCTTCTGATTTTTTAAGGATTTCTTCATCCACTTCTGAATCCATTTTTGCAAAATTTGTTTATTTACAAAAAATAAATGACACTTATAATGCAAAACTATAATACGACCGTTCATGAACTCCTGTGAAATGATATGTTTTTGTATTTTATTTAAATTGTGTCTCAAAGTGGCTAGTTCGACGAATAAATAGCATATGAAAGTTCGACGACAAAATAGCATATGAAATTCCTGTATAATCCGGGATTATTGCATTCGTTTCCATTATTGCATTATTTGCCTAAATGCATAATCGGTCGAGTACTAATTTGTTTAGCTTTGATATGTGCGGTAATGATTATTGAATTTTGTTTAATAAATCAATTATTTTGTTAATGAAGTTTCAATTGATATGTGATGTGTTTGCTTTAAACATTGACGTGACAAAAATATTTATCGTATGGTTATTTTTGATTGCATACGTTAATATGTATTTTTGATTGAAATTGTGGGTTTGTTAAATAAATACATTTTTTTATTGTGCTTACGATTGCTTCTGGATATTGTAGTAGTTGAAATTGTTTACATACACTTAATTCCTACATTTTATATGTAAACCAGGTTTGATGTAAAAATAAACACTTTTCATTACTGATATGTTATTGAAATAGTATCGCAATTTTTATTTACAGTAGTTGGAAAAACATAAAGTGGCGATGTGCTTACTTTTTTTATTCACATTTATATTTCTGAATTACTTGACGGGTAAAAGCTTTTAAAGGCATTCCATCAATCTTCGAGCTGTGTAGACTATTACTTTGATGTATAATTCTACTGACAGGTAACAATTATGTACACCTAGTTGAGTGTATTTATTGACTTAGAGTAATGTCGTTTATTTTCTTTGATCAAAATTGTTTTTTTTTTGCTGTTGTAATTCCATATTACGCAATACTTCAATACTTCCTCATGGTTTGCAGAAATTTGATAGGATACTCTAATCTATTTATAACATAAAAAAGCTATTAGCAAATGAAAACAAAATACACCAAAGGTTGCTAAAATGACACGAGGTATGATGCGCCATTAGTTACGCATTTTGAACTTCATTATGTTTTGTTTGTAAAATCCTTTAACCTCGTGGTAATAAGACTGCTCGTTATATGGAATAATTTATTCAAAGCAATAAGATCAAAATTGAATATCGCTTTATGATGTATTAGAGTTGCGTTGTATTTTAATCATGAAATAATAAAAAAACACAGTTTTGAAGTGTATATTTTGAATAAAATTTAAAAAACTAATCGTCTAAATCTGTAGTACTATCAACATGATCTTCGTCGTCTGCATTGATTTCGGTTGACAAATTCTGCGCCTCAGGGATCAAAAGACTTATTGTTTGTGAGCAGAACGGCTACTTTGTTTCGTGGCAGTTGTCTTTTACTGCTAAGCAAAGGGCGAGACGTTAGTAAAAGTCTGTTTAAACATCTCTGTTGCATTATACTTTTTTAATAAACTTTCAGACGAAGTTCTGTCTAAACAGTCTAAAATGTTAATTGTGAGCTTCGGCAGCCTCTTGTGAAAGTTGTCCAATTGGCAATATTGAGTGTAAAATCAGTGTTGTACCATGCACAAGGAATTTGTACAGATGGGTAACATTGGATGTATAGTTTTCCCGTTTCTTCTGTGTACGCTTTAAATTTTTTAGCGTCTACTACATGGTCACTGGACATAGCGTCAAGGATGACTTTAAATCGTTGAATTAAATTCCGATCTATCCCTGCAATGCGCAAAGCAGTTTCTAGATCGGAAAAATCTGGATGTATTCCCAATTTGTCTTCAGCCGACCTAACTTGCCATTTATTAATGGTCAGCTTATATGATAAGTGCAGTAACAATTTAAAGAATCTAATCCTTGCGTGTAAAATTGAAAGCCCGAGTTGGAGGCTTTCAGGATCCACTTCAACTTTTTTTGTTAAATCATTGAAGTTTTTGGAGGTAAGACCACATAAATAACAACCACATTGTTGATGAAGTGTTGCTAGCTGCATTGTTTACTATGCCATCCACCATTGTTGGCAAATATATAATATATATATATATATATATATATATATATATATATATATATATATATAGCACTCCACTAGCGGTTGAAACTTTCGTTCCAACGTGCCATTTGTGGTGGACATCTTTTGTTTCTTTTCATGAATGAAACCTGTCCGTATAGGTCTACATAACCTGGGAGATGAAGGCACTGGGTTCTGCTATAAAACTCTTTTTTGTTTATCAATTACTGTTGGTAGTCGCATGAGCTTTGAAATATGTTTGCATCACTGCCGATATTATTTTGTTTGTACTGTGATTGCTCCCCATCACTGCCACGATTTACAATTAGTTTTACACTTGCTTTTTCTTCTGTACAAGTTTCTATTACTTCGTCTAAATACTTGCACACTCGTAAACAAGTATGATTGAGAAAATCTTACAACACGATTTCAGCACAAGTTTCTGTCACTTTGATGGCTTGCTCATTCGGGTAGCAGTCGGTTTTTGCTTTTTTAATTAAAGGATAACCAGGATATATATATATATATATATATATATATATATATATATATATATATATATATATATATATATATATATATACGGTGTTTCTAAATTCATGCGAAAAAATTCAGGAGGTGATTGCCCGTATGAATTTATGATGGGTCTTTCCTATAACAACATTCCCTCGGCCCACCCCGTTCCTAAAAGGTGGTGAGTAAAATTGAGTTTTTATTTTTTTTCTCAAATTTAAGTAAAGATTAACCACCGGTTGGTTTTTTCAACATTCCTGTTACATTATAAGGGGATGAAATTAGCAACCCTTCCCTTATTTAATATCAATTCTTTTTTCGAGATTGAGTTTTGTGAAATAAAAATGTTACTTAAAATCCCTATTTCTTTAAAAACGTTTGTTAATCTTAAAAGTTTTTCCCTAGAACCAATAGATTCAGAGAAAATAAATAAAAGACCACACCCTGTGTGATACCTTGTTTTTAATTATTTGATATCAACGATTTGAAGAATCGTATTCAAATAGCGTGTGATAGTATAAGAAATACGCCTCAAATATTTGAACGTGTTCGACGATCGACGAGACGTAGACTACGTTTATGTATTTTGGCTGGAGGCGGCCATTTCCAACATTTATTATGAATCGTATTTTATTTCTTGCATTTTACATCTTTACCGTTTTACACTCTCAATACGTTTAGTATTTAATAAAGAATAAAAATTATGGTATTGTATTTTTTTTTCTCCGATTCTATTGGTTCTAAGAAAAAACTTTAAGATTAAGAAATGTTTTTAAATAAAAAGGGTTTTAAGTAACACTTTTATTTCACAAAACTCATTCTCGAAAACCAGATTTGATATTAAATAAGATAATGGTTGCTAATTTAATCCCCTTATAATGTAACAGGAATGTAACAAGAAAAAATACCGGTGATTAGTCCTTTGCGAGTACACGGAAATTATAAAATTTCAAGTTTCCATCTTTACTTAAATTTGAGAAAAAAAAATAAAAACTCAATTTTACTCACCACCTTTTAGGGGCGATATTTCGAAATTTTGTTGTAGGAAAGACCCAGTATAATTTGACACTTCCTGATTTTTTTCGCATGAATTTAGAAACACTATATATATATATATATATATATATATATATATATATATGCATTGTGTAGTATTCCCCATTGCCTTCTGCTAAAATTTCGTTCAATGAAAATACTCAAAGCCTCGGATGGTGTGTACTTTATTATTTTATCTTGATTTGCCGAAGAAATTACCTTGTGTGGAACTCATTGGTGTGATATCTTTGTTACCTTCACCAAGTTGGCTCATTTGAGCATCATAACTCAATTCATCCACGGGTGCACTATCTCTTATATCTTTTGTTTGCCTCCGTTTGGATATATCACTTAATTCTCCGAATTCTTTTGTTTGTCGACCCGGTTTCCCACTTGTCCAAATGTTAAACTTCATTGTTTTTTTAAGCCATGGTTTATTTTTCTTTAGAAAATCGTCATGTTTATAGTTTTGGCGACCCATTTTCTCCTAAAATCACTCTTGAAATAACTTAATGTATCTTTTAACTGACTATGTTCACTGTCTGGGCTTTTAGTTATCTCAATTTTTTCTCCAAAAATATCTGCGTCTGTTTTCGTATCTGTACATTCTTGCATTATATTATATAACTGCTTCTTACTCATGTTTTTGAACGTCCCAGCGAATCTAAAAATAAAAATGAATTTACTATTAACAATCAGAGGCGTATTAAGGCTTCTCGGGGCCCTAGGCGGCATTATTAAACGTGGCCCTCCCCGCCCGATTTTATGGTGTCCAAGACTGCTTCCATGTTCCCATTCCCTGTATTGACTCCTAATTCGCATTCGAGGGCGGTTTCCATTACCTGCGAGGGCGACCATTCCGAGAAATCCAAATTCAAAGAGAATTCAAGCCGAGGCCGGCTTTCTTGGGAAGCACGGGGCCCCTGGCGGCCCGCTAGTACGCCTACCCTTTAATACGCCACTATTAACAATCGTAAATACCAAAATAAATTATCAGTGCGCCCACGTTTAAATAAGTGTCGGATTATCAGAAGTACCCGGAACACATACAAAAACACTTTTGTTGTCGAATTTACACGTGGTTGTTTAAAAAATAAAAACTAATATTTATACTCTTAACAAATTAAATGTTACGTAGAAATGATTAAAGTACACATCTAAAAATCGCCAATCATTAATGGTTAAATTTGTGTAGGAATTTGCCAACCTTTTTTAACCATGGCTGGTGCTAATCTTGGCTTATTAATTGACCTGCGACATTTGAAACCCATGTCGTACAAATTGCGCCTCACTGTAGAAATTGACACAGTGCACCCAGATTCTTCCAATTGTTGTTTTCTGGTACTAGCACTTTCCCTTCGTCGTTTTAGCACATTATTTCGTAGGATTCGTTATTCCTCTATCTGTTAACAGCTTTTTGTTTGCCATACCTTCCTTTTCGATTACTATTGGAAGTCATACTTGCATTTAATTTCTGATTGATTCGGCGTAAGGGAGGAGGTCTCGATAGATAGTTAGGCAACACATCAAGCATAAGAGCAATGCTAGGTTTTGTCCATTTATTAAATTTTGTAACCTTTTTACATAATTAAAGTTTTGTTCGTTTGCTTTTTAACTAAGCTTCTATGGGTAACTTTGTTATTATAACAGCCACAGAGTCGGTTAAATTAGCAATATTGGGCAGAATTTCAAGACCGATCTAATGACGTTTTGAGCTTTGACCAGTGTTGCCAACTTTCGTAGTTATTTAGAAAAAACTAAAAATGAGCCGAATTTTCAAACTCAAATATCTTTGAAACCGTTGCAAATAAAGCTAAAATACAAGAGAAGTAATTGATAGATATTTTTACGAACTGTAAGATAAGCCTATTTTTATATTTATTAACATTTAATTTTTGAGATATAACACAAAGTTACTCTTTTTTTAATGGAACGTATAGTTTATTTTAGTCCTATTAAATAGCATATTTTTTACTGATTTCAAAAATGTATAGTTTACCTTATTTATATCAAGTAGTTTTCTTGTAATTTAATAAAAACTGTAAAGTTAAAATCGAGTTGCAGTTTTAAAAAATAGAACGCCTTGGAATGAAATAAAACAAAAGAAATCTATAACACAATAATCGTCAGTTGTGAAAAACTTACGAGTACGAACTTTATTAATGCTGAAGTTTATAAAATTTCAACCAATCATAAATATTTATAAACAAAAGAAATACCTACATTACAACTAAATTTCAACAATTTCAAAATGGCCAGCATGGTTTTCAACACATATACGACATCTTTGTAATATATTATTTTGCACTTTTAACAAGGTATTAGGTCTAATTGCTGCAATAGCTGTCCTTATTTTATCTTTTAGATCTTCGACATTATGTGGTTTAGTTTTATAAACGCTGTCATTAACTGTTCCTCACAAAAAGAAATCTAGAGGATTTAAATCTGGAGATCTAGGAGGCCATGGAATAGTACCACGAGTACCAATCCAATTATTAAATCTTTCTGTTAAAAGTTTGAAACAACATTTATATTGTGAGCAGGAGCTCCATCTTGTTGAAAATAACGAAAAGCGCGTATTAAATTTAATGCAACTTCGTCCATCATATTTTCAAATTCATTTCTTAAAAACATTAAGTAGCGTTCAGCATTTAAATGTTGTTTAAAAAAATATGGACTAATGATTTTAGTACCTAAAATACCGCACCATACGTTTATTAAGAAAACATGTTGATATCGTCTCTCTACAGTTAAATGAGGATTTTGTTGAGCCCAGTAAATGTGATTATTTCTATTAAATAAACCATTGTTGGTAAACTTGGCTTCGTCCGTAAACAAAATTGATTTAGAAAAGTCATTGTTTCTTCGATGCTCTTCAATAAAGCAGGTAGCGTAATTTAATCGTCTTTCAAAATCTGCAGGATGCATTGTATTTCCAACGTGGTGTCGGTAAGCTTTGAAGTTATTTTGTTTCAAGATTATGCGTGCTTCTTCTCTCGACGTATTACGTTCGAGTCCAATTTCCCGTACAGATGCAGTCGGTTTGACATTATTATAAGACAGAACATTTACTTCGGTTTCTTCATTAAATTTTTTTTTGCGTCTTTTGGTTTTTGAAAGATTGCTTTAAATTAGTTTCCAGTTTACGAAATATTCTTTTAGCAGGTTGCCTTCTTTCCATGTACCTCTGTAAATACATTTCCGACGCTGCATTTTCATCACGATTAGAAATATAATAGCAAAATAACATATGGTTCTTTTCTTCACAGGAATACTCCATATTTATTTTTTAGAAAATCACCTTTTTTAAATAAGGAATACTATTTAAATTTTAATTTAATTAAAATAAACATAAATAAAAATTCAAGTGTCAAATTTGTGTTGTTTTACTTCATTCCAAGGCGCTCTATTTTTTAAAACTGATACTCGATTTCAACTTTACCGTTTGTATTAAATTACAAGAAAACTACTTGTTATAAATAAGGTAAACTATACATTTTTGAAATCAGTAAAAAATATTCTATTTAATAGGACTAAAATAAACTATATGTTCCTTTAAAAAAAGTAACTTTGTGTTATATCTCAAAAATGAAATGCAAAATAAATTTAAAAATAGGCTTATCTTCAAGTTCGTAAAAATATCTATCAATTACTTCTCTTTTATTTTAGCGTTATTTGCAACGGTTTCAAAGATATTTGAGTTTGAAAATTTTTAGTTTTTTCTAAATAACTACGAAAGTTAGCAACACTGGTCAAAACGCAAAACGTCATTTGATTGGTCTGAAATTCTGCCCAATATTGCTAATTTAACCGACTCTGTAGCTGTTATAATAACAAAGTTACCCATAGAAGCTTAGTTAAAAATTGTCACCCTGTATGTATATATATATATATATATATATATATATATATATATATATATATATATATATATATATATATATATATATATATATATATATATATATTATCGAATACCACAAAATTAATCAGATAACCATGGAACAAGCGTTGTTTCGTCAAGGAAACCGTATTCGTTGGTTTTCTCTGTTGGTTAAAAGATGAGCCCTCCTCTTTCGGAGTCTGACTCTTTTAACTTTTAACCAACTCGTGCAGTTTCCTGGCAACACCGGTTTTTCCCGGATAGTCGATAATTTTGGACGCACTAGTGGTATTACCTTTATTTCATTAATTAAAAATTTACATTTAAAAAACGACAAAACTTTTGCATGTAACAAAATTTAGAAAAGGAACAATACTTGCGTCCAAATAAACGCTTGATTTTTCTTCGGAACACTCTTTTAATATTGCTATCAATTTTACGAAATCGTTTCATTTTTACAATAAACTTAACTTAAATTGTTTAACGTGGCTGTGTGTTTGACACGCGTCTTGTTCATGACAAGAATAGCTCTGTTACTATGGTAGTTTAATAGGACGTAATTTCAGTCGAATTAACGCTGTAATTCATAACGTTCAATGTGATTATCGCTGTAATCTTACCGAAGTTGCATTGCTGTATAGGAGTAAATTATACATGAGGGAAATATTATGTGATAATTTTTAATTATGAAATGAACATTACAATTATTACAGTAAAAAAAACAGTCTATATACATTGTGAATATCGTTTAATAAACTCAGGAATACCTCAGGTTCGTTTTCCCGTAATTTCTTCAAAAGAAATAGTCTAAGTGTGATTGCAAAATAATGATGTACATGGTATGCTTTTCATCTTTTTTAAAACCTGAGTTTTCACAATTTTCTATACGTTGGGTGTTTCTCAGAGTGAATTATGTGTATCCACATACTTTATAATTTTAACCCATGGTTAAAATTATAAATACAACTATCGTTTAGTAGGTATACAATGATCTATGTGCCCATTATTACAAATTACTAAATGCAATTATCTTTTAATCCGGGTGGGTATATACATATGTGTAATTGGAATATACAGTTAGTTCTTTGGGATCTGTTCTTTGAGTTCCAACATGTTGCTAAAAGAGTTTTACTGTACAGTTGTGAACTCAGAAGAAAGTGCCGTGAGTTTTCTGCAGCAACATCATCTTTTAAGTGAAGATGATCAAAGTAATCTTTGCCATAAATGTCCTTTCTGTAATGCAACAGAAGAAAACGAAATTGAGACAGCTACGCGAGTGTTTCGCTGTCCGAAAAAAGGATGTGAAACGACAAGAAGCATCCGATCAGGAAACGAATTTTTCCTTCACACAAGTTAAAATAATAGACCCAATTGCAACTTGACTTCATGCTAGACTTCTTAAGTTGGCCTATGTTTATAATGGAAGTGCCTCTCGCAACCCCCGCGTCGCTAGTTTGACAGGCAGGACAGAACACACCGTAAGTGATAGGTAAAATATATGTCGAGAAGTGCATCGAGATTGTATCAGTAAACCGGTGATGCCCGGTAATTAGTACACCAGATGACCCGTCCAGATTTTTTTGGTAGAAGAAAAGATTACCAAGGGCGTGTGCTACAAGGTGATAGATCTCCTACATCTGAAGAGAGTGACGTCGAAATAGAGAACCATTGAAATCATAGAGCAAGAATTGACGGAAAACGTGTGTTTGGTTTGGTTCCCAAAACTGAAGCGTGGATTTTTTTTTGTACTTCGGGGAGATCGAGCAACATTGCAACTATTTATTGCAAGAGAAGTACAACCTGGATTGACGATACATTTGAAGGAATGAGCCGCATACATAATTTTAAATCAAAGGAGTTTTATTCGTCACATTGTGAACCATCAAATGAATTATGTGCTAACACCTAACGTATAGAGAGATTATTATGTACAGTCACACTTATACCATTTCTCTTGGAATAAATTGTGGAAAAGCGAACTTGACGTATTCTTAACGTTGATATTGGAAGTGTACATGAATAGGTTTTGTAGTGTCTCAAATTTAAGGAAAGGATCGCTAAGGGATGTATCTTGACTTTACTGACAATAATGCTACTTTTACTCAAATTAATTGCTTGCCTTACGTTGACTTTCCTGGCAATAACTGAACATTAGAGTTTATTCACAAGTTTGATATTGAATTACTCGCAAAACTCAAATCTGATAAAAAGAATTGACCGTTAGTAGTAAGCTATGCCGTGTTATGTGAATGAGTTAGGATTGGATGAGATTAAGTGTTGCATCATGTGGGACAGGTAAACAATCAAACTATTCAAATTAGAAGTAATGAGCTTTGCGCAATGATGGTTCAACCCGTTAACGTACGTATTAAGTAGCAAAAAAAGATAGCAGTTTAACTACACATAAATACAAAAAAAAAACAAACAGTGGAAATCACTCCCACAATTGTATCAAACAAATCAGCATAAAAATGGTGACACCAAACATGTGACTCTTAGACAACTAAGCATGTCAGTCTTTAAGTTAACACTAAAGTAAATAAGAAAATAATACTGCAGGTTAAGGTACACATAAAATACGACAAACAATACAATTAAACAGGTAACAATAAGGTAACTACAATGTAGTTTAACTGCACTTAGACAAGAACAATAAATAGGCATGGAATTTACACGTAGACAAAAATACATACGTACATTTACAATAAACTACATATATAAATAAAAATCAGTTCGTGGACAAACAATTCTAAATAAGCTGGCGGAATCAAAGACCCAAAAAAAAACATCATTAAAACAAAGCTTTTCAAGGGTTAAATCATAATAAAGTGACCGGTAACCTACCCGCAAGTGACTACGCCACAAACGACAGCATCCTCAGCTTACACGTTCATCGTGCCACGTTTGTCCACGCCTTACTCTTTACATGGGTGAAAATATAAGTAAACAGTCAGCAATGCCAACTCACACAAGCAATGAGGGAGGGGATACTGTACCGTCTGACCGGAGTCCTTTTATTTTAACCGATTTCAGCTTAATGAGCGTGCTTGCGTAATTCAATAGATACTTCTTGCAAGGCAATGATTGTTTCTTAATAGGTTACGTAGACTTGTCGAATTATTTCTGCGAGCTTTGATCTACATCCAAATACCTACTTGCGTTTGAATATAATTCTTTAATTAGTCGCTCATTCGCCAATATTCAAGGGTTAAGATACGCTGTTTAAACCCAAGACGATAACGATTACTTATAGATATATTGCTTATCCGCCGGTTTATTAAAACCCGAATATTTAGCAATACATTTACACGCCAACTTTAATTTTGTGGAAAACTCACATTAAAAACAACACAGAAAAGAAAAAAAACCAAATTCGCGGTTATAGTTTTACTAAAATGTACACGATAAAATATTTATATACAGAACGTTTTACAGTGAGGATTTGTAATTACACAATCAGATTGATCCGACCTGAATCGTAACTGTAACTAACTGTCCTTACTCCGCAAATCCACCCCCGTTTTTAAAAGACAAAGATTAACGATTATTACGTGGGAACATTTTCATATCTATTACTAGAAGAAGTATTAATTGTTTTCTCATATACGTACGTATAAAGAGAAAGCTATGTAATCGGTTTAAATTTTCACACACTTTTTTCTCGGATGTTTTGTGGCCTAAATAATACGAAAAACGCATTGTTAGAAAAGAAAATCTCGTGTCTGATTGTATGTCTGTGTGTGATTGTGCGCGATATATTTTGAAACATTAAAGCTATCGATAAAAAACAGGTCTGTGTGTCTCTTTGTGTGTGTGCGGGATATATTTTTAACCAGTAAAGCTATCGATATGAAATTAGGTACAAAAACTCTTTACCATAAGATCTAGGGCAAGTTCGTTAATGAGCAAAATCCAACTAGTGGCGGGACATTTTAAGGGATTAGAAAATTAAAAAAATTAACCAACTAATACTTTTTTATATAATTTCGAAATAATTGTGCATGTTTATTTATCAACCGATTTTTTTGATAGTCGGGTATTGGGTGTTTTTAAGATCGCTAAGTATAAATCATTTGTTAAAATTAAAAAATTAAAAATGGCGGATCAAAAATGGGGGATTATCGTGCTTATTTGATTTATCAACCGATTTTTTTGAAAGTCGGGTATTGGGGGCTTTTAAAATGGCTAAGTATGAATCATTTGTCACAATTAAAAAATTCAAAATGGCGGATCAAAAATGGGGAATTATCGTGCTTAAAACCCGATATGACTAAAATTCAGGTATTGCGGGCCAATGATCAATTTTGCAACTTTGTTAATTTGTAAACATTATGTAAATAAGAAATTTTTATAAACTGCCAGTGGCGCATCGTTTTCAGGGTGCAAAATTTTTGAATGTCGGGTATTGGTTGAATAAATCATTTGTCAAAATTAAAAATGGCGGATCAAAAATGGGGGATTATCGTGTTTATTTAATTTATCAACAGATTTTTTTTAAAGTCGGGAATTGGAGGCTTTTAAGATCGCAAGTATAAATCATTTGTCAAAATTAAAAAATTCAAAATGGTGGATCAAAAATGGGGAATTAGCGTGCTTAAAATCCGATATGACTAAAATTCAGGTATTGCGGGCTAATGATCAATTTTGCAACTTTGTTAATTTGTAAAACTTTATCTAAATAAGAAATTTTTAAAAACTGGCAGTGGCGCAGCGTTTTCAGGGTGTAAAATTTTTGAATGTCGGGTATTGGTTTTTTTAAGATGGCTAAAAATAAATCATTTGTCAAAATTAAAAAAATTAAAATGGCGGATCAAAAATGAGGAAATACGTGTTTAAAAACCGATATGACTCAAATTCAGGTATCGTGGGCTTTGAGGTTATATATTTGCATATATGAGAAAGCATTATGGCAGATAATTTGGTAGCGGTTTTTTTAAAATATTCACTCGTCCGTAACAAACCCTATATATAGGCCTCGAGTTTCAAAGTACCAAACAAAGATGCATTTTAATTTGCGGTATGTTCCAATGTAATTAATTACTAACGCGACGTCTTTAACAAAATCCGTATGTATAGCAAGTTTTAATGATTCGTCACGGTCTTTCGTTAAGACAGTTTCGAAAGAACATGTGTTTTCTACCCCAACATTTTTTCTTTTTCTTTTCAACTCTCAGTCAAATATCAGTTACATAAAATAAAATATCCCTAAAAACATTATCAAATTACGACTTATTACCAACATATTAAAACCCATTAATAATCTTTTCTTGCGCGGTAACAATTACGTTTTGAAACATTTTTATTGCAAAATAAAATTTTCTCGGTCCGCTACCTACAGTTTTTTGGCAGTAATAATTGTAATGTGCATTTCATAACTATACATTATCATTAAAACTTGCATTGTATTATTTTTCTTTTTGAAAACACATACAGCACTAAAACATTGCAGGTAGAGCACACATTATAGTACAATTACGATACAGGTAGATCACCGCTTCAGGTAGAGCACTTACTACAGCAGCACCAAAATTTCTTTGTCTTTTTTCAGTTAAATGTCACAGTAACCGTGTGCTTAGAGACATTTTATTAATAAATTGGGATTTTCTGAAAAGGAAATGACCAGTAAACTTTTCAATAGTATTATGTAAATTAATACGTGCAACCAGTTTGAACGGTGAACCAAAAAAATTAGCGGTTGTGGGTACTAAACAATAAATTATTTATATCAACTAGGAAAGCTTAGTACGTATATCACTGGATTACCTTTATTACACGTTTATTATTAAATTATGCTGAAAATCATTACGCATTACTTGATCCATCAAGAGCATTTACGAAAATTACATTCATTATTTAATACAATTTAAAAATAATTTAATAATAATTTTCTGGAAATGTGTATTCATACGGGAATAATTTAGTGTATTTACGTCAGCGAAATATGTCATATTTTATTACTGATAGTAAAGTTTATGTGTTTAAAATATTTTTGACCTAATTTCATATCTACAACTTTTAGTTCGTGAAGTAGGATTTTAAGAATTTATTATTACTTATTTTTTTTTCTTTATGAAAATACGAAAAATAAGTAGAGAATTTTGTCACTTGCCTCCTACTTACAACTGATATAATTAATCCATGTTATAAATGCATATTTTCAAATTTCTACACATTGTCCTAGTTCGTTGCAATTGGAATGCCTCAATAATTGGCGAATTGGCGCAGCGAGCAACTTTACTAGCAAGGGATTAATCATTGTTGTCTATTTTTGCCTATATGATCCGTTTTTAGTCTTCTTACATTATAACTTATTTCAAATACTTTACGATGGTTGTAAAGAGCCAGGACGAGGATTTACTTAAATAAAAATAATATAGTGTACCCGACCTTTTTACAATCAACTGAAACTATCAATTTACGAAAAAGTACAAAGCAGAAAGTGAAAATTTGGTAGTAACTAATGTCGATGGGAGTCATTAGACTAAACTATTTTCAGAATGGTGACACTTCCAGTTATACCGGCATAATTTAAATGAATCCCCTATTTTTTAATGGACATTTGGATTCTGGACATATTTCGTGTAACATGTCATGTGCCTTAGTTTAACGGTTAATAAGTTATTTAAAATTTATGTAAAAAGTGACACTTGTGGTCCTTACTATACATGGCATTTTTTGTGCAATTGGGATAGTATGTAGTGCGGCATACTAAGTAAATGTTAGCCGTTTTTTGGCAGAGATCGAAAAAATGTTTCTAATATCGACTTCTAAAATTGGAAAAAAGTCAATTGTTTTAAATGTAAAGGCGTAATTCGTCATATTTAACTCAGCTGTAAAAAAGAAAGACACTTTCTGTTAAAACCGTTTCTGCTACGCATTGTTCAAATTATGTTAAAAAAATATCTTTTAGTAAAAAATACCATTAATCATACTTCATTTTTTACCGAAAAATTTGAAAACCGTTGTATGACATGATACATGTTATATTATTTTTCTGTAAAATACAAATGCCCATTAAATTGGGGATTCCATTTAAATTAAACGAGTTAAGGCCGACTTCCTTTATATTGTCACCAGTTTAAAAATATTTTAGCCGAATGGTTCTCATCGACATTAGTATACTACCAAATTTTCAAAATTTTAAAACTATTTTTTTCGTAAATGTATAGTTTGTGTTTGTGGTGGGGTACAAAGTTAAGTGTATGTACGCGAGTATGCATAGGGTTAGCATAGACCCAAACTCACGTTTTTTATTTTTTGTACTTAATTCCGATACAATAAATTATAATTATTTTTTGTAGCTTAGTAAGGTGTATTATTGACGTTTATGCCCATGTAATTTAAAATATTAAAACATGTGTTTCTTCACTTGGATATATTGCTTATTTAGGGAAAATAAATAACTGTGATTTCCGATTATAATAAACTGTATATTGTTCTTGTTAAAGTGGCGCGTCAATATTTTTACTAAAATGTGTATGATTCATTCTCAAAATTACAAGTTATGATTTATGAGTCGGACGTCTACGCTTGTAAAAATGTGTTCGTCGGTCATAAATTTCCAAATTATGTACTTATTAAAATGTAATAAATGAAGAAAAGTTATTAATTTGTTTATTTATAATTTATTTTTTAGTGAAATACTATAATTAACGTCTCTTTAACTGTACCTGTTAAACTTGAAAATTTACGTGTGTACACCTACCAAAATTGTAAATTGTAAATTTTCATTTGTAGTATTATTTTGGAGCAAGTTTACTTTTCTGATTATTTTTTAAATACTACCGTTGAATGATTTTTTACTCAATGATACTACCAATAGTATTTATACTATTGCACAAGCAGTGTACATACCAAATTATGAAGTATTTCTGCACCGCTTATTTGTATAACATTTCGAATTATCCAAGTAAACACTAACATTACTTTTATTTTTGAAAAAGAATGGTGCAATGCACTTTCTTTATGACAACTGGAGCTCTGAAAATAAAAGTGATTCTAACCTTTGTGGTAATAAAGCTTCTATCGCTCATATTTCGAAAATTAAGACAAAAAGTTAAAGTAGCTTTATAGCTTTCTTCCGAGTAATTTTTAAATTTGAGAAAAGCCAAACTATGACGAACTCCGTTTTTCCTCTTCATTCGCGCTGAGATCCTTTTACAACACAGGATAATGCGGGTAATGTTTTCAACGTAAAAATATGGCCTATGTTTTAGAAAATTTAGACTGGCTGAATTTGACCTTTGTAATTCGGAATGAGTTATTTTTTAATACAAATTGTTTCCGTTTACAATGTTTCATTACACATAAAAATATGATTATTGAGAATGTTGAATTATTCTTCAAGAAATAGTCTGTAAATTTTTTTTGTATCATGCACAAACGCGTTTAACAATAAGGGTGGAATTTGAGGTGGTTTTAAGGTCATCTGAACCCGTGTCTGTAAACCCCGGTCCTTGTTTTAACAATTTAACCGTGATCTACCGTGTCACGTTTGTCCACGCCTTACCATTTACACGGGAGAAAATATTAGTCAACAGTCGACAATGCCAACGTATATAAGCAGTGAAGGAGGGGACACTGTACTGTCTGATCGCGGAGTCCTTTAATTTAACAGATTTCAACTTTATGTGCGTGTTTGCGTAATTAAATAGACTTCTTGCAAAGCAATGATTGATTTTTAATAGGTTACGTAGGCTTGTAGAATTGTTTGCTGCGAGCGTTAATTTACATTAAAATACCTACTTACGTTTGAATATAATCTTTCAATTAACCACTTACTCACCAATATTTAACGGTTTAAGATACGCCGTTTAAACCCAAGACGATGTTTTATCGATATGTTGTTTACATTCCTTAATATTTAGTTTAGTAAAAGAAAAAACAAATTCCCGGTTTTAGTTTTACTAAAATTTACACGATCAAATATAACGGTTTACAATGAGGGTTTGTAATTGCAACTGTCATTTTTACTTCCCAAATTCGCCCTCGTTATTAAAAGTTACAAAAAAACACGAAATATTACGTAGAATATTTTCATATTTATTACTACAAAAAGTATTAATTTTTAGAATATGCATTCGTACGTAACAAATTCTATGTCTAGGTCTCGAATTTCAATGTACCAAACAAAGATGTCTTTTGGCGGTATGTTCTGATGTAATTAATTACTAGCTACGTTTTTACTTCAAAAACGTGTGCATAGAAATTTCAACAATTCGTTACATGCTTTCGTAAATGCAGTTTCTAGGGAACACTTATTTTCTACCCCACCATGTTTTTCTTTCTCTGTTGAACCCTTACTCAAATATCAATTACATAAAGTACGGAAAAATACAATATCCCGAAAAAATTACGACTTATCAAGATATTTAAACCCATTAATTATCCTTTCTATCGCGGGAACAATTGTGATTTGAAAATGTCAATTTAGCAAATCGAATACTAAATATAAGTATTTACGGAAAAAAAAGAAAAAAAAACAACTGCCCAAGGGATCTAGTTTGAAGGCGATAACATTGATATTTGAAAAAAATAAAAAATATACATATACATATATATATATATATATATATATACGTATATATACATATACATAATACACGTAGGGTGGTCTAGACCTAGCGTTAAACATTTTTTTTGGGTGATAGAACAACATAAGTGTGACTCAATTACACAATTAAAAGAATTCCATTTCAGACACTCACTTAAAATTATTTTGATTTTTTCCAAAAAAAAACTGTACATTTACCCAAAAATTTAGAAATTCTGGGTTATTTTGATACATTCCTCGAACTTTAATACTACCATCGTATTCTACATTGAATTTCAAGTAATGATGGATAGCTTATGATGAGCGTGAACCTACACAACCACTAATTAAATTGATTAGAACTGTGAAGTTATCATTTTTTTAAAAAATGAAAAGGCTTATACACACACAATTCTTTAAAAAAATTGCTAAACAGTAGCAAATGCTATAAAACTGCTTTAAAATCTAAGCTTTCAGAAGATAGGATACAACATTTTATGCGTCACCACTTTAGTACAGTTATGCCAGTTTGAATAGTGTAAAATGTGGCTTGAGAAAAATAATAATTCAACTCTATCAAACTAAAAAGACACACATGAACATAACATAAGGTTACAGTTAATTTTTATAGCCCACCTTACGATAAGAAGGTATCACGCACAGATGTTTAACATTTCCGCATATTCCTGATTTGAAAACGACATCTTAAGATCACTGCCAGTGAGTAAATGATCCGAACCCATTAAAAAAACTGTGTCCAAACAAAACATAACATCTGTGCGTGATACTTTATCTTCTCATAAGGTGGGCTATAAAAATTAACTGTAACCTTATGTTATAGCTATAATAATAAAAATGTTAATGTGTATCTTTTTTAGTTTGATAGAGTTGAATTATGTTATTTTTCTCACACCTCGTTTTACATCATTTAAACTGGCATAAGTGTACAGGGTGGTTCATTTTCGATGTTTTCTTATGGGAAGTACACTTTCTATTACAGATACACAAAAAGTAATATGGGGTCCTTGTGCTAGATTTTGGTGTTAATTAAGATCCGATAGTCATAATCAAGATCTCTGCCCGTTATTGTGCAATTAGCCAAAATTGGAAAAATGGCGATTTTGAAAACGAATAACTTTTTATTTCTAAATGTATCGACAAACTGTAAAAACGTTCATAAGGCACTTTTTAAGTAGAATCGCTTAGTGCATTCATATTTTTAATACCTCCTTAATTTAAAATGACATTAAGTTGTATTTTTTTGTATGGAAAACATAGTAGGCTATGACATTTTTAAATGACATTTTTTTTTGTGCCTTTGAAAAATATATAACACATCTATGCTATTTTAATTATTAATTGATTTTTTTAAGTTTTTCTTAATCGGTATATTTATTAAGGATAACAGTTGGCTTAGAAAACCAGATATGAAATTGAATGCACATATTCTACTCAAAAAAGAAATTTCACTTCCAGTAAAATATTTTAGAGACATTTATGAATTTATGAATGGTAACAAATTATAAAATCTAAAGATTGAATATAAAATTATCAAAAAACCTCAAATGCAAATTGAAATGAAATGAAAATAAACAATATAACATCATCAGAAATTATGAAAAGCTAACAGCAAATCAATTTTTGTACGTATGTAAACATCTCATTCTATAAACGAATAAAAATATGGACACAAAATATCAATATAAAAAACACACTAAAATTACAAATATTTCTCAAACTGTGCGCCTTCTTTTTGGATACAGACTTCGCATAGACTTCTAATTGAATTTATAGAGTTATATATAGATAATGGTGTTAATTGTGTAAAAGCCACACGAACACTTTCTTGTAACTCATTCACAGTATTATTAGTTTTGTATATAATGTTTTTCAAAAAAACCCCATAAAAAGAAATCTAGAGGCGAAAGATAGGGTGAACGCAGGCCACCAAATTGGTGCTGTCGTTCCCATCCAGTTATTAGGAAAACGTAAATTTAAGTAGTCACTAACTACACGGGAATTATGTGCAGGAGCTCCGTCTTGCTGAAATATGACATTGCAATATTGTGCTAAAGGAAGACTCTCCAGAAATCCCTCCAAATGAATATCGAGATACTTCATTGAGTTCCTTCATACATGTGATAATAAAAACGTCCGTTTTTAGTGCAGCACCACACGTTTATTCCAAATCTCCCTTGCCTCCTGCGGACAACACTGACATGAGCGTTAGTATGTGCCCAGTAAGGTAAATTGTGATTATTAAAAATACCATCACTACTGATATGCGCCTCGTCTGACCATGCAATAGAGTTTGAAAAATTAGGTATATTTTGGCACTGAGTTATATACCAGTTGCAAAACTCTGTACGCCGCCTTCTGTCATCTATAGTCAAAAAATGTTCTTTCGGAAATGTATAGCAATGGTATTTGTGTTTCTTTAAAATTCGAAGGGCTTTGCTCCAAGACACGCCTAGATTAACCATTTGTCTAGATGAAGTTGTTGGTTCTCTTCGGCTTGTCCTAAGACGACCATTAAATTTTCTTCAGAATTTCATTTAAAGTAAGTTTTTGGCCTGAGATTTTTAAAAGAACTGAATTCAATTAAATTTTTCTGTAACCTAAAATTAATTAAAATATTGTTTTGAGCTAGCAAAACATTTTAATTTCTATTAACTATACCGTTCAAAAATATTTTTATTTGACTGCTGCCTTTCAGGAAAATTTTGTAAATGTAACTCCGATGCCACCTTCGGATAACATAAAACACTTGAACGTGCAAAATTTTTCTGGATTTGTATAATTAGGCATGTTACTAACTAAATTTCAAAATCACGTTGTTGCACACTTCTAATTTTTAATTTATACCATTTGTTTTTTCCTTAAATAAATCTCAGCCTCCTACGCCTACTGTGTATTCTTAATATAAAACGTAAATAAGAAAAACTTAAAAAATCAATTAATTATTAAAATAGCATAGAAGTGTTATATATTTTTGATAAGCACAAAAAATGTCATTAAAAATGTCATAGCCAGCTATGGTTTCCATATGAGAAAATACAACTTTATGTCATATCTTTTTAAATTAAGGAGATATTAAAAATGTGAATGTACTAACGGATTCTACTTAAAAAAGTGCCTTAAGAATGTTTTTACAGTTTGTCGATACATTTAGAAATAAAAAAGTTATTCAAGTTTTTCAAAATCGCCATTTTTTTCAATTTTGGCCAATTCGGCAATAACGGTCAGACATATCTTGATTATGACAAGGGCCCCATATTACTTTTTGTCTATCTGTAATAGGAACTCCCCATAAGAAAACATAGAAAATGAACCACCCTGTATTTAAGTGGTGACGCATAAAATGTTGCATCCTATCTTCTGAATTCAAGGATTTTGAAGCAGTTTTCATAGCATTGCCCCTGTCGAGCAATTTTTCTTTTTTTCCTTTTTTTTTGAAGAAAATGATAACTTCATAGTTCTAGTCAATTTAATTAATGGTTGTGTAGATTCAGGCTCATCATAAGCTATCCATCCTTACCTGAAATGTAAAGTAGAATACGATGGTTGTATTAAAGTTCGAGGAATGTACCAATTAATATTATAGGGTATAGGCTAAACGGTAAGAGATACAAAAAACTAAGATACGTGTCCGTTCTCTTTTTAGTGTTTAGTTTAATGGCGCAATCGGATCTACGCTAACTAAATTGGTTTCGAAGATACAGAGTGATTCTCAAAATCTGCCGGTTTTTATTATCTCTTATGACTCGGTTATTTATGGAGATAAAAAAAGCTTTGGATACGAAAGTTTTATGACTTTTTACGTTGAATCCAGTGGCGTTCTTAAAAAAAATATAGATGTTTGATTTTTTGAGATATTTTCAAAAGGAGCATTTTTTTAAATGGGACACCCTGTAACTGATAATCTCAAAAAATTGCATTTTTTCTTGAGATTGCAACAATATACAACACTTAATATTTTGCATTGTCCTAAATAGCTAAAATACAAAAAAATATTTTTTTTTTAGTTGGCCATTAATTGAATGTTTTAAGCAATTGTTTTTGTTTGTTTACATGTCATAAAATTCAGTAACAATTATGTATTGGTATTCTTATTTCGTTTCCGATTATATTTTTCAAACAAGGTGATTAAAATGAATAATTTTCAAAATTCTGAAAAATTAAATATGCTTGAGTGCTACATTGAGAGTAATAAAAATAAAGACGCAGTTCTAGACTTATATTTTGAGCGTTATCCGGAACGACGACAGCCAGAACAACAAATATTTGAAAGATTATATCACAATTTAAGTGAGTATGGATCATTTGGAAAACCAAGAAGTAAGATTTACAATAAAGCAAATAGAGAAAGAGATGAAATAAATACATTAGCTTGTGTTGCTGCTGATCCGACGATATCTAGCCGTAATATTGAGAAAGATATTGGCACAAGTAAATCTAAAGTTTTAAAAACGTTAAGAAAGCATAAGTATAAACCATATAAAATAAGAAAGGTTCATCAACTTACATCCTGGAGATGAAGAGCGGCGTTTAACATTTTGTCATTGGTATTCGCAGCAGATTAATCGTAATCTCAATTTTTTTCAAAATATAATATGGACCGACGAGGCTTTTATATCTAGCGAAGGAATTTTTAATCGACATAATAATCAATATTGGTCAAACATAAAATCCTCATTAGACGGTCGCCAGGATACAAGGACGGTTTGGGTTCCATGTATGGGTGGCGCTATATCAAAACAGAGTCCTTAACTACAGAATTTTTAATGAAAATTTGAATGCTCAAGGATACATTCAAATTTTGGAAGAATGTGTAATAATGGAGTTCGATAACATGCCATTAGCTGCAAGAAATAATGTTTATTTACAACAAGACGGTGATCCAGCACATAATAGCCACATGGTAAGGGACTTACTAAATGTCAATTTTGGCGAAAATTGGCTTGGTACATATGGACCAAACAGATGGCCTCCGCGTTCCCCCGACCTGACGCCACTCGACTTTTACTTTTGGGGATCTATAAAAAATGAAGTCTATAAAACCCGAAGTGATACTGTAGAAGAACTCAGAGCAAATTTTATTAATTGCATTGGAAGAGTGCCAAATATTCAAATCTATAACGCCACTCGTTCAGTTACAAGCAGAGCCTAAAAATGCATCGAGCAGAATGGAAGACAATTTGAGCACCTCTTGTGATTAACCACCTATGCTAATTGTTATATATAAGTATTTGAAATAATTACTGTTGAGTTGTTATAAATCTTTTCTTGTTTTTTGTAGTTGTTGTTTTAGTTTATTAATGTTTTATTATTGTTATTATCTGCAATTTTATTATGCCTATTATAAAATAAAGAATTGATTAAATCCATGGCCAACTAAAAAAATGTTTTTTAGTATTTTAGCTATTTAGGACAATGCAAAATATTAAGTGATATATATTGTTGCAATCTCAAGAAAAATGCAATTTTTGAGATTATCAGATACAGGGTGTCCCATTTAAGAAAATGCTACTTTTGATAATATCTCAAAAATCAAATATCTATATTTTTTAAGAACGCCACTAGATTCAACGTAAAAAGTCATAAAACTTTCGTATCCAAAGCTTTTTTTTATCTCCATAGATAACCAAGTCATAAGAGATAATAAAAACCGGCAGATTTTGAGAATCACTCTGTATCTTCGAAACCAATTTAGTTAGCGTAGATCCGATTGCGCCATTAAACTAAACACTAAAAAAGAGAACGGGACACGTATCTTAGTTTTTTTGTATCTCTTACCGTTTAGTCTATACCCTATAATATTAACGAAAAAAACACCCTGTACAATTTTTTGGAAAAAAACAAATTAATTTTTCTTTAAATGGGCGTGTGGATTTTTTTAAATTATGTATTTGAGTCACATTTATATTCTATCACCCAAAAAAAATGTTAACTCTAGGTCTAGACCACCCTGTATATACCACATGTCAGAGTATTACGTCGCATAATATTTCTTCTTTTTCGATAACGGTAGTTTTTTCGCAAATGAATGAAATTTCGAAATGCATTAACGAAACAACTATGTGGATTTACTTTACCCAGAATTCGCGTTGTAAGATCGAGGGTGTCAATGTTTATATAATTGCTCTACAATGGCAATACAAACGGTATAAAATTATCACAATTATTGTACCATCTCCGCAATTTTTAGCAATTGCTATAAAATTCCTAAAATCGCTACAATTGCTAAACAGCCGCCCAGAGCTGAACGTAATTTACTCATCGTGAAAAATTCCGGGCATTAAAATGTCTCGATTATTATCGCTATTAATGCCGTTGAACAAGTTAAGATATTTTAAGCGTTTGGAGGAAAATAGTTTCATATACTTAGAAATGACTTTTTGCTGCTTAACGAACAGATTCGCCACAAAAAGTGACGCTTCTAGGTTTACTAAAATAATATTGTATTATTTGTAATACTTTGAGATTTGCCAAAAAAAGGAAATTTTTGTATAACGTACAAAAGTAACAGGACCTTAAGAATTAGTTGTTACATCACGTTCCCTGCAAAATAATTGATTGTTAGTTTTCACATCGCTAGAACTAATTAAATAAATTGCATTTTGGCAAACCACGTTTTAGAATTACATCACAAAAAAAATCGTTATTGATGCTGGTTATCTAACAGTACAAATTTTCATGTGCATACTAATATAAAATTAGTACAAATTTTAGTTCTATTTTAAAGCTTTGCTTCACAGCAATTCGTATATTTAAATTAGTACATCGCAAACGTAAATAAACTATTTCTCAAAAAGCTAATTTATATAAAAACATTATTTTGAGTTGAAGTATAAAAACACTCTTAAAAATGTGTATCTGTAACACGTGGATGAAGTATATTTGTTGGTATTTTAAGTTTTATAATATCATGCAATTTTATATGTATAAGTAGTTGACGTGGAATTTTGTTATTGCGTCAGCAAAGCATATTAAGGCGAGATTTTAGCGGACCGCATGAGCAAATTCGCAACGAACGAAGGGGAGTACAGGTGTATCACTCGTTACCCTTCCAAATCATAATGCGCTCAAGCTCGGCTCGAGACGGAAGCATAAAGAAACAGATAGATTTACTACGTAAGGTGGATGACGTACATTGAGCAATAATATCAGATTTCGCTGAATATAGTAAAGCCGCTTGTACATAATAAACAAAGATATCTTTGACTTCCACAAATTCTTCTTTATTTATAGATCAACTTGATTTTTCAACACACGAAGGAAAAGGTACTGTAAAGCTATATCGGCTCCTTCTGTAATGATAAGAATTCGCAAATTTTATTTGTGCATAGCATCAGAGATCACCTTTGGGAATATTGTTTGAATACTTATTTCACTTATTATTGGTTTCAACAATGCTTTTATTTTCGTTGTACAAAATGGGAATACCTAATTGTTTTTTTTATTATACCTAGATACAATCATTCCTTGTCTTGCTCAATCGGAAATTTAGAGATCTGAAATTCTCAAAATACCCGAAAAGTAATGTAGGAACTAAAGATAAAAAAAAACTAGGAGGAGTTCGATCTATGGGCATTGCTCAATTATTTAAATTCTTTGTTTCTTAGAAAAATACAGAATGTTTATGTGATGATTACATTTAGGTGCTTATAAGAAAAACACAAAATTGGTCACAATGTTAACAAGCCAATGAAGTATTTAGGTATTACATTCATAGTTTTCTTCTAATGACGTGCGGGCTCTATTTGGTTCTGATTCTGACACATTATTATTTAGTTTATGTAGAGGTTTATCTACAATAAAATATAAAAATGTGTTATAGTTCCACAGGAAAAGTGCTACGAGGATTGTCAAAGAGAAAACATCACAAATAATTGTCTGTAATAAAAAAGGTACTTACTAAAAAAAATACATATTTTCTTACTCACGTATTCAACGTAACGGCTTATTTCTGTTGTATCTGCTATCGACAAGCTCAGGAAGTAAATAATCAAAATAAAATTTCCCAGTTTTGAAACCATATTCGTTCTCCAAAAGTCTGTGTCTCTTTTAATCCTCTGAATAAATAAATCGTTAGGGATCCAAATACAAAAAAGACAAAAGTCCCTATTTGTGACTTCCAGTTGCCCTTGAATCTGATAATAATAATCAGAGTTGCACTTTAGAGCAACCTTGTTGTTATCCACAGTGCACCCTGTAACTTTGCCATTCAGAGCTGCTTCCAAAATAGTAGGGTATTCTCTTGCAGCAAAAGGACATTTTATTTCAATAATTCCATTCGCATCTACCAGTGCGTCTGGTGAAGCTCCTAAGTATGCCTGGGAAGGATGCACAAAAAATCCACATTCAGATAAAGAATTGTTTGGGAAGGCATTACGAATCTGTTCCATGGCAATTGCTTCATTATCTTTGCCCCATTTAGTTGAAGAAGCTGAAAACTTTTTGTACAAAATACTAATGACCGTTTTCGCACGAGGTGTTGTATCCCTAAGTTTGCAGATTCTGCCGAAATTAGAAGCTGTTAATCTTTTAAACGTTCACTTCTCAAATCAAATTTTCGTATTGGCCTCGACTTTCTCGTTCCAAATTTGAAATTTCACTTTTCGTTTTTTCTAAACTTTTCAAAACTCATCAGCTTTCAATTTATACGTTTCTGGGTTCATATCAGGTACATCGTCGTTACTTCCATTTTCCCATAATTGTTATCTGGTCCAGTTGTACGTTTTTGATATTTTTCTTCCTTGACTCTAAGTTTAATTTACGTTTACATCTAAGTTGCCTTGTTCTATCTTTTTGGACGCAAACCTTCTCAAATATTTCCCGTTGGGCTACGCTTTATAATTCTTTTGGTCACTTTCGAGTGAAATTTTGATTGATTATTGAACGATGCTGCCGCCGCTTTGCACCTTACTTCGTATGAGTCTCTCATCACAAAATTGCACCGTTTCTCCAATGAATTTTGCAACAATAGAATTATATCTTTCTGCTAAATTATTATTTACATTGTAAAGTAAGCTGTCCACATGTTGAATGACAAGCCTAACAGCATTTTTCAACCCATCCCATAAGCCACACAACTGCAAATCTTCAATATAATTTGTGTCATTTTCTTTTCTGGTACATTGAAACTGCCTAGTAGAACAATGTTCATGGTTTCCAAAAACATGATTGAGTAAATTGTGGAAATCTAAAATCATTTCCGTTTCACTTCACTAGGCTTATTTGACGTAGAGAATTCTGTGGATCTTTTTTAATTATACAATATAAAGAAATTCTCAATCGTTCCAAATTTTTTTCCACAATTTTGCGCATGGTTACAGGTACAACTCCTATGTTGTTGATTCTGGTCTTGCTCAATTCTTTTATTCTGTTGTTAAAATTTCTGCATACATGGTTGGTGCACTCAATTTTTTTAATAAGCGAATCTAGCCCATACGGCCTAATAGTATTCAGCTTATCAAAGACACTACTATCTCCATCGCCTACAAACACATTCAAATATTACGGCTACTTACAAAAATAATACTTCTACGAGTATATGTATCAACTATAACGGCCATAAGCAATGTCCCGGCATAGTGTAGACAACCAACACCCCACTTCTCCGATGCTATCCGAAAATGTTTGTATGGAGAAGGTGCAGTCAATAAGGTATTCACTAATGTGTAAACGTAGCGTGCTAAGGAGAACTGGAAAACATGTTTTATTGTGGTTGCTTACACGTATGCCAGGACTTTCATTTCCACGACAACTTACCAATCATATATGCATACTTTACTCCATGCATAGCAATACTTTGTTTGAATCCTCGGCGACTATATCTGCCTCCATTGCGTTTGCACTTCCTGACCAGTTCTTGTAGCAGGTATGCTCAGGAATATCTTTTTCATATTATCATGTTTAGTGCAAATAAGACAAAATGTGTTTCTTACGCTAAGAAAAGAATTTTTGAGAGTGAAATCCCACTATACAAGCCTAAAAATTCGTTATGTCAGCGAATCACATTTAAATTGTATTTGTTTTCACACTTACAACACCTGATAATGAGCTGTAGTTACATTTATAAGAACGCTTCGCCCAAGAGCCATCAACAACTACAGTGAGCAATGGAATACCTTGGCTGTCAACACTACCTCTTTGAATAGCAAGATCTTTTTCTATTCGTACAGCCTCTTCCATTTCTTCTATAGCAACATCTCGTATGTTATCATGGATATTTTTTTGTAGAGCAAAATAAGTAGCGGTTGACATAGTGGGCATATTCAGTAAAGCGCATTGCTCTTCCATCTGAGAAAAACTTTGAACCGTGCAGATATTTCCAAAAACCTGAACAATACCCTCAACATTACAAAATTAACATCTATGAAGGTACCAAGTTGATAATACCATGGCGTCATTTACAGACATAACTTCACTATTATTGTTTCTGTCTGATTCTATAGTTTCTTCTTTTTTGGCACATTGAACACTTGAAAAGCAAAGAAGTGTTGAATCCTTTGCGAATCTCCTTGACAAAGGCCATGTTTGTTGAAGAGCAACCAAACTTGTCATGGTCTCCAAAGTGTTTCAGTTGCTCTACCAAGTACTTTACATCAAAGAGGCGCCTACCTTCTAGAGGAACTGTTTCTATCGGTTGTTCACTTTCACTAAAAATTCAGTTTTCTTATACTTATAGAAGCTCTCGATGCCAATTACTTACACTGTGTATTCTAGATATTCAGAATACGACTCTGTCTCAGAAACACTGCCATTATCATGGCTTGAGTAGTGCTCATCATCACTATCATCAAAAGTAGTCATTTTAGTACCAGTACAGCTAAAAATAAATTTGGACTAATAGGTAGATACATACATAGGTATATATTGTTTTAATAAGGAGTACTCTGTGGCATCGAGAGGTTACTATTTCAAAATCTTTGGAGATACTGTTTATTGTTAGAAGAAAGGCAAAATAGGAGTGCTTTTGTGAACAACTTTTGGGGAGAGGCTTTCCATTGGGAAATCCACTGTGTACGTAGGTACAACCTAGCTATCTAACTCGAGTAACTTGTAAGAAATAGATACCTACCTTGGAAGGCTATGAACTGAATTTATATTTGCCGTAATACTTTTCGGTTCCGGAATACAATCACCTATAATTGTTCTTTGTTCGACAAAGGTTTCTCTAAAAGTTTATTATATTTTATAGGTAAATACAGCATATATCGATATTATAAATAATGTTCGTTGTTTTTCAATTACATACCTGGATGTACCAGCAGATGAGGTTTCTATATTTTTGTTTTTACGAGCAGTCATTCTGAAATAGGTATGTCTAAGTATAGGCACATAATAAAACAGAAATATTATATGATATATATATATATATATATATATATATATATATATATATATATATATATATACAGGGTGTGTACTATTTCATAGGGACAGTTATAAACAGGAACTATTTATAATGTCATTTTAGTTTTACAGCACAGAGAATCACCGATTTATGTTACATACCTACTAAAATGTAGATGCTGATTTGACCAGTTTATTTGTTTGATAAATACACAATTTTTCACCATTGAATTCCTAGCTATTTAGATTTATGAAACACAGAGGAAAATACCAAAATCGTCAGACTAATAAAATAACGAAATAAATGTATTAGCTCAAATCAAACCTTTTGCAGCAAAATTGCTAAATACGCTCCTTTTTTCTATCAGCACTATCTACTCTAGCTTACGAGATAGCAATACTGTCCCTATGAAATAGTAGACACTGTATATATATATATATATATATATATATATATATATATATATATATATATATATATATATATATATAATATATTTTTACCTTGCCCGCTCCGCAATCGTTTCATACGTTGCTTTACACTTAGACGTTTATCTCCAAGACGGAGGTGAAACTTATAGTTACCCATTTTGCTAACTACTACCTAATCTTCAAACTAATGAAGTGTCCAGTATCACAAAAAAAAACTAAACAGTAATTAAAATTGTCTTTGTCTATAGGTACATAAAATTAAAAATGTCTTTGTCTATACACTAAATTATTAAAATTGTCGCCTACATCAAATTATTATCCTGGAAGAATATTGAAACACGTATTCACGGCACTCACTAAACACAAATAGTATTTGTTTATTTAGAAGTAACAATGGAAAGTGGAAACAGCAATGAATAAATTCGAAGAAAGCACGCACCATCGGATGCGGTCGCGGCGCCCGCCTGGATGCGGTAGTAGTGGTGTATTCCCCTCCGTAGTCTGGGCTGCAAAACTTCGAGATTTAATGCGACGATCCATCTTCTTAGAAAGATTACTCAGTCGCAGAATTTTTCCGAACAATAAGTTTATTTCTATTTAATTGCCAAAGGTTATCTTTGAAGCTATGCAAAAATATAATTTTCGATTTCTTATTATTACTTGAATTATAGCATGTTAAAATTGCTCAATTTAAAGAAGTTTGCGGTTTTTTGTAAAACTCCCCTGAAGGCGAACACGCAAAAGGAGCCTTTATAGCTCTACAGTACCTTTCCCTTCATGTGTAGAAAAAATCAAGTTGATATATCTATAAATAAAGAGAATTTGTCAAGTATGAGATACTGTTTTCGACATTCACATGCGGCTAAAATCTCGCCTTAACGTCAAAGTTTTTGTTCAGAGACCTTGATGACGTATAATCGTATTGAACATTAACATTTTATAGACATTTCTATTTCTTTTGTTTTAAACTTGATTAATTAGTTTTGGTTGCTAATTTTTATGTTTTTAATAGGAAGTCGAAATTTAGTTCATTTTCAAATGTAAATTCACCATCATTATTTAAATACGTACTTTAAACAATCCTTTCACCTTGTGTAATTATACCTATCACATACCTTGTGGGTTTTAAACATAGAAGCATTAAGTAGTTGAAGTGTGTATTTGATTTAAATCTTAATTATATGCAATAATAGCTATTCATTATTTTTACATAATTTATTTTTTTGTTTCAGAACTTCCCGCGGAAGAGGGTAAGTACGATATACTTATAACCTACAAGTTTGAGAACATGTAAGGCAAGACTTTTGGAAGTGAGTAACTTCTTTTTTTTTCTTCAAAATAGATAAAATGGGGTAAACGATGAAGAAAATCTTGTGTGAAACTTTACAATTAAACTTTTAACTGTTCTACATTCACGTCATGTAATTCTCATAGTCAGCATAATTCTCTAGTGTCTGTTTGCTATCTCCTTTAACCTGTCGGATGTGAAGTCTGTATGTAGTACCTACCTATGTATGTAAGTAATCAGGCCAAGTATGACGTGTTGACATACATTTTGCGCAAGAGTAAACAAAATGCCAATTTTCAACTAAGAAGTTTTAAAGCGAACTTTGCTTGAAAATTGAAATTAAAATTTAAACAAACTCATTTCTAAATTGACATATTTATTCCCGAGAAAATACTCCTAAATATATAAAGTGAACATTTTTATAGGTTTAAAATTAAAACCATTTTATTAGTCACATCAAAATAAAAAAAAGTGAGAAGTTAGGGATCAATTTTTAAGAGAATGAAAATTTCAACCACGTTCAAGTTCAACACTCATTTATATCACCTCCTGGAAATCGATTGTGAAACTGCTGAGGTAAGTTAAGCTGAAGCCATGTACCCCAGAAGTTCACGGAATGTTTCAAAAGGAATTCTGTTATAGTCAGTCCTTGACTATGTCAAAGGAAATAGGAATAAAATACGTTATTTTTTATGTAGGATGTATCTTTCTAATTTCAATTCAATCTATTAAGGGTAGTCTGTAAGTCTCTATCTCCCCTTTTTAATTTGACTATTTCATGACCCATTTTCTCAGAAACTATTCATAGGTATTCTGCTGAAATTTTTACTAGATGTTGAGGACTTCTAACTAGTAACATTGCAGGAGGGTTTGGCTTTGTGCCAATTAAAAATAATTTTATAGATTTTTATGTTACAAAAAAAAAAAAAAATTTAATAACTTCAAGAAAAATTGTTATTTTGATAAGTTAAAAAATGCATATAGTCACCTGCACTGCACAGAAAATGTCATCCTAATATCTTTCGTGGTTCCCGAGAAAACGGGTCAAATATGTAAAAAAATATGTAATTTCGGGAAAACGCAATTAAAAAAATGTAACAATCAAATGACAATACCATATACCTAATAATATTAGATTAGTAGAGAACATGTTACAAAGAGATCAAAGTAATTATTGTATATATTATAATGGTGAAACTGAGCACAAGTATGTGGTGAGCTTCAAAAGTACGCGAGTTTTCTTTGACATCGTTCGACATAAAAATTAATAAAAACGTTGCTACGATACCGATTTTTGTAACTCAAAAAGCAAATTAAAGCTACATTATGCAGTTTTTATTAAAAAATCGATTTTATGTAAAAAATTCGCTTACGGACTCTCCTCAATTTTCCAAATTTGTACATAAAGGACACGCAATTCTATCCTTGAACGCGCAAAATCTAGAGAAGAAAATGAAGGCGTGTTTATTTATGTATTTATCTTCGCACGCTACTGAAGTAAGCAAGTTTAAACGGGTTTCACTTGGTATCCTTTTTGGTTATAGTATATCACCATCCTCAATTTATTATAAATTAATTTTATCTCTTTTTATCTAATTATTTAATTTTATCTCTTTTTATGTAATTATTTTTAATTTTGTTGTATCATAATTTAATAACATAACGATTTTGACCAAAAAGCCAATTTTATCATTTTTATCATTACAATTGAGGTCATTAATTAAAATACTATTTGGTTTCTTAAATCTTTGACACCCTGTATCTTGGAAACTAAACATTTCCCGGCTTATGTTAATACGAACCTTTTTTCTTAATTTGCAAAGTTCTATTGCTTGGTAAAGTTTGGTCGGGGCTTTCTGTATATGCATGTGTAAAAATAACTACAGTTTGAAAAACAAAGTATGGACTATGCATTATAATTTGGTAGTTTTCACGTTTTGTGGAAAACGCTCCAGCATTTAGTTTTTCAGTTTCCCACATTCTGATAGAATTCATTTGTTTTTTTTTATTGACGTCTGCCAGAAATTAGACGTCATCAACATTTTTGTTATTCTGTCGCGCCGTTTCACAATAACGGCCGTGAAACTTATCTTAAATTTACGCCCAGTAAAAGAATAACTGTATTTTGTTTTGTTAGAAAAGCAGCCAACTATTAAACATGGTTTTATTATCAATTAATCTAAAACAACGCACAATATAAAAAAAGAACACAACAAAGAATAATCAAAATAATCATGAAAATAATAATAAAATAAGAATGTGTGAAACAAATTATTCTTGAATATTTCGTATCATTTCTGGTGAAATTTCACGTATTTCAGTTCTTATGGGCACTCTAAGGGGTCATATCAGGTGACCCGGCTGACCATTCAATGGGACCCGTCGACCAATCTGTTTTCCTGGAAACATCAAATTGAAATATACCCGAACTTTCCTTGCATAGTGGGCGGAGCTCCATCTTGTTGCAGCCAAATTTCTGGACTGGGCAAATCAGGATTATTGTGGTCAGAATACAGGGTGAATAAAGCTGTAAAACATTCAAGTAGGCTTCACCTTCAAACTTTCAATATACCGGCCCACACATTAACTTTCTGAGGTGATTGACAATGAGCTACTTGAATTCAGTGTGGATTTTATTTGCACCAATATCAACAATTCTGCCCGTTTACAGTACTGAGATAAAAAGTTTTCATTATGGTTATAAATTGCTTGCATAATTTCGCAGAATTGCATTCTTCAATCGAAATCATCCTCACTTAATTCTTATACCTTTCTACTGGTTGTATTTTTCTTTGTGCCAAATTGTTTGTACTGACATGTGACTTACTCCGTATCAACTGTTAGTTGCCGACTGGTACTATGCGGAATTTGTTTAACAGCCAATAGGTCGCCAAACTGCATATTTTCATCTACATTCGGCTTTCCACTTTTAAGTAATTTTTTAACATGGCCATGTTCCTCATATTTTCTTAAAATCTTGCAAACGCTGGATTGCGAAATCGGCGTTCGGTCTGGATGAATTTGAGTGAAAAGTCGACTTACCTCGGTAGTAGATATGCGACGATCTTCGTAACCAACCATCAAAAGAATTTCAATACGATGTTTTCACTGAGCAACATTTTTAGTTTATTAAAAAAGGAATTTTTGAATTACAACGTAATGACAGTAAAACCTTACTAATATTTAACCTTACCGCTTGTCAATACTGACGTTAATGTTTGGTTGTGTATGGTTTGTCTAAACTATTGCAACGACACTGAGATATCAAATTTCTTTTTCCACTATTGATTTAAAACAATCTTTGGTCAAGAAACTGATTATAAGGGCAGGCATTGAAAGATAAAGCCTTAGGACTGTCTTCAATCTGCTTGATAGTTTGATTTTTTCTGACAAAACAAATAACCGTTATTCTTTTACTGGGAGTAAATTTAAGATAACTTTCACAATTGAACGGCCGGCATTGTGAAACGGCGTGACTGAATCGTACAAAAATCTTGGGACGTACTGAGTGAAACAAGAGATTTCAAATGTTGTATCACATGCCACCATCAATTGTCACTGAAAAACTAAATTGACGTGTTCCATAAAGCCTGATAACTACCAAATTATTAGGGGTAGTCCATAGTTTTTTCCACTCTGTATATAATTTTTATTTAAAAGAAACAATATTTTAAGCACATTTCTTCAATTTTTAATTCACATTTGATGTGTGCCTATGTCGGAATTTTTTATGCAAATTTTGACAAACCGAAATATTAAATTTTTTTATGTTTGTTAAACGTTTTACTACATCTCGGATTTGAGTTTTTTGGTTTTTGCATCAACTTTTCTTGAACTAACAAAGAAGTAAGTAAAGAAGGCAGTGTTTGTGAGAATCGACCCTAATAATGTAATTAATAATTTTCTAAATTTTAGTTATTAATCAAATACAGTTATGACAAAAGTACATAAATTGCAGCAAATTCCAAGAAAAAATAACAGGGAAAGGAGAAACGTTTTAAGATATATTGGTTTGATAATGTCAATTTCTCATCTCGCTATCTTTGCATATTTTTTTAAATCGGTTTCACATTTTGAATACTAGGTATTACGTAACAGAAAAATTTCTACATTTTAACAAAATTTGTTTAAAATTACTCGCTTACTGCGTTCAAAAAAACAACAGTCACATTCGACATGGTTGTACCCAAAAAAGGTATTAAGAAGCTTTTCAGAACCACAAAAATAGTATTTTATATTTTTGGTTAAAATAACTAAAATCAATGCAATAAGAATCGGATGTGACCAGCACACAACTTTGTTTCGACTGTCATTTTTCACTAGCAAAGAGTATGTGGAAAAGAGCTAATCATTCGAGGTACAACTATTTTCAAACTTCCACATAATTAACACGACCTTCCAAAATGGAAATTAAAAGAAATGAAATATCAACAATATGTAAATGTAGACTATAACGATTATTATACGTAATAAAATACTTATTTATTGGGTTTCTAACAGTGTATTTTTCTATTCATATTTTATATCAATTTATACGTTTCGATCATTTTTACAGTTATCGTCCACAGTAAATGGTAATATATTTAAAAATTACATAAGATGTTAGAGCATATGAAATAAGGAAAAGATGAAAACTACTATTAATATAACAGTTTGATAAACATGTAAAGGCAACTATGGAATTTAATTTTACTAAAGAGTAACTATTAACTAGATCCTTTATAAAGGACCCCACACTTTTTAAATGGCAAATGGCTTTCTGTGGATTTGGCTAAATTTTTGATATGTTGTAGATTGTAAGGTTGTAGTCAAAGACTACCATAGACAGAAAGTCGAAAAATGGCCAGTTTTTGCGCTACACCTTGTCAAAGTTGTGAATACGAAAGTGTCATTTTAAAATGTGATGTGCAAGAGTTTAACGAAATTATTTATTATCGCCAAACAACATATGTAATTATAAGAATATGGGCCATAGGACACTGTTTCAAACCTAATCAGTATCCACTTCCATCGCATTGTTATTGTTTCCCATGTTTGGATCATGAGCTCAATTAGCTGCATCCAATATTTTATTCAACAAAGTTAATTTTGGATAGTGAACATCATTTTCATAACGCGCATACCCCAAAAACCACAGAACACTAGTAATGTGCGCACATCTTCCAAGAGTTCTTGCACTTGATTTGCACGTACAGTAGTAACCAAGAATTAGATCCTCCACATTCTTATCGGCTTCTTAATTTTGTCGCATTGCGAAAGCGCGACAAATGTCTAATTCTTTATTCATTATTAAGAGAATCTATATGGAATTCTTCTTCATCTCGTTGCAACTTATCTTGAATGTAAGATGGGGCCAGGGCAACTTGGTATACCCCTTACAGCGAGCTCTCGAAGATAATCCAAAGTGAGATGAGTGAAGTCACCTAATCCTGCTCATTTATTTGAACCCAATCTACGAAGATTTTCTACTTCCACCCGGGCTTGTATAATATTAACCTGGCTTACTTTTTCCAGTAATTGCTGAGCCAGCTCATCGTTAGCGGCTCACATAAGAACGCGAGGGGGAAACAATACGATAGAAATCTCCAAGGTTTTCTATATTTAGAATTGTCATTGTTAGACCAAGAAACTTAAATATGGATTTGAAGTGACCGTTTCAGGCTTCCAACTGTCTACCTTGTTTTAGTTATTATGCGGCACTCATTTGCTTCTTCAGTTGACAATTTGTTTTGGCCTCGTTCAAGAAAATCTGGCAACTTGTTCGAAATACCCACATCCACAAGCAGAGGTATGGAATCTCGATATCCACGATCAAGCATAAAAATATCACCTTGGTGAAACCATGCTTTTATTGCATCGCCATCCCTATTAAACTCATTAATCAGCATTTTGGCATCATTATTTTTAGAGTCCCAAAACTAAGGACCTTGGCTAGTATATATCCGTCTGGAGCTACAATGAGAGCCGGTTTTACTAAGTGGCGACTCTTTTGCACGTTGTAAGATTGTCTTAAGACACGAAAGTTATTATTTTTGATATATAGGAGTAGGTTTCGTCAATATATGCAATTGCTATCTGTGTATTGGGTTGCGGATTATATAATTGGTAGGAAAATTCTGTTACATGGTTGGCAATGTAATCCTCCCTTGTAATGACTTCAAGTCCAATATAACTAGGTACGAATCTGCGTTGGCGATTCTCTAACTGTAGCAATACTTGCAGCCTGTCTACCTGGGTAATAAAAATAATTTTCAAAAACTCGCTCGACACACCTTGCCGAATCTTTGCATAAAAATGTCAAGAGGTCCTTTTTGGTCACACATCTTTGTCCACCTTGCCGAGGTATTGAATCACAAAGCGTATACAATTCCCGAAATGTTCTTTCGTAACGGGGGCTACGGATTTGAAATCTTCGCTAAAACTATCTTCGTCCTCGTATATCACTTTTTTTTGAATCGGATATCTTGAAAAATGCCTGTAATTGCTGACCCTTAATGACATATGGCCAATTAACAGACCGCAACCCTGAAAGTAAATGTTCCAAAATAAAACCCTTGTCATCCAAGTTCTGCTCGCAACATCGTACGTTTTCTGGTATGTAAATGTTTAAAAGAATAAAAATATTTACTCTACACGATATGGACATCCTAAGCACGTTATTATTACCATTACAAATCAAACAAGTATGGGTTGGTGTTTGTTTTAAAACATTCAGTCTTAAACAAGCTGGGTCATTTTCAACAAGAGCTATTTCGTTAAGGATCATCCGAAAACAATTAGCGCAAGCTCTGGTCAAATCTGTGACTTCTAGCGGTGGCCTTCCATTCTCATTTCATCTGAAAACCTGTTAGCGTATTACAGACATAACAGGGTAAACGATTTCTAAATGCCATTTATACCACTCTTCAAAAATCATAATTTTTACGGCAAAACTTCTAAAACGAATTTCGATTTGATTTTCGAACTAATTAAAAGACGTGACGTTTTGAATGACAATACTTTTTTAGGTACGTAGGTTAACGCACGTGTTGCTATGTTTGTTATGACTTTTTTCGAAAATCGCGGTAAATTGATAGACGTCAAAATCACAACTATGGCGAGCTGTAGCATAATAACTGTCCATTTTTCGACTTTCTGTCCATGGTAGACTTTGATTAGAACCTTACGATCTACAACATATCAAAAATTTAGCCAAATCCACCGAAAGCCATTTGCCACTTAAATGGTGCAGGGTCCTTTATAATGGGTTTAAAACATCTTTAGGTGGCCACAAATATTGTTTAATCTTTCTTATAGGTTTAAAAACAGTCTTAATGCTATGATTAATTAGAATTTTTCCAATTCTATCAGTATAATGAATCGATATGTTTAAGATCTACATGGAGGTATTTTTATATCCTTGAAATATGCCACGTTTTTCAGAAATATTTCAAAAAAAAAAAAAAACTGCGCCTAATAAATCCCCCCTCTCCCCCGCTAGAGTTTTGTCAAAATCTAATCTCCAAGAGAAGCTTAAATACAAAATTTTAAGTACGTACGTATTATGGTGTAGGAGTAATCGTGGACACTAACACACTTCAACACGCACATACATCTTGCGTACTTATTAATTGTTTATTGCTATAGACACACATATTCATACAGATATCATGTAGAAAATGGTTTGAAGTATTTAACAAAAATCTGGGAACGTGTAAAACCATTGAAAACTTGATATCGATTTTTTTTTACGAAATCAGGACTTAGACTTAAACCAGAGCTTAATACCTTTTATTATTTCTTATTTGCATTTATTTTAATTATGTTATTCTAAAATAACAAAATAGAAATTTTTCGACGTAAACTTCGATTTAATATAAAATACTTAACTTTTAGTTTTTTTAATGGTGCATTTTTCTATTTATATTTTATATACATATACGTTTGGATAACAATTACAGTTATCGTCCTCGGTAAATGGTAATATTTTTTTCGTATTTCATAAATTTGTCGTAACATTTCAAGCGATTCTTCCAGATATTGCCATTTACTGAAGACGTTAACTGTAATTGTTATCGAAACTATAAATTTATACAAAATATAAATCGAAAAATGCATCATTTAAAAACCCAAAAGGTTAAGTATTTTAATTATGTATAATGGTGAAAGTTTAAGTTTTCATGTTTGATTTCGATTATTTATTTTCTTTTTTGTAAGGAACTTTTTTTAGATAAAATCATGCCTAATATGATTTTTTTCATATGTTGGTGCTGTAGCGACCCCCAGGTAGACTATCTTGAAAAGAATAATTTGCACTTATATGCAATAGTGCAAATTCAAGAACAAAACAATCGCTAAGTGATTTATCTTGACTTGACTGACAGTAATGTCACTATTACTCAACGTAATTGCCCGCCTTACTTTGACTTTCCGGGCAATAATTCAAACATTAGAATTTATTTACAAGTCATGTTTAATTACTCGCAAACCTCAAATCTGATTAAACGAAGTGGCCGTCTAGTGGTAGGTACGGTGTGTTATCTAAGTTAGATAGGCTGGATGAGGTAAGTGTTGCATCATGAGGGGCCGTTAAAAAATGAAATTACTCAAATTAAAATCAACGAGCGTTGCGCAGCGGTGGTTCAGGCCGTTAATATACTATTGTGGGAAAGAACCACCAATGGAACCCACTTTATTCACATATAAGTAATTGCACAAGTACATTAATAAATCATACAACACAAAAAAAAAACAATGAAAGGTTTAAATATATAACAAAACACCATTAAATCAGGTTAAAGTGCGTACAAAATTATAACATTAAGAGAAAATGAATAAAAAGCAGTTTAGTTACACAGAAACACAATAATAATATAAAAAACACATGTAGTCACAGTACAATTGGGTCATAAATAATCAAATTAAAAATCGTAACACCAAACATGTGTCCCGTTAAAAACCAATCATGCCGGTCTTTAAGTAAATAAGCACATAAAACAATAAAACAAATTGCGGTACATATAAAATACAACAAGAGTAAAATTGCACAGGTGATAATAAGGTAAAGGCAAGGACAAAAGAAAACAGACAAGGAATTTGCACGTACCCAATTGTTTAGTGAGCACTAAAGCACAGAATACGTAAATCAAATTACAATAAAGCAGATACAAAGAGGAATCAGCTCGCAGGAAAATAATTCTACTTAAACAAACTGACAAAAAACTCATTAAAATAAAGACTTACAAGGGTAAGTTGTAAATAGATCACTAATATCGTGACCGATATATGTTTGAGTGCGTTAGAAAAATGCAGTGCTCCTCTCAGGTTACACATTCATCTATACAACAAATAAAAACAATAGAAATAAAAATTCGAGGTGTTTAATGGTCTGGCATGGGAGTGTGTACCTACTGGCAATTGCATTTTACAATTAATAACCAGCGGTATCATATATATATATACACCAGCCACCTCTACACAAATATAAATATAAACAACAACCAACAATGCTAATTCGCACACATACCAGAGTGAGAGGGCCCTGTACTGTATTGTCTTTTTATTTTAGCAGATTTCAGCTTAATGTGTCCGCGTACGAATAAGATACCTTTGCAAGACAATGTTTGGTATTTAATATGTTATGTAGGCTGGTAAAATGATTCGCTGCGAGCTTTCAGTTATATAAAAATACATACTTACACTAGAATAAATATTCCCATAATTGATCACAGACACAAATCGTTAACATACGCGGTTTAACCCCGAAAGAAAAAGACAACTTAGTGTTGGCGAATTCAAAAGAAAATGAACACGCACGAAATATTTTTAAAGACAAACTGTTTACAACGCAGGTATTTAATTAACCCAAAAATAGATCTGGCTCGATTGACACTCTAACTGTAACTACTTGTCCCCCGATTTCAAACCCAACCACTTCACTCCCGTAATCAACCCCCCTCCCCCCAATCTTTCAAAAGTAATAAAAAAACAAGAAACATTAATTTCCGTTGGAACAGTTTCATATTGATTATTGCACATCTTAATTTTAAAAATATGCATTCGTCCGTAACAACCTACATTTCTCTCTCGAGTTTCCAAGTAACGAAGATATAACAATGGCGATGTGACAAACGTTTATTACAATAATAAAATTTTCGCGGTCCACTACCTACAGGGCGTATTAGGCGAGTGAAAAATTAAATTAAATCTTAAAATTGCAGAATTTTTTAGTGTTATAGCACTATTTATTAATATTTGAGATAGATTCAAAAATAAATAAGCACGATACAGTGGAGATTTAAAAAGTTAAACACACTATAGGCATCCTGCTCAACTCTATAAAGAAATGTAGACCGAATTTCTAAATAGCGAATTAGATCAAATCTATTTAATACGCATATTCTTGATTATTATCTACGATGGTTTGCACCAACGCCTTCATACTACAAGCTCTTTGTGGAGGTGTTATTTGCACCTGTAAAAAGAAATATTCCGGTTGACTCTCTGACAGTATAGTATGTGTTGAATTAAAACAATGGAGAACGTCTTTAAACAATACGAAGAGAATGGCACGCTTGAAACTGAAAAACAAATGAGTTTAAGTTAAGAACATCACAAATTTACTACACAAAAGATCAAACTGAAAATGTCTGTATTAGCGAACAAGTCACAACTGAAACACGAAGACAGTTCAAAGCAGTAGAATACGGTGCTAAACAAAATACCCCGTTTCGAGTCCATTCTACGTAAAATGAATTTTACAAGAATCTTCAAAATGGCGAAATACCACACCACTGTAAGATATCCCATGTCTGGCATTCATACAACAATATATAGCGTTCTGGACTGTGGAACTGATTCTTAAACATGAATATAAAGAAGTATACTTACCGACGGATCAAATGCGTTAGAAACAGCAAATTTTTTTGCATTCAAAGTGGCATCCAACAAGACTCAAACAACTCCTGGTTGTCAGTAAAGACTGGTTCAAGTTAAATATAATTCGATCAGGACTTGCTAAAGCTGCATAAATAAGGAATAACGGATTCTCCAGAATTGACCACAAAAATTATTTACACAAAAAAACTTAGTGTGGAAATACAATGATACAAAATATGTCTGTCTGTCAAGTGATGATACGAGTGGACAAGGGGGTTAGACGGAAATCTGCACCAGGATTATTCACGTTGTAGCATTTTTACTTCTTTTCTTTTATACTTTGAATCAACTGTTATATGATGATAACTTCACACGTTCATCTTATATTTAATTTATTTCCTTCCTAATGAAGGAATAAAATATTCAAATAAAGGAATCTTATTAACAGTTCCGATCAGACCCTATACCTATTTAAATTAATTTTGTTTGAAGTATGAAGTAACAAACAGATTTTAAAATTTGTATTTTTAATTTAAATTTACCATACATGTTTTTCAACCGATTCCCAAGATAAAGAACCACAAAATAGAAATATCGTTCGTTATTCGCTCAGGCGCCTTTCTCATTTTGTTTTATGTATCAATGGAAAGAATCTACAACTAAATTTTATATACGAAGCAATAATGATATATAAATTGGCAATGTATTCATGTAATATCAAACAACTGAATTAACAATCATACTTGATTTTGGATCTGTACAAATTTCGAAACGTTGAACCTATCTATATGGAAATACATAGAAATTACTAATCCAATCTCAATAGTTAATGTGCGTCATATTGATGTAATATAACGGTGTCGTTTACAATTTCTGAAGTTAATACATTTATAATCCCATCTATTGATCTAAAATTATATTTTTAAATACCAAACATTCAAATTTATATATTTAACCCAATTGTGACGTGAGAGAAAAGTTCAAACTTCTTAGTTGTTTCAAGTTGAAAGTAAACAGTGTTCGGTTTTTAATATGATATTTCTGGAAATTTAAAATTTTGTATCACCCGGAAGTATCTCACAACATTTCTAAAAATAATACAGGCGGATTTATAGTTTTCTAACAGTCTGAAAAGTTTTCCTCTACAATTTTTTTTGTTTTATGTCTTCATGGCATTTTCATTTCCTATAGTTAGTAGTTCAGGTGGAACCCTTATTTATTTTTATAATGGTATAAAACTTATGAGGTTGCTGATATTTTTCACTGGAACTGCAAAGTCAACGAGAATTGTTAAGGCTCAAAATGTTCATTTTCAATTAATTGTTTGCGCCCTTACTGAAGAAACTGCAATATCGTCTACTGTGAACTATGATAAATATATTTCATCGTATAGAACAATGAGAAATTTTATACTATGGATGACGTAAATTGTAAACTCGCGAGTTCAACCTACTTTGGATATTTTTATATTCAGAAAGTTCCATACATCTACGCAATTTACGCATATCCTGCATCGTCCTAGTACAATATACGTTGCGTTTAACTTCGTTGGTTATATATACTAGGTCTCTATACGAAGCGCCCTTACCGTTATAATAGTTTCAATTTGAGAATGTAGATAACATGTACAAAGTAGATACTGTAAACCTCACACCTCTTTCATTTGTTTTAATAACATCCCGCCAGTATGAATTGTGAACTTTACCTTTTTTTGCTGTTTTGATATTGAGGGTCAAATTGTAATCAACATGCAGATTACAAATTCTTTTTTCAGTTTAATCTCTAACGTATCTGGTGGTAATTTGGCTTTCTTAATTGAGAGGTTTACAGATATCGACGCCTATAGTCGATAGATATATTTACAAACACAAATAATCAATGTTAACTTAACTTAACCTTCACGTCATTCCCTTGCGGGGTAGGCAAAACAATCCCTGCCTCTTATTTATTTTTCATTCATTCAATAGCATAATTAACGCATTATATTTGCAATCCAAACTAAAATTGCTATCGTCACCACTTTCTGTAAGTATTGAATTATCACCTTTAGCCTCGCTTTTAACCTGTTTAACATTCGATTCCATTGAATGGTGGGTATCATAAATTCGCCTAAATGATAGTATCACTATTATTAAAATAATTACTCTCATGTCGTACAACAGGATTATTTAGAACGTGATAATGGTATTGGAATAGAAACCATTCTGTCGTATTTACTATTTATAGTCCTTTAATTTTAATTGTGAGATTCACATTACATTTTGTTGAATTACCAGTTTTGGTTTTAACGTTTTCTTGAACGATGATAAAATTAAGCAGAGAGTATAATAATAAGTAAATCCTTGGACTTCGTTTACCTGTTATTTCCATGTGAATTTTAATAAAAATTAATGATAATATACTACAAAAGGCAATTTTTCTGTGATAATCCGTGGGCCTCGCTGTATAATAATTTGTAACTAGACTCGCCATAAAAATGTTATTTCGAGCAGATAACTAATTTATCTAGTAGGTAATCCATTCTCTAGTGTAACCATGGCAACTCGTATTTATTTGTCAAAAACTGACTTAATTTTCTGACTAACGTGCAGTTCAATCGAGTACATTTTCGAGCCTCAATTTATTACGATTTCAAATTTGGACTAAAACTAAAGCTATTAGGCATGAAGAACAATTACAGCTCACGGCTACATAACAAAATTTTCTGAAATTTTGATTAAGAATTAAACACCTGTTTCTTCCATTTTAAGGTTTCCAATCATTATATTTCAGACATTTTAAGTAAGATTCTTTCACTACAATTAAGTTAATAAGAAGTTGCTATATATACCGTCCGTAAAAAGGTCATTCTGTTAAGCCTGTTTTCTTTGGGTCATAATAATGGGATTACATCATTTTTATATTGACATACATACAGAGTGTTAAAATTTTATTTTAAGTAAATATAAGTGTAAATTTACTGAAAAACGAGTAAGCAGCAATTGAAAAATAGGGTATGGGTGCTCTTGTATCTTCTAACCCCTGTTTCCTTTCTGACGTACTTCAGTGGACGTGACACCTATACAACGTGTCCAAGATAAGGATGAACGGCATGGGGATCTTGAAAACTGTAAGAGATACGAAGGGGTTAAATTAAAGAAAGTTATGTAACTTAGAGCTTGTTAATGTAGTTTGAAGACGTCCATTATTGTTAAATTAAAGAAAAGTTGTATAACTTAGAGCTTGTTCACATGTAGTTTGCAAACGTCCATTATTGTTTATCGTTTCCGAAATTTAAAACAAAATGCGATTTTTGGAACTAACGAAACACCCTGTACTCGATGGTATTTTTTAATACGAATTTAACCATTATGGTTTTGAAGCTAATTTAAAAAAAAATCGGATTAATATTAGTATTTGATAATATTTTTTTTATATACAAATTTAACAACTCCAATCTTTTATACCTATTTAATTAAAGTTAAATAATTACAATAACTGTTCAAATAGGTTGCAGTTATTTTCTAGACACAGGTAAGCTCTCTTTACTAAACAATTTAAAACACGGTTTAGTATTTCTGGTATTAACTGCTGCCATACTAACAACTGCTCTTCATTTTCTAAACTCCCATCATACACTTGGTTTTTCAGGTAACCCTACAGATAAATCCAACGGACTTAAATCGGGTGATCGGGCTGGCCAAGCTAATGCACTGTAAGTTCCAATCCAGTTTCCTGTAAACCGCAATGACAGATAGTCCTGTACATTTCTTGAGTTATGTGCTGGGCACCATCTTGTTGAAACCAACAGTTGTTAACAAGTGCTAGAGGTAATTCATCAAGGCATTTTCCAAATTAGTCCTTAGCAAGTTTAGATATCGTTCGGCATTTAAATTGTTGTGGTAAATAAAATGTTCTGTTATTCTTCGTCCCAGAATGCCTGTCCACATATTAAATCCAAATCTATGTTGATGCCTCGATTCTTTTTTTAAATAAGGATTTTGTTTTGCCCAATAATGTTTGTTACGTCGGTTGAAAATTCCATTGTTGGTTATCATGCTTTCATCAGACCAAATTATTTTAAAAGGAAAATTTAGATCTTCGTCACATTTTCTAGTATACCATTCGCAAAAACCTGCTCGCCGCTCCTGGTCAGCGGGTCTAAGACCCTGACAAACTCGGAATTTTTGTGGATGAAAATTATTCTTATTTAAAATGAATTGTGCTGTAGAATGAGTTATACCAGTACTATGTTCCATTTGTCTTGTCGATATTTCAGGGTTTTCAGCAACGGCTTGTAAAACGGGAATTTTCATCAGATTGTTTTTGACGGGATAGAACAGGTTTTGTGAATGAACCAAATTTTTTTAAATTAAATTCCAAACGTCTAAAAATGGACTTACCAGGTTGCCTTCGTTCAGGATATTTATCCAAATACATCAGCTCAGTAACTACACAATTTCTGTGGGACAGGACGTAGAATGTCAACACATCGAACTTTTCTTCCTTTGTAAAATTTCGTCTAATTATACTTATTGATTAATTATAAATTAACTAAACAAAACCAAAAAACAACCCTCGAAGTAATGGTAATAAAAACAACTTAAAATACGTACAATTTAAATAACAACAATAAATCTAAGTTAAACAGTTTTCAACAAAATGTTAAACAAGTGTTATTTTATCAAAGCCTTCTAATATTAACTATATGAAAAGTGTAAATATGAAAATCGGAATTATTCAGCTTCAAAACCATAATGTGTAATACATGGTTAAATTCGTAATAAAAAATACTACCAAATACAGGTTGTTTCGTTGGTTGCGGCGATTTAAAAAAATAAAGTTGATGAGACGAAACGTCGAATAAAAATTTGAAATCACCATCTAATAGAATTCAAAAAGTGACAATGAAGACCTGTGGTGTTTAAAAAAACTACATGTGAGCATGCCCTAAATTATACAACTTTTCTCTAATTTAACAGCCTTTGTATTTCTTACTGTTTTTAAGATCCCCTTGCTATTCATCCTTATCTTGGACACGTTGTATGCTCTCCAAATTTTATTTCATTTTCCCAAAAAACATGCCTTAGTTATTCCTTTAGTAGACAAAATTATTCACAATATTTTTTAATATATAAACTTAAAATTGGATATAAAGAAGTACACTTATTATAAAAATATAAAATTCTTGAAATTTTCTGCTCTATTTACTTGTTAATGGAGATGGGAAGCAACCTTCCCACGGATACTCTTAAACTTTGAATTTCACTCAAACAAAATCATTTTATTTGTATAAATAAAAAGAAAAAAATTTTATAAGCATTAAAAACACTCTCACAATATAATTATTATTTCCCATGAAATGTTGTGAAGCATGGTTTGATGCACAATGTGACTTCACAGGAGGTACATACATAACGTGTGCGTTTCTCTGCAGTTTTTGTGCTGCAATGTCTGCACCTTCTAAAGTCCAGCCATAACAGGTTAATGGTTTCCCACTTGTACTAAACGAATATCATCAGGGCCTTTGCCTGCTGATAAATACTGGCTGACAGCCTCGTCGTTTTATCGAGCAAAACCCAGCAATCATTTGTCGTCCTAAATGTATGCTAAAAGTCAACTGGTCATGGTTTGCCTGTTTCTTATTTATTTTCCATAAAATAAATGCATTCACAACAGCCAAATTAAATAAAAAATACAACAGTCTGTGCGACACCCTACGCCATACCTCTCTCGAAGCTGGTCAAACCTATCGACTTCACCCATGATTTTGTTGTATTCATTTACAACCACTGGGCAGGAAATATTCGTTAGTTGATCCATCTTTGTTCTACGCACGTAGGTTGTATCCATTGGATTATGGAAGGTCGAAAGTAGCGAAACTGGATTATTATCCATCCACTTTACTGCTGAATTGACACTCTTTGTTATATGAATTTCTCGTTGGGGCTTTTACTTTTCTTCACATGATCAAATACCCTTTTTGGACAGAATGGCCATCAATTTTGTCGTCGAGAAAAATTGTCAAAGACTAATATTAGGGTGTTTCCAGTTTGCTGCACATCTGCCGTTAAGTTTAGCACGACACTTTTGCCTAAAGTATAGTTGCTCGGTTCCTTTACCAGTATAAATGTCAAAATTCGATACATGCCCAGTTTGAGAATCGGATAAGCACCATTATAACGCCTTTTGATGGGCTTCATTGGCATATACTGCTCCATAGGAGATCGTCCTTTGGAAGGAATCATGGACTCATCGACAGACATATAAGGATTATAACTTGATTTGCAGTGTTCCAAAAGTTTTGTAATTAATGGTCGTAGCTTGTGTAACTTGTCGTGATCACCGTGGTCGTTGGGCTTTTGGGCGTCGTTATCATTGCAATTAATCGTTTCTCTGAGCTTTTTGGAACATCTGGAGGTCATAACATTGCAATTACATCTACTTTCAAAAGCGGATCAGAACTCCAAAATTCTTGAGGACAGGAAGGACATGATTATATACATCCAAAAAATGTCTTTACTTGTTCAACAGTAGTATCAGTCCAGTTTTTTTTTTTGGCATGACCACATCTATAGGGTCCGCTCCTTACTGACATATCGATTAGTTTCAGAAACAATTATCTTGAACATGTCAACAACAAACTTTGAAAAATGAGGTATTTCTCTTTCATTAGCAGAGAGATTATGATTCGATGTTGCATTTTTATGGACTGGAGAGTGCTGCTTTCTTTGTTCAAAGTGGGTACAATCACTACACCGTCGATATCTTCATCTGACTCGTACACTTACTGTCCTATTGTTGAAATTTCATTTGTAATATGTTTTTGATCTAAATCAGCAAGCTCTTCCATAGCAGATAAATCTGCTTTCGCATCAGAATGAAAAATTCCAAAAAGCAAAAATTTATCAAAAAAGTAATTTTATGTATCAAAATTATACAGGGTGGCACACCGTATACGCCACGGAGTTTCTATAGGAGCCTATTGGAATTTTTTAATTCTGTTTTCTTAGAACATATACAGGGTGTTTAGGAGCACAATTTAAAAATAATTTCCTATATAGGGTGTTCACAAAAAAGATTCATGTAAAAGTTATATTTTTATTAATGGAACACCCTGTATATTATATGTTTTTTCGAATATATGAGGCGAAATCATACGGTTGAAACGAAAGTCCATTGGTCTTAATTTCATGTCTGTTAAGACATGCTACAATATCTCGGGGTTTCCAGTTTTCATCAACAGGTATAACTGTGAAAAGTCGTTCAGTTTGTGAATACTCAGGTGTGGTATCTGTCATAACTGTAAAAAATATTGCTTGTCTTGATTTTCTTAGCAATTTCTTCTGCGAGAAGACCAACGAACTCGTTTTGGGATTGGTGCGATAAATACGTCGCATAATTTTGATAATAAACGAACTATTTTCAAGAAAATTGCAAATTTTATCCATTATCGCCAACACGAAATGCCAAAGTTAAAGTAGTATCAAGAAGGATACGAATAATTTCATTGTTAAATTTCGTAACTTGTTCTTCCTGTAAAAGTAAGTTCCGCGAATCTTTATCAAAAAAACTAGTGATGTGCAGGTCTTCATTTATAAAACTGCAATATTTTTGTAATGCCGAGCTATGTCCGCGAAAAGAGAAATGTGACAATTTTCTCAACTTTTTTACCAGAACTTATCCCAATTTTTAACACCTTTGGAATACCATGCAGTATCAGATAATTCGCAGGCTAAAGATGGGAAAGAAATAGCTAACAAAGCAAAATGTCAAATCTTTAACAGTGCTGTACTTTAAAAAAACTATACTTTATATCAAGCCGAATTAAACCGATTTTTACCGTCATTTGGAAATATTGCCAAGACTGGTTGGTGAAGACCAAGAGATATTAAATATTGTCTTTACGTATCCGATAAGGTGTCAAAATTTGGTCTTAGTCCAGGATCATGTGGTATTACAGCGTTAAATGAAGGCGATTTTACATCTTGAATACTTGAATCATTTCCAATATCCGTACACTGTTCACAAGCTTTTTTTCATTGTTTTATTATTATCCAATGATTGAAGGGTTAGTACATGCTCGTTAATAATAGTACCTTCAGTGCACTTCTTATAAATATTTTCAGATTCTGAAAGCTGTTGATATTAGAAAATTTTGTAATATAACTAATCCAAGTCGACTCTTCTTTTGTAGCCCCGGTTTCATTATCAACTTCCTCAGAGACCTCCATTTCAATATCTAATTTATCTGAATAAAAAATAAGTAGACACCTGATAAGGAAAACGCCAACAAATAAATCAAAAACCAACCTCCAACTACGCCCACGTCACCATCACCGCTGTTACCCGTATTGCCCATGCGGGTAACATTTTTACTCCGAGTGATTTCCTAAATTTTTTAAAGGAACCGGATTCAGATCCACATTCTTCAATCGTAATCTCTACATTTGACTCTGTAATTGTAATGATGAATTTAATGGTTGATCTTCGATATTCATAGACATTCTACAAGCATTCAAAAATGATTTAACTTGGCACTTTATTTTTTGATTTTTAACTATGATTGTACCGTAAAATCCACCAAATAAAAAGGGCAGATATCAAAATGCCTATGTACTTACAGTATTGTCGGTAACGTGGTTTTGTGTAAAAACTGACTCATCCACTTCTGGCAAAGAAGCTGCTTGTAGTAGTTTTTTTGCCTCTCACGCCGCTTAGCAGCACCCGACTTCTTTTTAACTTTTTGCCCAACAAGACTATACATTTTTATTCGATTCCCACCAAAATTAAAAAAAAAAAACAAGCTTTAACCTCGAAGCTCTAAACGATTACCACACACAACGACACGTTCTTTATACTGCAGCAGGGAGCGATCCTATCTCCTACGGAATGTGCATGTTGGTTTTGAATTGTGGACGGACCAGAGGAAATAGATGACTCATAGTGATTGTAATGTATTAAAACTATATGAAGATAGGGGATTTGGTGAGCGTACAGCATAGTTGAGCAGACACGAGCCTTGAATAAACTTTATATAATATTTTCATTTTTATTATAAACCTTTTTTCACGAATTAATATTATAACACTCGTAGTCATTATATTATTATAATGAGGAGTGTACCTATCAGTATTATCTAATACTCTATGTGAAAAGTGTTTTAATTCATTAATATTATTTATAAATTACCATTAAAATTATTGAAAATATACTTTTGTTTTAAAAGCTTTCGCCCTGAATCGGTGGAATGGGCTCCCTTTGAAATGGAAATGGGGGGGGGGTACTCCCCCGTTCCATCTTGTTGCTCCGGTCCTGGGTTTGATAATATTCCGATTACTGAAAACGGGATAAAATAATTTTTACAGTAAGAATTTTAATATTTCGTTGTACACCGTGTCCCATTTTGGTTGAAATTGTAGGGTCTCGTTTGCGAGCAAAGATAGAATGTTGCGGTTTTCGCGACCTTGTTCTACTTTTTCGTGAAACCAAAGATGCCACAAACAGAATTGTCATACCCCTCTTAGTATTTGAGATACAGGGCGAGATTAAAAATTTGCACACTTTAAGCACCCCTCGTAACCTCTTTGCCTTGTATTTATCGAAATGGTGAAAAGTGGGTTATATAGAATTTTCCGTAGAATTTAGTGGCGGGCACAGTTTTGGGCAGAAAAAGTCCGTTTCTTCATAATAAACCAATGTTTTGTTTTTTTTAAAACGGAACACCCTGTATATTGTTTATTATATAATAGAGCTTACTCTAAGCTTTCAAAAATATATATTGTGTGGCACTTATTTTGCATTATTAACCACAAACATGAATGTTACGTTAATTTAACATTTTGATGATATAGTTGGCCATGAAACCTATAAACTCAGTGTAAACGCGTATATTCTTGAACATCCACGATATATTTGAGTATTTAAAAAGGGCTACTAGATTCTTACTGCTTTAGTATAATTATAAATATTCGAATACGCGATTATAATAAATCTAAGGACTTTTACGCAGAAATGCAAAAATAATAACAAAAAATTATGCAAATTAGGTGCAATAGTTTTTGAAACATATTCAAACTGGCGAATTTTTTTTTGATTGGGTAAAATGCATTTTACAGGTACTTCAGAAAGAAATAGTAATGGCAATAAAACTTATAAAGAATAATTTATATCTAAATTTGTAAGTAGACTTTCCTAGCCGGATATAAACGTAACTGACCTGTCAAATCTAATTAAAATTATTTTTGTGCAACAATCGTATTGTTTGTTCATTGTGCAAAATTGGCAAAAAATCAAAATTTTTAAAACTGAAAAATATGATATGCTTTGGTCAGCGTAATGAAAACGCCGACGCAGCAATAAATTTGTAGTTTAACAGGTAAATGTAGTTTCTTTGGTATTAATTTTGATAATTAAGTAACTTTAGATCTATGTAGGTTTCCAGAACGGCGACAACCTAGTAAAATCATGTTTTCTAAACCCAGATCAAAAAAAGTATAATAAAGAAAATCGAGAGAATGATGAGGTTACCGTTCTAGCCAGCATGAAGGTTAATCCTATAAGTTCTTGCAGAACTATAGAGAGTAGTATTGGAGTTTCGAAAACAAGAATCCAAAAAATACTTCACCACCATAAATATAAACCACATAAATTTAGGCTTGTTCAACATCTACATCCTGGCGACGCTGAACGTAGGTTAATATTTGGCAATTGGTACTTAAACATATTAAATATAGTACCCAACTTAGGAAGAAATGTCATATGGTCAGACAAGGCACATTTTTGCAATTTAGGTGTTTTAAACAGGCACAACAGCAGATTCTGTCTCAAGAAAATCACCGTATATTTCCCCAAAGACAACAAGGACGATTTGGACTAAACGTTTCCTGCTTTATATTAGGTTCAAAAATAAAATTTTATATTTTCGAAAGGAACTTATCCGTTCCTAAGTATATGGACATTTTAGTAATGGTTGTGCCTGAATTATTAGATGACATTCCTTTAGCTCGCTTGAACCAAATTCATTTCCAACAGGATGGACCCCCTTCTCATAATGCGCAAATTATACGCTCGTTTTTGGAAAATTGTCAATCTTAGATTTTTTTTATGGGGTTACTTGCAAATAAAATATACCAAACTTAATATGCAGTTAGAGAAGCTTTCAGACATTTACAAGACCACTATATTATTGTGCTTAATGCTATAGAACGAATTGGAAGAGTGTGTGAAGCATGTATAAGACAGAATGGTCATCCGTTCGAACATCTCTTAGTAATTTATATTAGGCTTGTAAAGTTGTAGGTATTATGTTTAGTTTTTAATTTTGTGTTTTTGCATAAAACTTCATAACCCTTAACCATGTTTTTTCATGGCCAACTATATCATCAAAATGTTAAATTAACGTAACATTCATTTTTAAGATTAATACTGCAACAGAAGTGCCACACAATTTATGTTTTTTGAAAGCTGAGAGTGAGCTCTATTATATAATAAAAAATATACAGGGCGTTCCATTTAAAAAAACAAAACGTTGGTTTATAGCGAAGAAACTGACTTTTTGTGGGAAAACTATGCTCGCCTCTAAATTCTACGGAAAATTCTGTATAAAACCCACTTTTCTTTTTTCATCTTTCTATCTTTGCTCGCAAACGAAATACCCTACAATTTCAACCAAAATGGGACACAGTATACAGGTAATGTTTAACAGTGTAAAATTGCAACTAAGGTTCCTCTTTGAAATGGCGACTTACGTTTGTTAATATTTACCTTTGTAGAATATAGATGCATTTATAACTTTCTTTTGGTGGATGTAAATTACTAATTGCCACGTTTGATGTATATTCCAAACTTCAGTCTGAATTAGTTGTGCATAATAATGCTTGTGGTATGATTTGTTTTAATTGAAATTGCATAGATGTTTTGAACAAATTTTCTTTCAATAAAAAATTACAGAAATCTTATTATTTACTGGATAAACTTAACATCAGTCGCGGGCAAGATTATAAACAAGCTGGTAATTTTAAGGTGGTTTAAAAATAATCTAGTTAAAGCTTTACATGTTCTCAATAAGTATTCCGCTGATAAGATTAGTTTTTAAGTGTGTTGAACAAATTTAAATATGGAGCTGTGCATACAAAATTAAATAAGCACTGTTTTTATGATAGTGTAACTTAATTTTTTCTAATTCGAATGCGTGAACAAATTTCACGCTCACGTAAATTTTTTCTTTATAAAATTTGATTTTTTTTTTTCTTTTTCAGGAAAATCGATATGGCAATTAGTTTTAGAACAATTCGACGATCTACTAGTAAAGATTTTATTATTAGCCGCAATAATTTCGTTTGTAAGTACTGCATATAGTATATTATTGAGTTACTAAATTAGGCCAAGTGATTAGACAACTTCTGTATATTTAGCTGTTGTTGATTAATTTAAAAGTATATTACCGCTTCCTTTTGTGAATTCCATTCCAGACATTTATTATCCAAGCTTTTATGATAATCACTGTTATTAAATACAAGTGCACTAATAAGTTTTCACTAATGGCATACCATACATTACTCAAAGCAAAATTGATTTTGCATTATTCATAAACATGTATAAATTTACCTAAATTTATGTATGTGCTTCTTACAAACTATTACCTCTATTTCTACTGCAATGTTTAAATGTATATCTTTTACAGGTTCTTGCGTTATTTGAAGAACACGATGGAGCATTCAGTGCATTCGTAGAACCTTTTGTAATTCTTCTTATCTTAATTGCAAACGCAGTTGTAGGTGTTTGGCAGGTAAGTTCACTACCCCTTAACTACAACTTCGTATTTTTCTTTTACTAGAAATATTAAAACTATTTTTATGTATACAGGAACGAAATGCCGAATCAGCCATTGAAGCACTTAAAGAATATGAACCCGAAATGGGTAAAGTTCTCAGGGGGGATAAATCGGGAGTTCAAAAAATTCGTGCGAAAGAAATAGTACCTGGAGATATAGTAGAAATTTCGGTGGGAGATAAAATTCCCGCAGATATTCGTATATCTAAAATTTTTTCAACAACGCTTAGGATCGATCAGTCTATTTTAACTGGTGAATCTGTATCTGTAATTAAACATACGGATCCTATACCTGATCCACGTGCCGTTAATCAAGACAAGAAAAATATTCTATTTTCTGGTACAAATGTTGCAGCGGGTAAAGCAAGAGGCGTCGTTGTCGGCACTGGTTTAAACACCGCTATCGGTAAAATCCGTACGGAAATGTCGGAAACTGAAGAAATTAAAACCCCATTGCAACAAAAACTTGATGAATTTGGTGAACAACTTTCAAAAGTAATTTCTGTTATTTGTGTTGCTGTATGGGCTATTAACATTGGTCACTTCAACGATCCTGCTCATGGTGGTTCATGGCTTAAGGGGGCTATTTACTATTTCAAAATTGCTGTAGCATTGGCTGTCGCAGCTATTCCAGAAGGTTTACCTGCGGTAATCACAACTTGTCTTGCGTTAGGCACTCGTCGTATGGCCAAGAAGAATGCTATCGTAAGATCTTTACCGTCAGTTGAAACTTTAGGTTGCACATCTGTGATTTGCTCAGATAAAACTGGTACTTTAACTACTAATCAAATGTCCGTATCACGTATGTTCGTCTTCGATAAAGTGGAGGGTAGTGATAGTAGCTTCCACGAATTCGAAATCACCGGTTCCACATATGAACCAATTGGTGAAGTCTTCTTAAAAGGCCAAAAAATTAAAGGTGCGACTATGAAATTCTTCACGAGTTGGGCACTGTTTGCATAATGTGCAATGACTCCGCTATAGATTTTAATGAATTTAAACAAGCGTTCGAGAAGGTTGGGGAAGCAACCGAAACCGCTCTCATTGTTTTAGCCGAAAAAATTAATCCATTCGGCGTTTCCAAAAGTGGCGATCGTCGTGCTGCTGCTATTGTATGCAGACAAGATATGGAAACTAAATGGAAAAAAGAATTTACATTGGAATTTTCGCGGGATCGTAAATCTATGTCTTCTTATTGTGTTCCACTTAAACCAACTAAATTGGGTAATGGACCTAAATTATTTGTTAAAGGTGCCCCAGAGGGCGTCCTTGAAAGATGTACACATGCTCGTGTTGGTTCTCAAAAGGTACCACTTACAACAACCCTTAAAAATCGCATTCTTGAACTAACTCGCCAATACGGAACTGGCAGAGATACTTTACGTTGTTTGGCTTTAGCTACAGCGGATAATCCGTTAAAACCTGAAGAGATGGACTTAGGAGATTCTAGCAAATTCTATACTTATGAAGTGAACCTTACATTTGTTGGTGTTGTTGGTATGTTAGATCCTCCTCGTAAAGAAGTACTTGATTCAATTGCACGTTGTCGCGCTGCCGGTATTCGTGTAATTGTAATCACAGGAGACAACAAGGCAACTGCTGAAGCTATCTGTAGGCGTATTGGTGTATTTGGCGAAGAGGAAGATAGTACAGGAAAATCATACTCTGGACGTGAATTCGACGATTTGCCTGCTTCTGAACAAAAATTGGCTTGCGCTCGAGCTAGGTTATTCTCGCGGGTGGAACCTGCACATAAGTCCAAGATTGTTGAATATCTTCAAAGTATGAATGAAATTTCTGCTATGGTAAGGCAATAGTTTGGTATTACGAATAATTATTATGCTTTCTTTTAGACTGGCGATGGTGTGAATGACGCTCCAGCATTGAAAAAGGCAGAAATTGGTATTGCTATGGGTTCTGGCACAGCTGTAGCTAAATCTGCATCAGAAATGGTGTTGGCTGATGATAATTTCTCTTCTATTGTCGCCGCCGTTGAAGAAGGCCGTGCCATTTATAACAACATGAAGCAGTTTATCCGTTATTTGATTTCCTCAAACATTGGTGAAGTCGTCTCTATCTTTTTAACCGCTGCTTTAGGTTTACCTGAAGCTTTAATTCCTGTGCAATTACTTTGGGTTAATTTGGTAACTGATGGTTTGCCAGCTACTGCCCTTGGTTTCAATCCTCCAGATTTGGATATCATGAACAAACCCCCACGTAAAGCCGATGAATCTCTTATTTCTGGATGGCTATTCTTTAGGTACATGGCTATTGGTGGATACGTAGGTGCTGCGACTGTTGGCGCTGCCGGCTGGTGGTACATGTATTCTTCCACAGGACCGCAAATGTCTTACTATCAATTAGTATGTAGGTGTGACGTGATTTCGTGGTATTAATTTATTATTTTAGACACATCATTTATCTTGCATAACAACTCCTGAAGAGTTCAAAGGAATAGATTGTAAAGTGTTTGACGATCCCCATCCGATGACGATGGCTCTCTCAGTTCTTGTAACTATAGAAATGTTGAATGCAATGAATAGGTATGCTTACGATTTTTTTTAAATAGTTTTTATAACCATTTAATTACAGTTTATCTGAAAATCAATCCTTGTTAGTAATGCCACCATGGTGCAATTATTGGTTACTGGGTTCAATGATTTTATCATTCACCCTTCACTTTGTTATTTTGTATGTTGATGTCCTTTCTGTATGTATTCCACTTAAATCTCTTTAATTTGTTAATTGATTATTGATTTACAGGCTGTGTTCCAAGTATGTCCGCTAACAGTAGATGAATGGTTGACAGTAATGAAGTTTTCAATACCAGTGATATTACTAGATGAATCTTTGAAGTTTCTTGCAAGAAGGATTACAGATGGTGAGAATCCCATTTATACTGTGCACGGAATTGTTTTAATGTGGGCTATTTGGTTTGCTATACTTGCTAAATGGCCTTTTTAAGTGTAAATGCCTCATAGGACGAGGCCAGTGAAGTGTGAAAAGTGGGTGCCAATACGAGTGACACGTAGCTAGCTAGTTCACAAACAGCAAAACTTCTATTTCTTTTCATACCGATCTATCTCCACTTATTTCACTTTCGTTTACAGAGTCATTGGGATGTTTAAATAAATTCACAAATCTGACAATTAAATTCTTTATGCTTTGGCTTTAAAACGAAATTAATCTGTAGTATGTAATTTATGCATGGAAACAATGAGAAATTTGGTATAGTTTATAACAAAATTGTTTGATTATTTTGAATCAAATATCTAACTGAATGCACACAAGCTTGAAAAAACTTCGCATGGGATTGCCAAATACTTTTAAGATATTGAAATTAATTTTGCAATGTTGGCAATATTTTATTCAGAATTTTAATGGTCTTAATCTAAAACTACATCAAATGGAAAAAGAAGTTCAATCTGGGACATCCCTGACTTTAAGTTTTATAAATGCTGTGTGTAAGCTGTGCTAGCCACTATTATTAGGAAATTTTTTAATGTAAACAATTAATAGAGAATACCACATTTAGAATGTATAACACAGCAATAGCTGTTATTATTAGTTAAGCAGCTGTGCTTTATATTCTAAAATAAGTTACGGACGATGCACAAAATATCGAAACAAGGATTTTCAATAAACAAACAGGCAAGTTGGTGTGTTGTCGCATGGAGACCTCAAAGTGTTGTGATTTTATGTGTATAAACCTCAAGTGCATGAATATTTTGATGAAATAAAAGACTGATGGTGTAGTTGCAACGAACCCTTTAGCCTATGTTGCAAATGTTCCATTTGTGTAGGTATTACAGTAGTTAACGAATTAATTATTTGATCAGTTTTATTTTTCCATATTTTTAAATTTATTTAATTCAGAGTTAGGTTTTTGTACTTATCTGCAAAACTGAACAAATACTAAATTTGGTAACAAGTGTGAATATCAGTTTTAATAATAATGTAACTAACTTTTGTAATACTAGTGAATTAACTTACACTTGTTTTATATAAGTGTAATTAAATTTGCGTTTCGAAATTGAATTTTAAACGAATATAATAAATTTTTAGAAAATCATATCAGTGGCAAATTATAATAGTGCATAAAGTAATTATTAAATACCTTTTACGAATATAGAAGTTTATTACATTCGTTTATATTACGAATTGTCGTTAATCCATGATACAATGACAAATGGTTTCCGAATTATTTATTTATTAATTTATTGTTGTAGCAAATAGCTAACAATAGATATTATTCATATGCGACATTAAATGATTACAAAAACACTAACGTCTAAGAATATTTTGCATTTGCAACTATTTATGTAAGTAGTAAACAATTTTAATTTATACCAAATTATTTATATATTTTGTCAATTCTTAGGAAATTGAGTGTGAAACTGTTTGTCCATTATTTTCTCTGTAATTTCTAGTTTTGTATATATTTATATTGGGCAAGTGTTACAAAAAACTAATAAAGTTATGGACGTTTTTATTCATATTTTTGAGGTATTTTAGCCTTATTTTTTATTTTAAGGCTGTGGTTTTTGTGATCTCTTTTTATAGTGTTTTTTTAAGTGTAAAATTAACCTACAAATGCTTCTTAACTATTTTTAACATGTTTTACTGTTAACTACTAACCATGATTATCTAGTCTTTATCTAGATTCCATGCTGGTAAACAGCCTATTTAATTTTATCAAAGTAATGATAAATCAAACAAGTTGCTACAAGTGTATAACAAAAAATGCAGTGTATGAAAAGGAAAAATAAAAATTTAGTTTCACTTTATTATGTGTGAAAATTGTTAATTGCAAGGTTGGTTGAATTAAATATAGAAAATGGGAACAAGGTTGTGTCTCAGAGTCCATCAATACTGGTATAAAAATATGTCTCTTCATTTTGTAAAATCAAAATAAATTTGAGCCAGAAAGTTGCATTTTAATAATAAATTAAATAACTACAAAATGGGTTTCAACGTGTAACTTTTTACAATCAATTATTATTGAAGGAGATTAGTGACTGATTCTTATACACCATGTGCAAACGCCTGAATGCTTGCCTTATTGTTAATAACACTGTCAAATTTGTTACCTCTATGTTATCAAATATGCTAAAGAAAATAACAGTACTGATGCTGTAATAGGACTTTTGGTTAATTTAATTATGAATAAACATCTCTTACAAAGTAGTAGTGGATGGTAACTAGACCTCGGATAATTATGTACTGCAAAATTAGTAAATATGTATGCATTTATGCACTCAGAACTTTCAAAATATGCACCTCAATATGCACTTTGATAACAGGAATTTCTTACAAAAGAAGCCATTTTAACACTTTTCTTAGGAACTTTACTCCATTTTATAAGTATTTAATAGTATTTTATAACTTTATGCTAAATTATAGTATCATTTTAATAAAAATCAAAAATTTTTAAAAATAAAACTTCTCATGCCTACTTTTAATAATTTACAGTTAATATTTTCTTTAAATTCAAAATATAACCATTGTTTTACCACTTAAATATACTTGTAATGTCTAACACATTATGTAAGGTACCAATCCCGCATATAAATAGTTCTGTAATTTGTGTTAAATTTTAATGACCTTTTCATGCTAAAATTACAAACTGTGGAACCTTTTAATTCCATTAACTTTGGATATTTTATAAAGCATAACTGAGTTTTCCTTTAAACATTTCTTGGAATTTGCACCATTTTAAACAATGTCTAAGAACCTTTTTAAATTTAATATTAGGATTGGAATAGATACAATAGCATTGTTATTAAAATACAGATCTTCTCTGAGCCCATATTCAGTTCTTAAAACAATTGTAATGAGCATCTTCAATATATTTCGCTTCTGAACAGTCAAAACTATTAACAATTGTTTTTACCATCTTAAAATGTCCCACATAATAGTCTGCGGCTGAGATAGCTAGGTACCCCCATCCCAGCAGGTAACAATAGGTTCTGGTGGAAGTGGTAAATTGGGTGCTTTTTCTGTAAAAGTCACAAATCTGCATGGAACCTTTACTAATTCATTAACTTGTGGATATTCATTATAAATGGTCTCTGCAACGCGATGTATTCCATGAGCTAAACATGTTACATGCACCATTTTTGAATACAATGTCTAAGCCTTCCATACATTTAACTATGTAGGATGCGGAATTAGTATGACCAATAGCACTTGGTCGTATTTTATACCAGACGGCCACAATAAGTTCAATGATTCATTAAAAAACACTGCAAATGTTAAATGGTTTTGTTTTGTAACATGTCTATTTGAAGCAAGTAAGACTGACATTAATGTTCCTCTGTGGAAAGAATACCAACATCTAAACTTGCAACATATCGCCCACGTACAACCGTTGTTTCATCGAGCCCCAACCACATGCTGTATATTAATGGAACTAGTTTTTTCTTTAATTTTTTATTTACAAGTTACACTGCGAAATATTGGGTACTGATTTAAAGAATTTAGAGTTCATAGAGTTTCATGGTTCTTACTGGATTCTCTGTTTTTCAGTCTTGTATGCTTGGCAGTTTTAATATGTTGGTCAACTTGAAATTTCTTGGTTGCACTAATACACACGTTACATACTTTACATAATAAAACACTACCATCTGTGGTAAAATCACCTTTATGTTCAACAAGACAAGATCTTAAATTGACTTTCAACAACCGCTTTTCTTTACCCATCTTCGAAACAAACTGTTTACTATACGAAGTAAAATTAAATATAAAAACAGCATTTTAGCATAGTGCATGTACAACCCCGCCAATCTAGGGTACTTTGCTTAATCTTGGAAAAACCAAGAACGTTATTGTTATTTTATTACTATAAATTGAATTTAAAACCAAGAATATTTAATTAGTCTATTTGTGTAACCGCATTAGACTTCTAGCAAAAGTTTTAAACGGATTAACAAATTCATAGATGTGTATAATCGGATCTGTTTAAAATGAAAACATCTGTTAAGATTTTACAAGATTGTGAGGATTTAATCCGTTTTACGTGCTATAGGGAAGTTATTTACTCATCTTTGAAACAAACTGTACCAATTTTTACCATGACTGGCACCGTCTGTGGTAATACAGACTACATCTTTATCTAGGGATGTCATATTCTGACAGTTTATCATTTAAAACCGTGATACAGGCTTCTACAGACAATTTTCATAAATGAGCACCAATCCTAGGTTCCAGAAAATAGACTTTTCCTAGGCAAAATTTGACACCTTACGTGTGTTGTCTTCTCTTGAAAAGTGATCAGTGATTTTACGTTTCTTTACCGAAGTTGATAAAGCAGCTGATGCCGAGGAATCGGATGCTGATGAAGTTGTCAAAGCAGTGGCAGCCGCGATATCTGGGTACCTTGACGAACTCTCAGAATCTTTTAGTTTGGTATCAATTGTACATTTAGATTTTAAATGCATATTAAAACCTTTAGTAGAACGTTCTGTCGTTACGATTATTGATTTACACTTCCACCTTCAAAAAGTACTTCCAAACAGCACCAGAAAAGTTTATACATAGTTTCCGACATAATTATCACTACTTAAATTGAACAGATACTTATAAAGGTCAGTTTAGTTTAGTTATTTAAAACAAATAAAACTCAATGCACATTCATTACGTTCAGCCACCTATTACAAGTTGAAATTGTAACTGGCAAAAAAATAGTAAAAACTTCGGGCGAGGAAGTTGTCCCATGTGACCCACCTCGTTCCTAATATACAGTCAGATTTCATTTGTTTTACTTTCATCAGTCCGCGCGCACATTAAAACGCATAAACTTCGTTTCTCCTCAGTCCCTCAAATCCCGCTCATTTTACGAGCGAAAATAATCCCGTATATTGCATGTGGGGCCCCGGTATTTCGGAATACCGGTATCCTGGTATTGCATTTGCTAATTGTGATACGCAGTGATTGACGGTATGTTCTTTTCGAATGCACCCAGCGGTCTACCAAAATGCATAAAATATTGTAAAAGCTATGTAATACAATTTTTGTCAATACTGACTGTTTTGTTACTCATAGGGCGACTAGGTCCTCGTGTGGGGGGTCCTATGCTTCTGGAGAAACCAATTCAATGATTCAAACCAAAGCTATTGTAGGGATTACTACAATTAAATGCTTATATGCTGTAGTATTTACAAGCAGTCAGGGTGAACTTAAGATTCTAAAATGTTCGTTTTACTCATATTGCAATTAAGAAATCATTGTGTATATTTGCTGTTAAGGATATCCATGTAATAGCTTATTTAAACTCATTAGCTGTAGACTGTTTAATTGTAAGGCATATACAGCAAAATTTAGTGTAAAGTACATACCTGAGTATGTCATTATTAAATGTTACATTCAGGCAGAATACGAAAGTAATTTCGAAACATTTAGCAGTTTTACACCTTTTGGTTAAATAGTGTATGTGGAACGATTTGAATAGTAACCGGTCTGCCTGGTAATTTAATCACTAAAAATAATTTGAATGCCTTGGATCGACCTGGCTACAAGGGGCGGTCAAGGTGGAAACAGACAGGCTCCGTTCTTGACGACAATGCAAGGATGAATGGCGAGTGGGCACGCGGAATGTTAAGAGGAATGCATGGTAAAGAACATGAAATTGCGAATGTATGAATGAAAGGCAGCTTAATATTGTGTGTATCAGAGACAAAGCGCAAAGGAATGGATGCCGTGGTGATGGAGGGTGGCAGTCTAGCACTATGGTCAGTCTAGACTGAAATGCATGGCGCTAAAGGAGTTGGAGTGATTCCGAGTGAATGAGCGAACAGATGTGTTAAACAGTACGAATTGGCATCCCCGGGTAATATGGGTTAGAATGAAAGTGGAATTTCGCACAATTTTTTTCATTGCATGCTATGCACCGGTGGAGAAGAAGACTAAAAATGTGAGAACTTCTGGAATGATGTAGAGAACGTGTTGAACGTATGTAAGACAAACGAAAGAGTGGTGATATTGGGAGATATGAATGGATCGGTGGGTGTATAGAGAGAACATACTGAACGAGTTCTAGGAAAGTTCGGAGACCAAAGAGTCAATGAGAATGGTGAACATCTGTGTGGAAAGAAACCTGTTTGTATCTAATACGTGGTTAAGCATAAAAATGAGCATATGAATACATGGCAAAGAGGTGAATCTAATAGTATGGTTGACTTGGTAGTGTATAATGAACGACTTAGAAACCTGGTAAGAGATACAAAAGTAATGCGCGGATTGTGAGTCGTACAACTTTTTGGTTGTATCGAGAGTATGTTAAGGGCACAAATGAGTCTGGAGGAGAGCAAACATAGTGCGAACGTCGAGAATTGCGGTAGATAAACTAGTAGATAATGAAATGTGAGAATTAAATATCAAGATGCTGTGAGTAGAGTTAAATGTGAATGAAGCAGGTGTGCAACGAACAGTAAAGAGGAAGTGATGGCTGTGGAAGAGAGATACAAAATGTGGCCAAAAACAGAATGTTGCAGGGGTCATAAATAATACTAGCAACGAAATAGTATGGAACGACTGTGAAGTGATGAAATGCCGGCAAGAATATGTCAGAAAGCTGTACAGTAGTGAGGAAAATAAGACTGAAGGGTTAAATAAGGTGAATGTAGAAAGAATGAAACTGAGAAGGATATTGGCTTAAGTTAGATAGAGAAAACGGTAGGGAGATTGAAAAACGTTAAAGGAGTGCATGAAATCACTGGTGAACTGTTAAAGTATGGAGGTGCAAAGCTTATGAATTATTCAATGTATGCTTTAAGTGTGGAAAAGTTCCGAGTGATTGGAACAGAGTGATCATTGTACCAGTGTATAATGGTAAGGGGAACAATAGCGATTGCAAGAATTAGAGAGGAATAAGTTTGCTAAGTGTACCTGGTAAAGTATTTGGAAGAGTACTGATTGATACAGTACGAGAATTACACAAACTAAGATTTGGGATGTGCTGGGTGGCTTCATGCCAGGGAGAAGATTAGTTGATGGTTGCTTCAGGCAGGTGATAGAAAAGTGTGTAAGTGTAAAAAAGAAGCTGTACTGTGCTTTTGTACATCTGCAGAAAGCATATGACAGTGAATAGGGAGAAGCTGTCGGAACATATTAAATGAATATGGTGTAAGTAATAAGGGCAGTATATAACTGTAGCCGGGTATGTGTTAGGGTGAGAGGAGGCGTGAGTGAATACTTTAATATTGAGCAAGGTTGTACCATACCACCGTGGTTGTTCAATGTATACATGGATAACTGTGTTAGGCAAGCTTGTACCGATATGAATGTTGTAATGATTAGTGACGTAAATGCACGAGTTCTGGTGTATAACACAATCTTATTAAGTGACAGTACAGATGAGCTACAAACTAATTTGAGGAAGTTTGATATAGTCTGTGAGAGCATGGACCTAAAACGTGAACAAAACTTAAGATTGTGGTGTTCAAGGTGTAGAGGAGAGACAGTATTTACCCTGCATGATGAAATTGTGGAACAAATGGACGAGTTGGTATATCTGGGTAGAATGTTCACTGCAGATGGTACAATGGATGGTGAGATTGGATGAAGGGTCAATGGTGGAAGGAAAGTGATTGGAAGTCTGCGACCGATAATGAAAAACGAAAGCATGAACGTATAGCTTCGAAACGAGCAATCTATAATTGCGTGTTGGTTTGGTTATATTGAGAGACTGAACAACGCAAGATTAAGGAAACAAATATATGTGGGTGAAGTTAGAGGTAAGGCTGGACCTGGTAGGCCACGTAAAACTTGGCTGAATGCAGTGAAATGTATGATAAAAGAAAGATAAATAAAAGTGCATGTCAGAGACAATGTATGAATCTTGCGGAAGCCAGGGAGGGATGCAGGGATAGGAAGATTGTACATAAAAAACAAATATAGAGGCAGGGATTGTTTTGCCTACCCGGCAAGGGAATGGCGGGAGTGTTATTTTGTAATCTAATTTATTTCCATTTATGTGCAATATGGACCTTCAATACTTTTACAGGTTTTGTTCGATATTTGAATAGTTAATAAAATAGATGTATAGAACTATATCTTTTCCAGTTTGCATTGAAATGCTCAGCTTACTATGAAAAACAGACAGGGTGTTACCACTGTGGTGTTACATTAAAAAATGTATATTCTGGTTGAATATTTAGCAAAGTTGATAACATAACAAATTTGATAGATATCATTAACAATTACAAAAACTTCAGGAGTTTCCATATTTTTCCCAGAACGGTGTAATACAAAACTTCAAATTCTTGTATACATTTTGGTATATTTTCCGTTATGTATTTAAAAATACCATTTAGATTGAGTATTATGAATTCATCTTGCAACATATTTGCCATAGTACAAATTATTTGAAATTTGGTGTTAAAACATTTGTTATACAGACTCTCTGTTAACTTTCTTGACAACTGGAGAACTATTTTATTATCCCTTTTTCTAAAAAGAATTATTATGTTGACAAAGTTTTGCACACTAAATGCAATCATTGTCATCACAACCATCTGGTTGAGAATAAACTTGCTTGAGTAAGAGAAACTATTTTTGATGGACACTTGTTTAAAAAATGTTTGATAGACAAATAAATAACTTGTAAACAAATGACTAGCGCTAGAGCAGTTTTTATTACTATTCTAGTGATCACAGATAACTAAAAGATGTTCTAACTTTGATTAACTTGACCAGCAGGAGCGTGTAGGTAATAAGTTACACAAGAAACTTGTACAAGGCCAGAACGTCCTTGAGTTACATCTTAGAGCTATGGGCGTTTGGTCCCTGGGCAAAGAAGGAAAAGTGGAAATTGTACCGATCCTTAGAAATTTTTAGCGTGGCATGCGTCAAACTGCTTAACAAGATTACGACCCTAACTAAACTAAAGTATATCAACAAAAATGCAAATGATATGACATACATACATAAATCTTTACAATTTACAATTTTCTACCTACTGTCTCTCCTTTCCTTACTCCATCTGCACTGTCTTCCTCCTTCTTGTCTCTTCTCCCCTTAACTGTCTGCTTCTTGTCTATATTTCTTCCATCCAATCCACTCCCCTTCCCTTTTCCTCCAGTATCTCCTCTGCCGTCCTATCCTCTTCCTTTAACTACCTGCATTATTGGTTGATCGTTTCCATCTCTTCCCCACACAACCTACACTTTCTGTCTTCGTCCCTTCTCCAATATTTGTTTCCTCTTTCTTCGTTTCCACATTTAAATGGTATGAATGCAGACTTAAAAAAATGTTTTTCCTTCAATCTTTTGCTAATTAATTCCCAATTTTTGCTTAGAAATCATTGATTATTAAACCACTGTTCATAAAATACTATAATATTTTGTCTAAATACCACATCTAAATGTTACAATTGTCCCAAGCCATTAAAACAAAATTTCCATATCTTCTAGGCCAGGGTTGTCCAATCTTTACAACATTCGAGGCCACATTTTAGGGGTAGAAAGTGATTGGGGACGCAGTTTAAATACTGTTATCAAAATTGTGAATAATAACGCACACTACATTTGAATACTTTTTATTTACTGAGACCTAAATAATTATCAATAATATTACATATCAAGAACATGTATATAAAAAACTTGTGTCATACTTGGCCTTGGATCTGCATATACAATGTCTCGATATCTGGTGCAGTAGTTGTAGATATTCTCAATGTGTTCCAGATGTTCACTAGACATACTATTTCAAGTATTACTTTTGGTGTGGTTCATTCCTGAAGATTTCTTCACATATGTAAGTGCTGCCGAAACCAGATACTATGAAGAGGGCGTGATATGTAACGTGGGAGATTTGTATCTTGGTAGATAAGATTTATAAAATTCAATCAACGTTATATGGTTAAATTTATTCTTTAGTTGAATATCAGATTGCAACTTAACGCAATCTATTTGAAATTTCAGTGGCAATGTATCTATTTCTACCGAAAATGGAGTTGTGAAAATACGAAAATAATGCATTCATTAGAAAATCCTGAAATCGTTCAAATTCCTGTACCAAATCCAGGAGTAAGACAGTATTTATGTCCATTCAAACGATTAAATTTGGCCAAAGTATTGAGATGCGAAAAATGATTTCTATCCAATTATTCCTGCCATAATTTGAGTTTCATTTGGATCGCGTTTATAGTTTGAAGCGTTGCACTGAAGAGACGGGTATTTAATTCATCCATGTGAGCGGTTATATCAACCAAAAACGCTAAATCAGCCAGCCAGTTCATGTCATCAAGTTCTTGGACACATGTTGAACTTTCGATTTAATAAAAATCGTGATTTCACTTCGTAAATCATAAAATCGTTTTAACATTTATCCCCGATTCAGCCATCTGATTTTGGAAAAGTAAACTATGTCACCAAATTTGGCTTCAGAACATTTGAGAAATTCTTGAAATTGGTGATGGTTCAAATCCTTTGATCTTACAAAGTTAACAATCTTGATGACAGTGCATATAACATAATCCATTTTAAAATCTTTCCCGATGTATAATGCAGTGATACTTTATTAAATGGGCGTTTTTCATAGCAACAGCATCATTTTCTAACAATTTTACGAGTCTCTCTCTTTTACCTGCTGGAGCACCGCCAGTAACAATGTCGCAAATGAAGGAAAGCGACAATGAAGATTGATATAACGTTTGTTTCGTTGCTTCATATAAATCTCTTGATGTGCCTTTTAACGGAACTAACGCAGTCAATTCTTCAGCGATATTATAATCGTCATCAATGCCTCTGATAAAAATGGCAAACTGCCGTGTCACTAGCACTTTCGTCCATTGTCAAGGAATGAAATTTAAAACCGGGAACTTTAGTTTTCAATTGGTTTTCAATCTTGTTTCCAAGATCGGTAACTCTGGCGACAATTTGATGTGACGAAGCGATATTAGAAAATTTCACTCTCTTATCTGGACAAATTGTTTCTGTCACGGTCTCCATGTTTTTTTGATAAACTCGCCATCAGAAAACGGTTTCAACTTCATAGCAATTAAACTGGATACCAGATAACTAGCTTTAACTTTGATTAGAAGCCTTTTGAAGTAACTTTTGTTGGGTTGAGAGACCTTCTTTAAATCGTTATCTTTGTCTGTACGACACATATCACGATAGAAATGATATTTGCCTGTATGCTTATGGATCTAATGTCGTTTCACATTATATTATATAAGACAATTACAGATTCACGGCAAATTTAACAAAACTCAGACTTGTTCAGTTCAATCAAAAAGTAATCTGTCCATTTTTCTTAATCAATTTTCGTTTCTTTTGTGCCGAGGTAATCCTGGAAACGTGCGTTCTACATGAACAAAGATGAACGAATTAATTACCATACACTTACGTATTTTCCAAGATAAATAATATGTATTGTCATCACGCGAAGACAATTCAACCACAATTCGACTGTATTCCTTTAGATTTGAAATTCAAGCCAAGCAAAGGCAAGCGAGCTACCTTCTTTGCAAAGCACCACTAAAATGCTAAAAATTGAACTATTATATAAACATGCATTCGACGACCGCAGTTAGCGCCAGGCCAGTGCGTAGGCGCACTTTTACTGCAGGTCCAAGCCTTGAGTAGGTTGCCATATACTGCGGTTTCGAAAGTGTGCAATTTAATGCATGTGTAGGCAATTTTTAACGCGGGCAATGCTGTAAATGCGCTCATCATGATGAGCTCGTCTGTAGGCCATTTTATGGGGAAATCATTTTTTTGTGAACGAACAGAAGTTCAACACAATAATAATTAACTGTATTTATATTAAAATTAACTTTTAAACTACATACAGTAAAAGATTAACTCGAGTGGGACTTGAACCCACGACCTCTACTTTGCTAGAGTGGAGCTCTTCCAACTGAGCTATCGAGGAGGCAATATATATATATATATATATATATATATATATATATATATATATATATATATATATATATATATATCTGGATAGGTATATGCTTGAAAATAAACTTGTGTCAAATAAAGAGATTAGACCACCGGTCGTTGTGTAGTATTTCTTTCTTTGTCTTTCACACTGCTTTTTATGAACAGTATTGAGTATACCGTTAACAAATTATTCAAAATTGCGGAAACGGAACTTGGTTATTAAGAATTGTATAACCAAATGATAACCAACATTTGTTTAAATTGATATATTTTTGTGTGTATCAATTTAAGTTTATTTTGTAATTCTGTATTATGTGTTTCGTAACTGTGGTTTAATATTTTCTGGTAGTGCGATTATGTCGCTTCTTTGAGTATCCAGCGAGTTCTATTCTCGTCGTTTCCCACTATCTGTATGTTATCCAATTGGATGCGGTGGTCTTCGTTCCAGATATGTTCGGCGTTTCTTGATTTTTCTGTTTCGCCCTTGCGGACGTTGTTTTTATGTTCCTGAGTTCTCACTTTGAGTGGTCTACTGATGTCTCCTATGTATGCTCTCCCGCATTCGCGCGTGCGCCAACAAGAAAGGCAGCATGCATACGGGCTTGGTTGTCACATGTTACCAGCAACCCCAATCAACTTGAGACAACCTGCCCAAAGCACGTTTGCGTACTTAACCTTACAAAACAAAGTTAAGTCAATGTTTATGTATGTGTAAGATCATAAATACACGGAAAAGTATATTGTTATGCAAAATTTATGTATACTTACGAGGCTCAACACAGATAAAAACTTTCACTTCCCAAAAAATACGAAAGCACGTGTCTCCGTTATCGCGTTTCAGAGCGTACTGAAGTTAAGTAGGTAGGAGATGTTGCGCCCGCATACATCGGGCGCCGATTAACGAACTCATTCGTTCGTTCAGTATCTTGTTATGGTTGCTGTGACAACCAACCTCGGTCGCGTATTTGCATTGTGTACTATTATTCAGAGCAGCTGTGCTCTGATTCGCAGGATACTATGGTTTCACATTACGAGTAATTTTATAATAGATTATAATATACTGCGATTCAGAACAGGGCTTTTGTTTCAGCGCTCTGAAGCGCAGTATATACTGGATCGGCGTTTGTATTACAACGATCCACACTACTACTCAATAGAAGAGGAGATTATTATTATAATTATTTTTCATGATGACAAAATAGTTGAACAGATTTTTTTACTTGGCGTTTATTTATTGTTCCATTTTCGTAATACTTATAGTATATTGAGTATCAAGAACAGTAAAGGACGTTTACTGGTCGACGGCCGGAGATTGGTACAACACTTAATGTTCATGATGCTCATACTGTTTTTTGCACGATTGTATTAAATTTACCACAATTGAAATTATTTAATTTCCACTAAATAAACGAAAAGTCAAAAGTGACGTTTTAAATAGAAATGTCCAAATTTTTTGTTCTTAGTGTTGTGAAATATAGTATACCTATATAATTTTACGTTGGTAAGTAAAAGACGTCGGTAAGTAAAATACTTACCGACGAGTTGGCTTGCAACCAGTAAACATATCTCACTGTCTTGGAAACAGATATGGTAAATAAACGGAAAAGTTCAATCGTGCAAAAATAAATTAACATGTATGTTTTCAAAGTGAATATAAAAAGCATTTAAGCTTTAGAGTTAAATTTAATTAAAGTAATTAGTACGTCTACGTAAGTAATGGCATTTGGTTGGTTTGGAATGTATTATCTACCAAATTGTTTTCGTTTAACAGTTCTTTTCAGTTCCAAGTTGAAGGGTCTGCCTGATTGCAGTCGTTTTTTTCCAGATGTGAGGCGATGCCTGATTCGTCTCCTGTTAATTGAACTAGGCTATATGTACTCCTATTTGTTTTGAAGAACGTCCTCTTCTTAAATTGCAAAAAAAGTTGCCAGATGCGTTGGAGTTCTAATTTTGCTTAATTCAGCCTTAATAATATAGTTCGCAAAATCTACGGAGTTATTTTGCGCTGCCATTTCTAACAGTCTTTGAAAATTTCCCTCCAAACTTTCGTCGGCAGAAAGATGTTTTTGTGAGCTTCTGAATTAATTTTTTGTGTAACTGAATCGGAGTCAAATACTTGTTCAATTCTCTCAGTTCCTTGTTGACTTCCATCATTGTATGTATTATCATAATGGCTTTCGGAATGGTCTAGATCCATATTATCAAAAAACTCCTGTGTGAGAGAGCCAACATCTTTTTGTCAGTTGCAGTAAGCAAAGCGGCATTTGAAATAAATACTCCGAATTTTTGCTGCACAGCACAAAGATGTTTGCAAAATCTGCCCTATACCAAACGGGCAGTCACACGTTGCTAAAGCGGTATCCACAGTGTATCATCATCACTACTTGTTACATAGTAAGAATTTTCATTAATTTTTTCACAGCGGAGTTTTCGTTTTATCACAAAATTTCATATATGTTTCATTTATGGACGATCGAATGCTGGGGTAGTATCCTGACCACACCCATCTTTATATACGTAATGTATGTATATATGCTGGGAATCCATGATTGTGACTGAAGGAGATCCCTTGGGGAGTGAATGAAACACGTGGCCCTTTTTTTTTACTGATGCTAGTTTGTGTTTACTTTGTTTCTCATTGTTTCACCGTATCAATTTCAGCTCTAATTTTAGAAAGTTCAAAAATGTTTAGATAATTTACTGTTTGTCAGTTATCCATTTAGGTGTTATCATGCTAATTAAGTTTGGCTCAAAGTGTGGTATTGAAGATGACTTGTCATAAATCTCTAGTGAATAATTGTTTTTACTCTCCGTTTTAAGAGATTACAAACCATAGTTTAAATCTCGTTCATGCAAAAAACGATTTAATTGTTTTCATCACATGTTTTTTAAACAAGTTTGTTCTAAACATTTAAATAATAAATAATTTTGAATTAATCTTATTTAAAGAAAGTTAATTATCAATCATCTAGTACTAGATAGTGTAATTGTAATGGCGCCAATGTACTATTATGACCATAAGTAATGTCCCGACATACGTGTAGGCAACCAACATCCCACTTCGCCGATGCGACCCGAAAATTTTTACCAAACAAAATAGCTTCTAAGCATCATATAAGTATTTAATTTATTAGTGAAAAAACAATAAATAATATCGTTATTATCACAATTACATATTTCTAATATTCGGTGAAAGTAATATATTTATGTGGCACAATGCACAATTTCTATACAACTTGTCGAATTTACTTAAGTAAAGTAAATAATGTTTATTTCTACAAAAATATTTATATAAACACTGACTCACAAAGTAAGTTTAAACGATAAAGTGATTACACATCCTGCTTAAATATTAGATATTTTGAAATTACGTAAAGATAAATAGACTACTTATTCAATTAAGGTAGTATTATAAATCCATTAGAATATTAACAATTCAGGAAATTAATCAAGATATTAATGAATTAATGCGTTAGTGATTATATTCACTAATGTGATTTCAAGGTTCAAATAAGTAAAGAATACAAAACATAAATTAAAGTTTAGGTTCAATATATTAATCTGAACTTTAAATACCTAAGTCCAAGAAAATACAATATAATAAGAATTCCAAGCTAATAGTGTAGTTATTCTAGTTTTTACCACAATAAAAACATCAATCTCTCCAGTTGGCCTTGGTACGTTACCTTTACACATTACTGAATACGCTAAGGTTGACTGCCTCCTCCATGCAAACATTTACGGGTCGCATCCGCGTAGTGGTATGTTGGTTGCGTACACGTATGCCGGAACATTACTTATTACCAAAATAGTACATTTTAACAGTCAACAAAAGAACAAATTCTTTTGAAATATCAATAACAAAAATTTTGTATTTGTCAAGGAAGCTAAGACACTGCATACACAAATATTTAGTCATGCCAAAATCAAAATAGTTGAATTTTTCATTTAATCACTTATTAGAGTTAATCTGCAATTCCATAGTCAGTTTCAATACTTTTCTCTAATCTTAAATTCATGGATATGGTGAGTACATTGAAAATTTGTATTTTAAAATTGTTCGAAGGCAATTGAATATGATTAAATGTTGCATTGGATTTTGTTCAACAGGTGTAAGCAATGAGTGAGTTAGGTATGTGCTTGAAAATTTAAGAGTTATTAAGAATCTTATAGCCACCTCATTTCATCAAATATTGTACATATTTTCTTACTTATCCCACTTTTATGTACTGTTACTTATCCATCATCCAAATATTAAGTCTGCCGGAAAGGTGTGCTATAACAATGCATTGTCACGATATTAAAATCAGAAAATTAACAAAAATATGAACTACATTCAGAACTTGGAGTTTGTTATTCGATAATATATAATCATTAGAAGCAGGTCTTAAGCTACACTGTACACCACATCCTTTGGAAATTAATAAGACAGATCAAATTTTGTTGAAAGTGAAAGTGCCAATGTCATACATTGAATAAGAAAAGTAGATTTTGTTGGATGGATAAAAAAATTTTAATTATGTGTAGTGTTTTATGTACCAACACAAACTCAAAAGTATAATTAGGGATTATTTGTATTCACAGTATAAAATTTTGGTTGTGACATGAAAAAATTCGAAAACAATTGTTATTTGAAGAATATCATGGTCTCTTTCCATAGAAGTAAATAGTGCAGCTGTCTAATAACATTGGATCAAATTGCAACCGAGTAGTGTACAACTTAAGTCTTATTTGCATAAGACAGAACAACTCAGGGATTGACATAACACGCCAGACTGTTGACCATTGTTTATTCCAAAATATGAATTATCCTTGTTATCAATATTTATGTGCTAAATTTTCCATTGTTCTTATAATTAATGTTACTGTGATTTCCATTTTGATTTTTCCTCCAATGTTTTATTTTTGTTTAGTGGTGAATAATTGTTACTTTCTCTTACATACACCTTTACTGTTCAATTGCTTTCTCATATACGTACGTATGAAGAGGAAGCTATATAATCGGTTTAAATTTTCAAATTTGTTTTAGCATTTCTCGTTTTATGGCCTAAACAGCACGAAAAACACATTTAAAAAAATTTCGTGTTTGTCTGTGTGTGCGCGCACGCGATATCTTTTAAACCACTAAAGCTATCGATATGAAATTTGGTACAAAAATTCTTTGTCATAAAATCTAGGTCACGTTCAACCATTGGCGGGGTATTTTTAGGGGCTTGGCATTGCTTCAAATTTTAAAGTTTCAAAATTAAAAAAACAAACTACTACTTTTTTTTATATTATTAAAAAACAGTCAAAATTGTGCATGTTCTAATACTCGTATATAAACCGATTTTTTTTTAAAGTCGTGTATTGGGGGTTTTTAAGATCGCCAAGTATAAATCATTTGTCAAATTAAAAAACTCAAAATGGCGGATCAAAAATGGGGAATTATCGTGTTTAAAAACCGATATGACTCAAATTCAGGTATTGTGGGCTTAGATGTTGCTTATTACAAATTTTTGGTCTAAATTTGTTTACATATATGAGAAAGCATGGCAGATAATTTGGCAGCGGTTTTTTAGATTCTATTCCTACAGAACTTGTTTTCCACAATTTTTGCATAATTTTGGAAATTTTATTTGTATTAATGAGTGAGGATATTATTGATAAAAGGAAGAATGTGTCTGTTACTAAAAAATATGTAACCTGCATGTAGTGTGGTGTACCCCTCACCTATTTCTAACAGTAATTAATGTGTTAATTTACTTTTGAACCAGCCCAGTATTCTGCATTTGATGTGTTCTATTATATTGCATAATATTAAATAAGGAATGGTAAGTGTGCTTAATTTGGGTGTGAGTTAGGCCCTTATCGAAGCTAATTTCCGTAAGTATCAATATATAAATTAAGTTATTTTACATGGGCAATGATTATTAATAATTTTTTGTAATTGCATTTTATTAAAGTCATTTTTGTTTTTCACAGTAAACCAAGTGCAGTATAGAGCATAACGCCGTTGTATGACACGGTATATATCAATACTGAAGTACAAGCAGAAGTTGACATGTGAACCTGAAGATACCTACAAAATAACAGTCAACCAATTTTTTTAACAGTTTTCAAAACCTAATTAAATTTTTTTTTCTACTAACAATAATTTTGTTTTCTAATATCTTAGAAACTAGAAGCTTTGAGCACTAGAATTTCCTAGACAAACTGCTTTTGCATTTATGTTTTTGTTGCAGTTGGAGAAGAGGTTATTGATAGGTGGGAATAAATTCTCAAGTTTCTTCAGTAACAAATATTCTAATCTATATTTCATATGCAACAGACTAATTTCCCATCGTACTATGCTTAATTTTCTATCTTTATAAGTTACTTAAAGAAAACTTGTAATTATGTAAAAGTTATTATTTTATGTAATTACGATTTATTAGTAGAGATAAGTAAGTATAGAGGCTGAAGTTTCTCAAATTTTTCATATATTTTTTTGACTGCTTATTTTGCTGTCTCCATCAATAGGTAGTTTTAGCGATGTGTTGTTTTAACTCATATTTGTCTCCCTTCCTTTCCTTTTACAAAAAAGACCTGTGATTAATATTACTATAAATGACGAACTTGACGGTGTAAGAAAAATTTACATTATGTGTTGAGGTCAGCTCTGAACGAGCTCCAGATATTTCCAACTAACACAGAGGAAATAGCCTCACAATTAAGTTCTGAGTGTTATCACAATACGTCTATTCATTTAGTCTTTAGAAACTTTTACACTTGCCACATGTGTGAAGTGGTATTACATTTCATTAATATTTGTTATGCATATTGTAAGGTTCGAGCTGGTCTCGACTAAATATAATGCGGTGTATTAAACATCAGGGTACTGATGTACACATTGTATCTATTTATTACACATCATTTTGTACAGACAAAAATTGTGTAAATAAAGGTTGCGACTGAATGGTCGTTATATAATTTTCCAACAATGTATTATTTTTCCCCTTTATCCTGTTTCAGAAGTATTTGCTGTGAAGGTGAAAGAATGTTAACATAAATTATGAAAAGAGATTGATTCATTTATTTTTCTAAATTTTTGTTTAGAGTTCAAGAACCATAATGTAATTAGTATTCAAATTTCAATTAAACAATTTGAGAAATTCTACTTTCATTATGTATTTTCCAACATCTACTTTGTTTATTATGCATTAGTTATTAAAACATTTAATTTACTTTAAAATTTCTGAAGTATATTTGGCAAGTGCTATGTTGCATTATTCGTAAAAAATTGTCATTCTTTAATATCTTTTTTTACTCTCTAACGGCCGGTTCAACCAAGTCTCAGTTTTGTGGCGGTTTTATAAAACCGCCGGGTTTTGGACCAGCTCGATTTAATCATCTTTAGGAACTGACGGGTTTCTGCTGCTTTCTACACCGGCACTTTTGGAGTCAGTTTGAACTGCGACTGCGCGAACTATGTTAGAGTGATGTCAGATATATGAAATAATAACAAACGTTTTGTGGTTATAATTATGATTACTAGTTTTTAACGAAGTATGGATGTGGCGCAGTTTGGATTGTGGGAGTTTCTTGAGGATGATGACGAAGAATTGCTTTTTTATGGGAATTTAAGAAGACGAAAAGGTTTTGCATTTAAGACCGGATTACTTCCATGTCTATGATGACGTAGAATTTGTTAGAAGATTTCAACTTACGAAGGAGTCAGTCATGCTAATATTCAGTGATGTAGAAGGACTTGTTTCTTCCCCATCATTAAGGTACATTGCAAAATGAATGTATTATATTGAATAAATATTTGTTCAAGTAAAATTTAAATCTAATTTAGCAAGAGGAAATATTTGGTATTTTTACACTAACATCTTTTTTTTTCATAAACAATGTAGTACTGGTGTTACACAAGCTTTTATTGATACTTCGTTTTTATGCGACAGGCTGCATGCTTTTAACTGTTCAAGATTACAGTGGTGTCAGCTCAGCATCTGCATGTTGTTTTGTGAAAATTGTTTCCGAGGCAATATTTACACCCGGCGTCAATCAAAAAGCCCATCCTCGAAGTAGTTTTAAAAATGCACATAAATTTTATACATCCCTTTAAATGCAAAACTGGACAGGTAGATTTTCTATTGTTTAGTTGCACGAAGCAGGTCCAAACCACCTCAGGGCGCGATATAGAGCCAATAAATTGAAAAGGATTCGTTAAATTACAATACAAAACAATTAGTTTTTTTATAAAAGTTTTAGGATTCAGTTTCCCACAAGTAGGCATTATATTTCATTTTGAGATTTCCTAAAAAAACCTAAATTAGAAAAGCATTTGGGATGGGTGTAAATTAAATAATGCTACCCTACCTATGGGAAATTTTATGCCAAATAACAAGTTTTTTAATTATAACGTTTTTCAATTCAATTTAAATATTTATCTTATCGAATTATCTGGAATGTAATAGAAATCAATCAATGTAGAAAGTATAAGGATGTATTTTCTTATTATTATGGTATATTCCGCATATTTTATTTTTAGAATAATGACGATTATTGCACAAAGGTTAAGCCGGAAATCAATTAATTTGCAATACCATTCAAGTAATTACATGTAATTACTACAAGTAACAATAGAACGGGCAGTATGAGTTGAAGAATCCAGGTTTGTATTGTAAATGAAGGAATTTATGTTAATTATTAAACTATGATTAGATAATTTTATTTTGTTATGTGTTTCGTGTTTACTTTTAGTTAAATCGTTAACTCTGTTGTAATGCTAATAATAATAAATAATAACTATAAAAGGTAGAAAGAAATCTATTTTTTAAATTTAATTTCCATTTTTATCGTTGGTAAAAGAAAAGGAATTTGGGAAGCTCAAAAACAGATTTTCATTTTTGATTGAAAATTGCCACTTTATATTAATTCGATTTTTAGCGGTACTTGTGCCCAACAATGATCTATAGAGTTAAATCACTTTTTATGTTTAAATCACAATTAATGGGAAATTATATGCCAAATAACGTGTTTTTATTTTATCAATTAGGACGCTTTTTAATTTCAATTACATCCTTGATAATACGATTTCATAAATATTCCTCTTTTGCTAGGTGTTATCAGGGAAATAATGAAATCACAAAAATTTGGAATTGCATTGTTACTTTTATTTCTTCTAATCGGTCTAATTATATCGTAGGTTAATTTTTTTTTAATTTTTGTGCAATTGAAGTTAATTCATATTAAAAATATATTACTCCTATTATCAATTCCTGTATGTGAAGAAAAACAACTGACTTGGAACTGTTTTAAATTCCTTATAGTAAACTATAATGACATTTATGATCATTTGTTTGGTTTTATAAATACACATATATTCAAATTAAAAATATAAAAAATATAATTTCATATAACAACAGATTTTCAAGTCAATTTCGAACCAGGCATTACGTATTTTCATAAGAATTCTTTCATTAACAAACTGGTTGATTACGAGAGTATCGACGTACTCGTAATATATTAGAAAATTTTCCTGGCTACTACAATACGTTCTTGGTTATTTCTACATCAGATATTCTCGGGGGGTGGGCTTTTTCATTGACGTCGGGTATACCTTAATAGGCAGATACATAAAATTGCGAGAAACTGCAAATGAAATTAGAAATTTGCAAAATAATTTTTATGCAAAGGTCAGGATGCCCCAAGTCATAGGGGCAATTGATTGCACGCATATAAGATTGCAAAGTTTAGGTAAGGTATCCAGCCATAAGCATCATTACAGTGCGTCTAAAATTGATATTTTCCAGGTGGAAATCAAGTTGAAGTATTTCGTAATAAGAAAGGGTATATGTCGCTTAATGTACTAACGGTTTCAGATTATAGACTTTGTAAAGTTGATATTGTAGAGGGAGTAGGCAAACACACATACATGTGTGAATGTAGTTGAGAAAATAAATAGTCTTCTTGTGGCATGCATGCTAAACACACCTCCTATTATTACAATTATTAACACTAATAGGTGAGCAAGGCATGCGAATATTTAATACGTTTACCTTCACAGATGAAGAAAGGAATAAGATGAATGTGTTGTTAAGTAAATTTGACAAACATTTTACACCTAAGAAAAATCTGGCCTACGAGAGACATAAATTTCTAATTTGCAAACAAAAAGAAGGTCAAACGTTAGATGACTATATCACCGAATTGAAGAACTTAGCATTGCCGTGTGAGTTAGGTGACCTAAAAGACAGTTTAACAAAGGATGTGCTCATATGCGGCATAAATTCAGTATCCTTAACAGGTTGAGCGCCAAGCTAAATTTCAAAATTTCGCCTCCTGGACTAAAAGCATATCTGGTTTTCTGAGCTTTCAATATTATATTCTACGAAGCACATTTACTCATTAATGCCAGATTAACGCTAAAAAAAGCATAAAATCATGTCGGTCACGGGTGTCCGCCGTGGCCTGAGCGACTTGTATGAGCCTGTCAGGCCGCAGCGGTCACGTGCCTCGCCCACGTCGTAACCTGCATATCATTGTATTCTGTGCAACAACAGTGGTAATTACATATTTTGTCTTCAATAACTGTGAAATAATGAGTCGCGGGAAGAAATTGTTAGAATTAGCTCTACGCTTACATAAGGGTAAGTGAAAGAATAGATAAATATGAACTAAAAAACTTCTGAAAATACGATAACAATTTGAGAAAGTGTCAATGTAGGTTATGTAGCGATATATTTTTTTTTCATTTTACGCAGGCGATTCAGGTGACTCATTTGATGACTAGGATTCTGATCCTCACTATTTACCTTCTTCTGAAGATAGCAGCGGTGACGAAGAATATCATAAAACAGACGAAACAGCTAACATAATGGAGTACCCTTCACAGCCGTCATCATCTAGTAACATGCAGCCAGAAACAGCGAATTGTTCTTTCTTATCGAAACTCTATGAGATTGACCGCTTTACTCATGAAGAATCTGCTGGAAGAAATGAAATGACGGAAAAATTGGAATTAATCTCACAACCATCTACATCCATCATAAGCCAGCCTGAAAGAGCTGACTGTTCTGATCCGGTAAGCGAATCTAATGCAAATTATAAACTGGCAGTGTATCTGTGTAAGGCTCCTACTAGAAAGCATGCATGTTTTCAATTCACGGGTTCTTCGGGCGTCAATCCACAATACGCTGCTGCCCTTGTAGGGTGTACTTCCTATGATTTTTATACTGCATTCGTCTGATAAGATAATCGAAAAAATGGAGATTATTGGAGCAAGAACCGTCTCTATAAAAATGAAATCGCGCCATCGACAATGAGTCGTAATCGCTTCGAAATTCTGCTACAAATGTGACATTTTGTTGACAACTCTCAATGCCCAGAAGGTGACCGACTACACAAAATCCAAGTGCTGATAAACGATCTGATAGCTAAGTACCAAGAAATATTCACACCTGGAGAAGTAATATGTGTAGACGAAACTCTAATACCATATCAAGGCAGGCTCATTATGAAACAATATATACCCAATAAAACTCACAAATACAGGGTTAAAGTTTTTAAGCTCTGCTGTGACCGTGGATTTACATACAACCTCAAGATATATGCTGGCAAGGAGAGGGACAGCAGACAATCACTACCAACGTCAGTGGTACTGAATTTATCACAAAATTTGTTAGATCAAGGGCGCACTCTAGTGACAGATAACTTCTACACTAGTTTGGAGCTTGCCAATCTGTTGCTGGATAGGAAGACTCACCTCATTGGAACACTGCGTTCAAATAGACGAGGAAATCCTCTACAAGTTACGACAAAAAAACTAAAAACGGGTGAAGTTTGTTCACTTGAAAATGAACGTGGCATTTGCATTATCAAATGGCACGTAAGAGGACGTTTTAATTCTTTCAACTAAACACTCAGAAAACAGTTGAGGTGATGAGACATAGAGGAAGCATAAATAAGCCTGAACCGATAATCGCCTATAATGCAGGCAAAGGATCCATAGATCTTTTCGACCAGATGTCCAGCTACAGCACTGCTTTACGCAGGACAATAAAGTGGTATCCAAGACTGCAATAGAATTGTTACTGACTACCGTCGTCAACGCACTTCATTTACAAAACTATATCTGAAAAAGATATATGGATTACTAAATTCAGAGAAAATATCATTGAAGGACTATTAGCTGGAGAAACCAGTGCTATGAATGAAGAACAAGCAAATCTCATCAATGATACTCCACAAAGGAAAAAACAAAAAATGACGCACATATTTGACCGAAAGCCGGGAAAAGCCAGAGAAAATAGAAAATACTGCAGAGGATGCTATAGAAAAAAACAACAGGGCTTGATTGAAAAAAACAAAGTGAAGAAAGTGACAACATTTTGTAAAGACTGTGTTGGTATGCCTCATTTTTGTATTGATTGTTTCAATTTTGAACATAAAACTGTGTAATAAAATACTTATCTTTTTTGGGATTTTTTAATGGTGTACTTTAAATTATACAATCTAAACGTTTCGATAACACAGTTATCTTCGTCAGTAGTAATGTTTGTTAAAAATTGTTAAACAATTTTGTCAAATTTGAAAAATTAAAACATAAACATAAGCCTGCTATTAGTATAACAGTTTGGGAAACATAAAGCCAACTATAAAATTTTTAGTAAAGAATAACTAGGTCATAAAATTAAATATTATTAAACTGCTTCAAAGATGACAAACCAGAACACTCTCTACGACGAAAGCTAACAATGAAATTTGTCAGCCAAAAAACACATTTAACAAAATTTAATTGAGTTATGATGTAAGTGTAAAGTTGTGAAAAACTTCAATTTTAAAACGATAGAAGCATTCACAAATCCAAACATTACATCACATAAAATAACCTAGTTAAATCTAACAAAGAGATATCTTTATCAATAATTGGAAGTGTTATTAACAATGAAAAGCACAATGCAGAACGTTCTTTGTAATTTTTAATTTTAATTTAATTTCAACTACTTATGTTAAATTATAGTGCTGTGGTAATTTAACATATAATTGGTAAAGCATTTGCTTCAAGGTCTAGGAAAAACACAGCAAAAAACCTAGACATACCAAAAGTTGAAAACAAATTAAAATCAAGGCGTATCATTATGCTCTTTTTTAATTATAAGATGCCAAAACCTATTTAAACGGAGATTTTCTTCTTGTCTATTAAAATTATTCGGGTGTTTATATATTTCAATGCTTTACCAATTATATGTTAAATTACCACAGCACTATAATTTAACATAAGTAGTTGAAATTAAATTAAAATTAAAAATTACAAAGAACGTTAGTGCTGTGTCTTAAAATTAGCTTAAAATTTAAACTCCGCTTTAATTTTGGTAAATGCAAAATTTTAGCAGAGAATGTTCAATATATGGGTCATTAATAACAAAATTTGGGTTAGAAGTAGATAACACAAAAATTTAAGCTATTATCAATATGCCAAAACCGGTAAATAAAGAGGAGGTACAAAGGTTTTTAGGGTTAGTAACGTATGTGGGGAAATTTATAAAAAAATTATCTTACAAAACAGCACCTTTACGATCATTAGTAAAAAAAGATGTAATGTTTAGGTGGGAAAATATACATGATAGAACCTTTCAACAGTTAAAAGCAGACCTAAGTAAAAGCCCATGTTTGCAATTTTTCGATGCAAAAAAACCAACAACAATATCAGTGGATGCATCTAAAAGTGGCATGGGAGCAGTACTCCTACAAAATGGGTTACCATGTGCACATTCTTCACTTGCATTTACAGACACACAAACGAGATATGCTCAAACCGAGAAGGAACTATTAGCAATTTGGTTTGGGGTAGAGAAATTTAAACAATATGTTTTCGGACAACATTTTACAGTTGAAACAGATCACAAACCATTGTTACAAATTTTAAAGAATCCATTAAATTTGTGTCCTCCGCGTTTACAAAAATGTTAATTCAATTGCGAAAATATGAATTTACACTTATTATAAGCCAGGGAAAGATTTGGTTATAGCAGATACTCTTTCGAGAGCCTTCATAAAAAATAAAAGGTTTAATGAAGAGATAGATATAGAGATAGAAGCTCAAGTGTGTTTAACATCTATGTATTTAAATGTCACTGACGATAAAGGTTATACTATAAAAAACAGACAAATGCAGATGAAGAATTAGTAAAGTTAAAAGAGTTAATAAGCAATGGATGGCCTAATAGAATTAAGGATTTACCTGTAAACGTCAAATTTTATTTCAAGTATAAACATGAATTAATAGTAATAGATGATCTAGTGTATAAGGGACAAAAGTTAATTGTTCCAAAAACTTGTAGAAAAGAGATCTTGGAAAAGCTTCATTATAGTCATATGGGTATCAATAAAACAATATCTAAAGCCAATCTATCTTTCTTTTGGCCAGGAATGACCAAACATATACAGGACATGATACTGTCATGCTATATTTGTCAAAATAATCAAAAATCACAAAAATCAGAACCTATGATACCTCACGAGATTATTAAATCACCATTTTATAAAGTAGGTTGTGATGTATTTCATCTTTTTAATGTGTCTTATTTGTGAGTGACCGATTATTACTCAAAATATGTAGAAGTTGCTTATTTGTCAAAGACATATCAAGTTGTAATGTTATATCTAAGTTAAAGGCAATATTTAGTAGTTTTGGAATTCCCAGAATAGTTTGCTCAGATAATGGACCAGAAAAGAGTGGGAGTTTGATCATGTGTCTTCTTCACCTAGATACCCACAGTCAAATGGATAAAAAAGATCCATATTTAGCATTGTTAGATCTGCGTAATACTCCTATTGATGGGAAACACTCTCCTGCAAATATATTAATGAACCGTAATTTGCAATCAATTCTACCACAAGTAAATAGTCAATTTGATGCAAAACTTTATCAAAAGCAACAATTTGATAAGTATATTGACAAAACAAAAGAGAAACAAAAGGTTCAATTTGATCACAAAGGCGTTTCAGAATTAGAAACTTTACAAAATAATATCACTGTACTAGTGCAAACTAGTCCTCAGGGAGTTTGGAAACAAGGCAGAATAATCAATCAAGTAAATATCAGATCATATAAGATAAGACTGGATGATGGTATAACTATCATTAGAAATAGAAAATTTATTAAACAACTGAATTGTAAAGTTGAATCATCCTCCAGTGAAGTTAAGCAACCTAGTGTGAAAATTAATTCAAAAGAAAATAACACAATTTATTTAAACTTACCTGTTTCTAATATGGGTCAAAATAATACTAATTTATTGGAGAATGAGGAGGAAGAGAATAACATCAGACGATCGACTAGAATTAAGTCTAAACCAACTAAACTCAAAGACTATGAATTAGAATAATTAATTTGTAAATTTAAGGTAACAATTCTTGTGAAAGAAAACATATAATAGCAAGATGGCCGGTAGCGTTCATGATCAAACCATTGTCAATAATTCAAATCTAAAATGAAGCTTTAAAAACGGCGAATTTCCTAACTCTATTTTAATTGGGGATTCGAGTTATAGGAACGCAAAATATTTGGCAATACCTCTTTTAAATGTGACTAATCCTACAGAAAATTTATATAATGAGCCCGAACCTGAAATGTGGTTGAGAGGCAATATGGAGTCTTAAAAAGAAGGTTTTCTGTTCTACATATTGGATTGAGACTGTCACTGCCAAGAGTTCAGGCAGTAGTCGTGGCATGTGCTATCCTTCACAACATTGTCATACAAATGAATGAACCTATGGCACCCCAAGATGCTGAAGTACCTCCATATAACGAACATGAAGATATAGAACCTTTTTTGGAGCCTCAGGGTATAGGTAATGATACTGCAAGATAGTGACTAATAAGAAGATCCTAATTAATGGAGCAGAAAATATATAATTTTAACTGTAAACATACTTATGATTATTTTTCATTTTTTAATGAATTATTTATATAAAAATCATTTTCCATACTTTCGGAGCATTTTTTGTTTTAATGAATTATCAAGCCCAAGTGCCTCCATCCTTGCCTTATGGTATCTTTTCTTTGTTCAGCCTGTTCCTCATCCATTTTCATTTTTTTTCTATGTTCAATGGCCTTTCATTCCATTTTTTCCAATAATTGCTCCCTCCAGATTTCTAACAGTTACAACTTTTTTTCTATTACTTGTCAAATTTTGATTTACCTGAAAATATGTATATTGGATGCATGCATATGAAACAAATAAAAATGATTTAAAAGTTGAGTAAGTATGTTTCAAGAAATTTTAAACACCAGGTGATTTTGAGCAATTTAGAAGGGGATTCCTTGGTTGTTTCAAATTATTTATGGAAGATCTACCCCAATTTATTTCTTGATCTAACTTCCTGTAATAAAAAAAACACTTAAATATTTCGTCATAGAGAATTGCTAATTAAAACATGATAGGAGATACACAATACTAGTAATTAGTAAAAAAGCATATACAGGTATGGAAAAATATTATCGCGGGTCTGACTTATAATAAGTAAAACAAAGACAGTACAATCAGTTCACGTGCTAAGTAAGATAGAATACACTAAAAGCGCTGATGCTATACATGCGTCTTTTGAGTAGGCTAGAATCAATGACACATTTAATTGCTACTGTCAACGAGAATTGAAAATCAGTGTTTTTGCAAGTCCGACACAATACTCATACACTCCACTGAAGAAAAAATACAGATTATTAAGTGGTATTATTCAGGAAGCACTGCACAAGAAATAATGGGCAGGTTTGCTTTTTCCTTTGAAAACAGGCCAATTCCATCAGAAAGTACGAATATGCGTACCTACTGTTTGTAAATTTGAATGATGTGGATGTTTAAATAATTGTAGAAAATGCAGTAGCATAGATGGTAATGATGGTGAGCATCCTGGTCGTAACTTAAACGAAGAGCGCGAACGCCAATAAATTGCAGCAGAAACTAATTTCCCGTGCAATAGTACAAAAATTGCTGAAGAAATGAATATTGAACCAAGAACAGTTCGCAATATCTTGAAAAGGAATAAATACCGTTGCTATAAGTTGCAAACTACACAAGAAATTTTTCCAGAAGATCATCAAAAGCGTATGGAATTTTGTGAAGATATAATGAATCGGGCTAATGAAAACGAAAGATTTATTGAAAATATTTTGTTTACCGACGAGTGTTCTTTTAACTTACATGGCCATCACAATCCGTCTGTCGCTGTTGGTTACTCTCGGGAAAACAAACACATTAGTATTCCTTACCGGACACAATACCCCCAAAAAGTTAATGTGTGGGCAGGAATTTTAGGCAATTCCATAATTGGTCCATTTTTTATCAACGGAAACTTGAATGCGGACAAATATTTAGAACTAGCTGCTCAACGCCTCAATACAAATTTTTATGACATTTGGTATCAAGAAGATGGTTGTCCTGCTGATACTACAATAAGAGTTCAACAGTTTTTGGAAACTATGTTCCCTAACCGTGTTATTAGTGGAAAAGGTACCATTAAATATCCTCCTCGCTCACCTGATATCGCGCCGAACGACTTTTTTGTTTGGGGATACGTATCCCAGCAAATTTATGGGCACAGGCATGAACGTGCTAACAATTTGGACGAACTTCGTGTCAAAATTACAGACTTTAAACAGCATCACCCGATAAATGTTAGAAAACACCCGAACTGAATTTTATCACAGATTGGGTTACTACCTTGCGCAAGGTGGAGGTCTTTTCGAAATTCTTATGAAGAAGAGTTTTGAGAAAAGTGTATTCTGTTCATTTTAAAAATAGTTAGTTTTTCAATAAGAATTATAAACCTTAAACTTAAGTTGTACTACCAATGTAAATGTTAATGTTCTTGTTTGTAGCTCTCGTAAGTTTCTTCTTAGTTCTTCCCTTGGTTCTTACGAGTAGTAATCGAACCATGTCATAAATTCGCAATTACAATAAACTTTGATGTTTGAGGTATTATCATTTAATGTTACTTAATAGTTTCAAATCAACACGCTACTTTTCAACATCATCTTAATTTCTTTGGGTTCGTTAGAAATGTTGAAGCTAGATTGAAGGAGACTTAAGTAGTTCATATTTTGTGCCTACATGTAAATATGGACAAGTGGCAACATCGGTAATGTTATGTCTCTCTCACACTCATATAATGCTTATTGGGTTTCTTTCTAGCTTATTATAAGTCAGACCCGCAATAATGTTTTTCCATACCTGTATAGCTTTAAAACACATCTGATATCCGAGCTTTACAATATATGAAAAATTAGCTGCTAAGTAATACATAATAAATAAAACTTTTAAAATTAAGCAATTTTCAAACAAAATTGGCTTACGCGTCCATGTTTATAACTGAGGGCGTTTCATTTCCATGGCCATTGAAGTTTCCACAGGAGTATCCATGTTAACGATAGCTGGTAGTATTTAAGTTCTGCTCTTCCATCTTCCTCTGTATTTACTACAATTTGTTGAAAATTCTTATCAGATAAATAAATATTTGTTCTTGAGACAAGCTACTTGTCCCCAGGTTAATATTAAAGCGTTTTTGAATTGTCTTCCAGGTCTGGTGCTTATTCAATGATATGTTTGTTTTGTTATACCAAGTCGACGAGCAAATCTATTTTTCTTGAAAATGTACGCTCTTCGCTCGCTCCTTCGCCATTTTAATAAATTTCAACCCACCAAACAAAAGTTGAGTTGAATTCACGTAGTGTAACAAGTTTTAAGTTTGCTCCTGCTTATTTAAAGAATAGTTAAGAATTTTATTCTTATAATTTTGTGAAAATTTGTAAGTGCTGTGAAACTGTAAGTTATTAAATCTACATTATCCGCTAAGGTTTATAAGTTGCTTGTGCATATTCAACGATAATTTATCTACGTTTATATATTTACGCTTTATAGAAATTAATAATGCCACCTGTCTGCTTATCTTGTAAAAATTCAATACCTCCTGGTCTTTTGGAATCATCCATAAAATGTGGCAAATGGATACATTTAAACTGCTTATTATCTTATCGTTCTTGCGATGACAGCGGGAACTCGTCTCCTGATCCTTTTCTTTGCGATCAGTGATTACTAATTCCTGCTTGTAACATAGAAAAAATGTTAGACAAAATGATTAATAAGCATTTTTCTGTAATCAATGATAAATTGGACAAATCGCTTACGGAATTTTCTGAGAATAAGTAATATAGAATCCAAATTTTTTAAATTAGAGGCTAATGTTTGTGCGTTATAATCTGAATTAAACGCTTTGAAAGCTTCCACTATGCAGTGTAATAATGCAATAATAAACGAGAATAACGGAATCAACTAAATCTGCCATTGAAGATCGTATAAGAGATGATATTAACACATTGAATAATATTTTGGCTCCTTTTGGCAGCTTCTCTTCTCCTAGGAAAGTCTTGCGTGTAGGAAAACAGTGCACATCACCACGTCCTATTAAAGTTATGTACAATTATTATCAAGAAACTGTTGAGTATTTTGCGTATGAATAAACTACAAACCCAAAATAGTTTAAAGTTTCGCAACTCCGTTGTAGATTGATTACATTAAGAAAATTCAAGCAGAATTTAATAGGTGTAAGGATAATGGTGAATATATCTTTACGATTTATAAACGATGTTCCAACAATTATACTCAACAAAGTTCCCAATCATATCAAAAATTCAATATCAAAAAACTTAGCTGTTAGTTTCATAATGTGGGGGGTATTCGATCTAAACTAACAGATGTTGCTTTAAATATGGCGTTCTGTGTTTACGATGTAATCATTTTAATTGAAACATGGCTCCACACCTCTATTACCAATAATAAACTAAAATTCAATAATTTTAATGTGTACAGATGCGACCGTTCATCTTACTCAAGTGATAAAGCACGTGGTGGTGGGGTTCTTATAGCTGTCAACACAAACCTTAAATCCAAAGTGTTATCTATAAAAATAAATGATGTTGAGCAATTATATGTTCTTATTGAATTTGGCTGACAAAAGTACATTATCGGTGCCCTCTACATTCCATCCGTACCCGACAGTAAAATTTACCAACTTTATTATGTTTCTTGTCTGTGGTGATTATAACTTGCCTACATTTAAGTGGTGTTCTCAACCTAACGATATATCTGAATTAGGATCTCTAGGCCCAACAGGTCGATTAATTTTTAATACTTACAATTTCTTAAATATCAAGCAGATTAACGGAACTCCATATAATCGTGGCATCTTTTTGGATTTAATATTTACGGATCTTTCACAACTGAAGATTACACCTGCTCAGTGGCGAAACTACAAAATTTTTCTGGGGGGGGGGGCAGGCCCCACGGGTTCTTTTGGGAGGGTGCGTATAAAATTTTGTTGGGGCGTACACACCACTTTTATAGATGCATGCGCATGAAAACTACGTCAATCTTGTTTTCATCTCAATTTTAAACAGTTTTGGTTTTCATCATCATGGTTTGTCATATACATACTTTAAGTAAAAGACTTTCTTGTTTTCACATTTTATTTAGGAAATATAACATATAAGTATGAATAAAAAAAACTTCAAACTAATTTTAGTTTTCTATCTGTTTTATAAAACGAGAGAACTTGTTCAGTGACAATTTCTGCTTAACTAAAGCATTTTCGATACAGAGAAGTGATAAATTTGAAAATCTATCTTGTACCATTGTGGTTCTCAGTCATGTTTTTATCCGCCTCATAGCGGAGAAACTTCTTTCGCAACCGGCTGAACTGATTGGAAGGCCTACAGCAATTTGTAGTAATTTGTAAAGATTTGAGTCAGATCCCCTTCACTTGAACTTTTAGATTTTCCAACGTGATTTCAAGATTTTTATTTTTGAATAAATTTCGTATCACTAAAACTTCAGCTTAAAGTGTTGAGATTTCGATATTGAAGGCCCTCTGATAATTGGCGACGAACTCAAATGCTTGATCCAAATCTAACTTCATAAAGGAATCAATCGATCTTGCAAGGGAAGATTTTCAAATCGTTTTTCATATTGCCAATCACGTTGTCCATGACTTGGTAGTAAATGTTGACTTTCCAGTATTCGGGAGCTGTAGTTCCTGCAGGTATGTCGATCAGAGATGATTTACCCAGGGTTGAGTCAGATAGATATTCATTAAGCCTTTGTGGTTGCTTCCTTTTTTTTGAAATCCTTAAAGGCTCCAAACAAATGTCTTGTTCTCCTGAGAATTTTTCTATTTCACTCCACAGGTCCTCAAATTTGTTCCTCTTCTCTTCAAAGCTACTTATAGTGCTATCTATGATATCACTAGCCTGACCTAGTGTGGCATCTTTTCTCTGAAAATATTTACTCAGTACATTTGCGACCATTAACACTGACTGGAAGACGAACAAATAAACGATAAATTGTGGATTTATCATTGATGCCTGTATTCCAAGTGCTTCTACAGAATTGTTGACTCGCCCTTGTTCAATTTCCTCATCCAGAGCATTTCGAATTGCTTGGAAATTTTTCAAAAGGGATTTGCAATTTTCATATCGACAACTCCACCTGGTACTGCTAAGACTTCCCATTTCGCCCCCCGACTTTATACCTAGAGCATCACGGGCGTTTATGAGATGAGAGTGATGACCGGGTTGAGAAAAGTGGACGTATATTGCCTCCAGAGTGTTGAAAAATGCAGCTGCAGTAGACACCTTAGCACAACTGTCGACAATTACCAAGTTCATCAGTGTGCCAAGCAATGAAAGTAAATGGCTTGTGGATGATCCTTCCTTATCTTGGCTTGCAGTCCTTGGTGTTTCCCAGACATAACACTGGCTCCATCATAAGATTGGCCAATTAATATGGCGTTATTCAACAAACTGCATTTACTTAGATACTTTTTAATAAGTATTTTAAACTCTCGGCATCTCTAGAAGAAGAACAATCTACGAAACCAAGAAAACGTTCCTCAACTTCCAAGCCTACGGTATATCTGATTGCCACGGACAATTGTTCTTGTTTGTAGCACCTAGCTTCATCAACGATTATCGAAAAAAAAACCACATTGCCGCACTTCTTCTACAATCTGTTCAATAACAAGTTGAGATGCGATGCTTATTATTTCATTTTGTATTTTGGAACTGCAATAACGGATATGTCTGTCTAGATGCATCGATAAATTCGTGTCATGTTTTGCCATAAGTTCACCCAACTCCAGAAAATTTCCTCGGTTAATAGATGTTGCGTCTTCTCGATGTCCTCGGAGTGGCAGCCCTTGACGTGTCAAGTATAAAATCATGTCGATTAATTTTATCATATAATCTCGGTTCTGTATTATCATTTCTTCATGTTGTATGGTTAGCTTCTTCGGCCTTCAAGGATTGCTTGTAGCCTACAAACCTTTGCATACAGTCACTGTGAGCCAAAGAGGTGTCATATTTTTTCAGCGACTCACTTAGTTTCCTCCAATTACTGAACCCATTAATCGAAAACTTTTCATTTTGATCTCGAATATTTGCAGAATGCCGAAAATGTCTGCAGACAAAGCAGAACGCTTTATCTAACTTCACACTATATTCAAGCCACTGATAAGTATCAAGGAATTGAGACGAAAACGGTCTCCGTCTATCTCCAAATGAACTTTTTGGAAAAACAACCCTTGGGCCCCTTGGCTGCGAAGGACCACTATCAAGAGTTTCCAGATCTTGATCTTCTGGATCATTTCGTCCTCTTTGATTGGTTTCTGCAGATGTAAAAACATGGGATGTTTTGCTACCTTGCCCTTCTTCAGCGGCTTTATTTACATCTTCTCGTATGCCTCCACCAACATTTTCCATATTTGAAGTTGAAGATTGTGTTAAATCACAAGCTATCTCAATATTTGTTGTTGAGTAGACGTTTGCCTTGTCTCAGTCTCATCGTTGTCGGGTTGATTTGTGGCAGATTTGAAAAACGATCGTATGTCTTTGAATTTCTTCATGTTCAAACCGCCCCCAATCTGCAACGCAAATAAAAACAAATTTATAAACACCGAAGCTAACTGCTCGGACACTGATGGGGAAACAAGTAAAAGGCGTGAAAGAAAGTACAAATCAAGATCCCTTTGCAGTTTTAACTTTAAACTATTATTATTATTATTAGCTGAAACTTGTGATGCAATCTTTCCTTTTTTTTTCACCCATCAAAATTTTAACATCTTATAATACTCTAAAACAAACATACGAATAAGTAAAATTACCTTAGTCCTTAGTTGCTTGTGGCAGTTGACCTTGGCGGTGGCTATTTGTTTGCTTTGATGTTTTATTTCACACAGCACTGTGCTGTCAGCACAGAAGACTCAGAACATGGAACACCGAACACAGGTTACATTGGCACTTGGCTCATAATAATAATAATAATAATATTACACAAAACATTAAACATAATTATAACAAGTACTAACCCCATGAATTCATCGTGCGTTGCAGCGTTGCTTATATAGGTACCGATGACGCAAGCAACCCTTCTCGAATCTTCTAGAAGTTCGATGACTAATAATTTACGTAAGCTGCTGTCTGCGTCTGCCGAGGCATCGTAATTATAATTCATACATCTAGATTGTTCGGAATAATGAGTCACCATTTCCGGTATGTTACACTATTTTTAAGTTTCAAGTCTCTCTTCCTTTATAAAAAGTTATATTTTAGAATGTTAATGTAAACTGTATGTAAACTAATCTAATCTACTAATCTTTGCAGCGTCTTTATGCTTGCTGGGTATACTACATCGTGAAAGAGGAACTATACATGCTATTGTTTATGCATCAACACTCAACGCATATCAGTATCATGAACCAAAACAATTCCAAGAGCAGCACAGTCACAGTCAGCAGTCTACCGCCGCCGCGCCGCTTAACTAAACAAATATTATTTCACCGATACAACTTATGCTCGAATGACGAATATTCTAATGTCCTTACATAATAAATAATAATTAGTAATTGTACTTACTTATCACTATGTCACTATTACTACTCGTTTGTTTATCGCAATGGTTTAAGATTTAACGAATTAAGTTGTTAGATGGAATTTAAGATAAGAATGAAAAATGGGGAAGTGCTCCGTTTTTCTGGGGTGTCACGGCTTGCCTGGGGTGTGCCTGGCACACCTTGCACCCCCTAGTTTCGCCACTGCACCTGCTGTGCTTTAATATCTCTATTTCAACTAAAGTAGATAATTTAAAACTTTATGAAAAGAAGTACAATTTTTTTAAGGCAGACTATGTTTCCATTATCTATGCTTTAGCCTCTATACAGTGGGAAGAATTATTTGCCAATAAATCAACAATAGCATTCCTCCTATAAAAGACGCCTTAAGGATGCATACTCTACGTGCGGTCTACCAAGCTGACCATATTTGGGGACAAGCCCTGGGCTACACAGCGATGCCTTCACCATCCGACTGGGGACGGGTTGGCCAAGACGGACAGTGGGAGCCCAAGTGTACAACACAGCCCAGCGTCTGAGAGGATGTTAGGGAGCTGCTGAAGGCTGGCTACAAGAAGATGCAGCGCCTGCTATTCCTGCAAACAAAGAAAGCCTTCCATGCAGTTTTTTCGTTGGTTTTTTAAATACAGGTAAAACTCTTAAGGGATACAAAATTAAGTGTTCCAATACCCTTTATCGTGTTTATCAGCCCAGAGTCATACGATAACGGCACCAAGAACATAAACATGCATTATTTTTAGAAGTCTGACATTTCGTTCCGCCATTTAGGAAAATAGCCGCCATATTCTACCCACATCGAAATTTCGGGTAAATCTCCTTCTTAAACTGTTCTTTGTGACTCACGGAATATGTATGCCAAAGGAAACCTTTTGTTCATCAAACGCCGTATTTTGTGTTTATATGTTGTGTACCGTGGCCATTATAACCGCATCTGTAACATATAATTGCAATGCTCTAAAGTTCTCACTACAACAATGTGAACAGACAACCACCTTGTTTGAGATAGATGCAAAATTTTATGAATTTTAACATTTTTCAAAATGTTTCAAATTTTGTAAAATCAGACACTCTTTTTGGACTCGCACGAAAATAATTATAAATGATCTTCCACAAACCTCGCCAGTTTTTGGGAAGCGTATTATGCGCACAAATGAAATGAGTGACGTATGAATTTCATAATGTACAAAGAAAGAATATCATTTTTTAATAATTTCATTACAGAATGATGCTCCCCCATCATGACGTTTGCATCATCCGTTGCAAACCCAATTAAATTTTCTTTTATTGCGATATCATGAGATTCAACAAAAAATTTAATATGATTATATAAAGTATGCATCGACTGAAGAAATTTCAATTAATCCTAAAAAGCATCCCTAATTTTATTTTTTTAAAATACCTTACTACTAAGGCAAGATGTTTAGTTCGGTCTGTTGATTCATGAATGATCAGTGAAAATGAGTTGCTTCTCGAAAAATCGTATAAAACTGCAAGACCTTCTTGTCCTAGAAACCGAGACAGTAGCGTAGTGGTGGCACGACCTGCATAGCATTCGGAAGGTAATGGGTTCGATTCTCGTTATTGTCTACCTTGTATGGATTTTTTTTAGGGGGGTTTCCTCATACATATGTAGCGGCATGGTCAATGTAGGCGAATGCTGGGGTAGTATTTCCCCCCTTGGAACCCTAACTCTGTTCCTTCCGATCCTATCCTGACCACACCCATCCTTAAACCCACCATGCATATACAGGGTCCGCCTTTGGGACCAAACTTACTATAATTTTGAAAATTTGGTGACAGGGTAATGATGTTAGGCTAACTCATCTAAAATATTTTCACGTTCGTACCACTTCCGGTTATACCGGAAGTCGGTACTTAGTCGCTTATTTTAAATAGAACACCCCATATATTAATACATTTTTGGATTCTATGTCGAATTTTAAGGTAAGTTTGTTAAATAAACTAGATACGAAATTTCAGTCGTTTTAAAAAAAAACATTTTTCTAAAAAAATTGACAGATGCGGTCTTAGTAATAACTCGTTAATTGTTCTGTTCCTGTCAAACAATTTGAATAAAACTTTGAGGTGTTGTAGGCAAAGGTTTATTGCAACAGTCTGCAAAAAATGACATTTGCATTTTTCATAAAGATAAAATTATGATTGTCTAAACTTGACTATCAAAAAATGCAAGTTACTCAAAAAAATTAAATGGAAACCCTATTTTTATTACTCAGATCGATTTAACGTCAAAATTAAGGTAAGTTTGTTTAAAACTTTATTTGCCTAAACGTAACAGTTTCATACTTATGATCAAAAAAGTCCCAATTTTAAAATTTGTGATAAAAATGAGCTACATACTTAAATCTAGTATTCCTTGTTCGTGGTCACCATGGAAACCAAATAATTGAGAATTGAAATAAAGAAAAATATTTGAATAAGTTACTGCAAAAAATTATAAAAATTGATAATTTTGTGATTCAAAAGTCATTTTTGCCAAATAAAAATTTTCTAAGCAATTTTTTTCAAATTCGATATACAACATAAGTGTAAAAATTTAATACTTTATGAGTAAATAGAAAAAAACTACTTTTTACTGCGGAGGTAGTAACTACATACTTATCAGTGCATTCTTACACGATAAAGTCGCTTATTTAGTATTTCTTGCTCGTGATCAAATGTAAATTAATTTACAATAAATGTTCAAAATGTGGCCCGTTAGACGCAAGGCATTGTTGAATCCGTCTTATAACGGCTTCATTTGTAGCCCTTTGAATTTCTTGTGGAGGAAGAGAATTGAAGGCATTTTGCACTCTTGCAATGCAATCTTCTTTAGTCGTTAGTGGTGTAGCATAAACAATATTTTTAATTCGACCCCAAAGATAAAAATCCATTGGCGTAAGATCAGGTGACCTAGGTGGCCATGGAAAGGGACCATTATTGGCAAACTAACGATCTTCAAAAATTTCATAAAGTTTCATGGAAACAGCGTTGGTGTTGTGAGGGGGCGCACCGTCCTGTTGGTACCATAAATTTTTCCTTTCTAGATTTAATCGGGGTTGAATTCGAGTGTTTAATATCTCAAAATAATTTTCTCCTAGAAATTAAATTTGTAATCATAAATCGCAGCAATCAACTATTTTAAACCTGTCAAATTTTCGTTGTGAAAATACACGTCAAAGATTTCGTTATTCCGAATAGCACAAAATGGCATTCGCGAATTGGATTGCTATTTTCGTTATTCCAGTAATGCGAGTTTCGGCGATTAAATATGCCATTTTTCGTAAATTTAGATTCGTCCTCCATATGATATTAGTCACAAAATCAGGAATTTCTTGTATTTTGAGCTAAATTGTTTCACAAAATTCGATGCGTTTCAAGACATCCGCTTTTTTCAAATGTTGAACTAATTGTAAACAGTATGGTCTAAACTTATGTTTCTTAAGAATTCTTCTCATAGTTGTTGGTGTTAAACCAATATCTGTTTTCGCGTCGTTTATGGAATTACAAGGATAGGCACGGAAATATCCTAAAGTTATAACTTCATTCTGTTCGTTATCAATAGCAGTTTTTTTGCGAGGCGCAGATTGTTTAAATGTGCCAAACTGTTCCAAATTTTGAACCACACGTCTTATTGTATCTGCTGATGGTCGGGGGCGCTCAGGATAGCGTTCGATAAATGTTCTTACTGTTCGTTTTACAACTCTATGACATTCTCCGTGAATTAAAATTAAAATCAAATAATCTGTATTAGAATATTCAAGTCGAGCCATTTCATCAAGAAAAACACAAACTGTCAACAATTTTATTAAATTATTGACTACAAAAGAAAAACAAGATAAATAAGCATCTTTATCGTGTAATGATGCGCTGATAAGTATGTATTACCTCCGCAGTAAAAAGTAGTTTTTTTCGATTTACTCATAAAGTATTAAATTGAGTAATTGAGTAATAAAAAATAGGGGTTTCCATTTGATTTTTTTGAGTAACTTGCATTTTTTGATAGTCAAGTTTAGACATTCATGATTTTATTTTTATGAAAAATACAAATGTCATTTTTTGCAAACTGTTGCAATAAACCTTTGCATACAACACCTCAAAGTTTTATTCAAATTGTTTGACAGGAACAGAACAATTAACTAAGACCGCATCTGTAAATTTTTTTAGAAAAATGTTTTTTTTTAAAACGACTGAAATTTCGTATCTAGTTTATTTAACAAACTTACCTTAAAATTCGACATAGAATCCAAAAATGTATTAATATATGGGGTGTTCCATTTAAAATAAGCGACTAAGTACCGACTTCCGCTATAACTGGAAGTGGTACGAATGTGAAAATAATTTAGATGAGTTAGCCCTAACACCAAATTTTCAAAATTACAGTAAGTTTGGTTTAGCAGATACTCATAGGATCAGCTCCCAAAGGCGGACCCTGTATACGTAGAGTATGTATGTATGTTGGGAATCCATGATTGTGGCTGAAGGAGCTCATAAAGTTCGAGCAGCCCGCCCTCCCTCTTGGGGAGAGAATGAAATACGTGACCTTTTCCTTGTCCTAGAACATTTTCACAATGGCTGTAGTTTTTGTTCTTTCATAACTAATACTTTGGGCCACTTGGGAACTGGACAAATACTGGCGATACTAAGTGATCCATGGCTGTAAATGGCAAATTGTGTTCTGCGACAAAAGCTGCTAAACGAATTTCTCCTACAAAAAGAAAACAATTGTAAATAATAATGAAATATTTTTGATAATTTTTCAAAGTTTATAACGTTTCTAAATTTGTAGTTTATAGTAGCAGTAGCGAAACGTTACCGGTGACCATATAATTATTATATATAATATATATATATATATATATATATATATATATATATATATATATATATATATATATAATTAAATTTATATAATTTTAAATCCAAACTTCAGAAAAATGATACCTATCGATTTTTATTTTTAGACGCGAGGTTGTTCAGGTTATTAATTTATTTTTCAGGTTACCTATGTAAGCGTGATGACGTCATTGATGATTTTCTTTAATGGAAAATGTTGCAATGGAACTTTTGAGAGATCTTTAATTTCAATCGTAAATAGTTTTGAGTATTTGCGTTACGTATACTAGGTCATGATCTATCTTTTAAAACTATTTTCAAAAGTGCAACGTTGCCACTTCTACCAGAAACCCAAGGCAACTTTGAAAATTCAAATTGAATACCCTGTATGTTATTGCATTTTTTCTGATTTTATTTTTTGAAAGTTCCATTATAATCTTTGGAAAAAATTTCACTTCATATGTGGAGCAGTTTAGTATCAAGAATACAGTAAGCACATTAAAATGATAGCGAAAAGAAATATCAATTATGATTGGATGTGGAGATAGAACCGGAACGCAACTACAAATGTAATTTATCTAATACAAAATATCCTTAAAACCTATCAGACAATCGACAGTTAGTAAAATTGAAAAAATAGGAAACTGGTTACGTTAAACACGTAGCAAATACTGGTCATTTACAAATAAACGAAAATGTAAAATTAAATTAATCGACAATAAGTAAGTATCTACTATTAACACAAAACAGAGAAAAAATTGTTTAACATTGTAGAATTGTTTGTAAATCAATTTAAATATTCAAAGCCACCCTCCTACTTTTGGCAGTAATTGAACCGATGACCACAAGCTTCTTTTGTGGATCATTTGTGGACTAATCTTACGCATTTATAATCTAATTCTTTTTTCAAATCTTCCAGATTTCGTTTTCTCGACGTAACTTTGGATTTTAAATACCCAGAAAAAATCAAGATTAAGATCTGGAGATCTTGGGGCCCTCTATAGATCCTCGTCTACCACTCCATCTACCAGAAAAAGTTATGTTTAAAAAATCGCAAAGGACGTGTATAGTGAGGGGTGCACCATCTTGCTGAAACCATATATTATCATTTGGTAAAAGGATCATTTTCATTTAAAATTACTGCAATGGCAGATATAAGTTCATATTGTAAAAGTCCAGATATCGTTACCCTGTAAATTTCATCGAAGAAAAATGACCAATGATTCTCTTCTCTACTATAGACATTCACTTTTGATGTAACTCATTCATCCAGTGAGGATTCTCTTTACTCCAATATTTACAGTTTTGTGGATTCACTGGACCATTTAAGGAAAATGTAGCTTCATCCGAAAAAGAATTTGACGAAGGAATCCTGGGTTGGGTTATAAAGTCTTGCATGACTTCAAAAACTGCATTCCGATCCGGATCATCTTCATTGAGTTCCTGCACATTCTGGATTTTATACGGATGGTATTTTTTTTAAGTACATTTAACACCGACCTTTGTGAAATGCCTTCATCAGCTGCAATTGCTCTGGAACTACTATGAGGATGTTCTCCAAACAACAACACATCAAGTTTTACATTTTCGTTCATTTTTGGACGACCAACATTTGCAATGTGTTTAACGTGACCAGTTTCCCTAAATTTTCTCTCAATTTTACTAACTGTTGATTGTCCGATAGGTGTATCAGGATATTTTGTATTAAACAAGTTACATACTTGTAGTTGCGTTCTGGTTTTATCTCCACATCTGTACTGAAGTAAGTAGCTACATTTTCCTTAAATGGTACAGTGAATCGACAAAACTGTAAATATTGGAGTAAAGAGAATCCTCACTGGATGAATGAGTTACACACTCAGTATCCTCAAAAAGTGAATGTCTCTTTATTTACCATTTGGAAGCTGTTCATGGATTACAGGTAATTTATCTCAAAAACTATGCATTTTTCGAAAAAAAAGCAGAAGACAAAAAAGTTCCTAAATCAAATGGGCATTCTAAATTTTTGGTTTTTAAGAGTTAGAGGCGTCGCATGAAAAGTTCGGGGATAAAGGTGTACCACCCCAGAAAATGTACTACCCTGTAGATATTGATAAACGTTAAACTACTCTTAATATTGAGTTTAAAGTGTAATATGTACTAAATTTGGCTTTATTATTTTAAATATTTTGCAGATAAATTAATAGAACTGAAAAAATTAAAACTTTGAAACCCTGTATCTCCAAAACTAAGCGTTTGGCAACCTATGATTATATGAACTTTCTGTCTTAATTTTGAAAGCTCTATCGACTATTAAAGTCCTGCTACAAAAAACTGGAACACCCTGTATATATATATATATATATATATATATATATATATATATATATATATATATATATATATATATATATATATATATATGAATGCTAAATTATTTTATTTAAATACGTTTGAGGGGAAAGGGTTGTTTGGCTGTGTCTCTTTAGTGGGGATAGGTAATTATATAATTGAATAATAAATTTAAATGTTGAGATGTTAATTATATTGTTAATGTATTTTTAACTTTGCACCGGACTAGCTCAATCTCAAATGGGGATAGGGATCAAAGGTATTTAGTTTGGAAAATTAACTTTATATTTAGATGTGAATGTGTGTATAAGATTTACACTTTATAAAATTATTACACATGTATAAAATTTACTCTGAATAGAATTTACCTCCAACGCATGCGTTGTAAAGTGATTGAATGAATTTACTGATGTCAAAATTGTCAAATAATTTGGAAATTTACTGTTTAAGTTCAACAATGAAAATAATTTAAAAATTTTGATTACTTTACAAGTGTTTATACAAGTAATTGTTTGAAATTATATACCAATACATATATCTAATGAATAATGAATTGCAGGAAATTTTATCAATTAAATGTCCACAATAAAATAGGGTTATATACAAAAAAAGGTGACTCACATATACAGTCCTCAATGCAGGTGGATGTCTTCGAATAGCTCCAAATTGATGCAGGTACTTTCCACTCGATTCTAGTTATTACCATAGATCCATATGCAGCTAACCGGTACTTGGATTGTCGAAGACAGCAACTTCCAAAGGCAAATGATGTTTTCATTCCAAATCGGCCACTCCAGTCACTTATTTTAATTTGGTAAACTTGTTTATTTAGATAAATTAAAACTTAATGATTGTTATCGGTTTAAAAAGAAATGTTTAAATGTAATCCAAACTTTTGTTATTATCACTTTTATTTTAGATACCGGATCAAATTTATTTTATTTAGAAGAAATTGTACGTGGAAATAAAACACCAATAACCAAATAAATATGCTTTTAATTTGGTAGAACGGAAATTAAATTAAATACGATAACACGAAAAATTCTTAACAAAAACGTAACACAAATCAACTCGTACAATTATTTTCCGAAAATTAGCAGGTATCGGAGACCGAATTATTTTATTTAACCGCCGGTATAAAAACAATTGCTCTCGAATTATTTTCTTCGTAAAATGTAACTTTCTTTACGATGATTTAATTAGGTTATGAAAACTTACTTTTTTTTCACAAATGCACAACACTGCTTTAACCTTATTTTAAATTTTAACAAAACTAGAGAGAGCTTAGCATTTCCAGGACAATTCCTTTTATACCTTTTTAAATGTTACTAAAAATTCAATTTTTTTTCAGCCATATTACCTAAGTAACTAAGGCTCTTATTGGTCGAAACATTTACAAATTTGGACTAAAATGGAAATTTGGCCATAACTTTCTTATACTTTATCGAATCTAAAAACTAACAACAAAAATGAAAACTACATAAAATTTCGAACAAAAAGACACCTAACAAGCTATGGTTCCTAAAATTAATATACGAAATCACTTAATCTAAATTGAATATGCTTATAACTATTTAAACTTACAAGCTACACTTAATCTAATTACATAAACGGAATTCTGAGACAGTTTTACATAAGAAAACATACTTTTAGTGTTAGAAATATTGAATTTAAAGGAATTTTGAGTTTATGTAAAAATATTCTAGATTTACCTAAAATTTCACACAATTTTGCGGTAAAAGGCAAAGTATCCTTATAAAAACAGTGAGATACTGTGAAAGAACGCCTATTAATTGCTTTAAGAGCAAAATTAAAGCCTAATAATATGAAAAAACTATAAAATTATGGAAAAAACCTAAAAATTATAACCTAACCAAACTTCAATCTAAAATTGGAAATAACACATATTTAAAAATGTTTTTAACACTCAAAATGTTATGTTCGAGGTTTGTAATGCTTGTCTTTATTATTTTCACTATATATTTCTAATGCATAGAGTCATATATTGTTGCATTAAAAAAAGTCCCTTCGTCTAACACACTTATTGAAATTTTTATTATAAAAAATGTATATCACTATGAATGTCTTTATGCTAAATTGTTCTAAGCATTGTTCTTTCTGTTAAACTTAAATCACAATGTTCGTCACTGAATTGCTTCCAGAAATATTTGCGAAAAATGTCTAATATGTCTATATGATAACCCTTTTATTAAATTTCTACATTTCCTGCTTTCGAAAACTATTTATACAATATCCTTAACATAATCCTAACTATACAATTTATGTTTAAACACCTGTAAAGTGTTCACTTGCCAAAATACCCTACAAAAATTGATTTTTATTGAAAAAAATGAAATGCTAAATTGACTTTACGAAAATAGGTGTATTTAACATTCTTGACATCTTTGTTGGTAGCACAATGCTTTTTATGATGAAACCAAACTATGTAAATAATATTCAGACTAAATTATACCCAACAAATCTATTTTAACCACATCGTGAACCAGATTTCTATAAAATAATGTCTCGCATATGTATCGAGCTTGAAATCACCCCTTTTTATTACTAAATTGTCATTCAAACTGTACGATCCTTCCTTTACGTCTTTCTGAACATCTCAATATATATATATATATATATATATATATATATATATATATATATATATACAGTATGTCCCCGGATCGACTTTAAAAGAGGGAAAATTCTCTTATTTTTGATTTCTCAGAAAATTTCATTCTTGTTTTCAAACACCCGAAACACAAATTACTTTCTATTTTACTCGTACGGTTCTCGAGATAATATCATTTCTCTTGAAAAATTGGACTTAGAATGTTTTTCCTAATTTTTAGAAGTAACTTTAGTAGGCGGATTTCATTGAAAAACACCACTGACAGAAATTGTCAAATGTGATAATTCTGTTTAACTGCAAATTAATTCATGCTAATTTGAATTGTATGCTATAATGTTGACTTTACAACAAAGAATTTATCTAGTTCAATGTTACGGAACTGGGGAAGAGTGCTACCCAGTTGTTATCAGAAAATTCAACCAAAAATACCCGGAGGTTGCCATTTCGAATGCCGGAGCAAAAAACTTGGTAACTAAATCCCTTCAAACAGGCTCGGTTTTAAACCTAAAGAAGCCAAAGAAGTTGTTCGATGAAGAAGAGGCTGCTACTGTTCTTCCGCAACAGAAGTTCCAAGGTTGTCTTTAAGAAGGAGGGCACTACGAATTGGGATAGGTAAATCTCATTTACAAAGAATCTTCAAGGAGAACAAAATTTTACCATTTAAGCCGCAATTTAGGCAAACTTTAGAGAACGGTGATGAAGCCAAACGTCTGGATTTTTGTTTGGAAATGGGCAATAGAGTTTTGGAAGATTCCAATTTTCATAAACGAATAATGTTCTCCGAAGAATCGACCTTTTCAACTAACGGAGTCGTTTCCTCCCAACATTGCCGTTACTGGAGTAGGACGAATCCAAACTTCCGAATTGCTAGTCGCAGACAATGTTTGAAAAAAGTTAATGTGTGGTGTGCGGTTTCGTACCATGGAGTTATTGGCCCATATTTTTTGATCAAGATTTAAACCGTTATTCATATTTGAAAATGTTGCAAAATTTTTTAACTGATAAACTGGATGAATTGCCATTGAACTACCAAATTGAAATGTTCTTCCAGCACGATGGGTGCCCTGCTCATTATGCCGGTACTGTTCGCCAGTGGCTCAATACAGAGTTCTATGATAACTGGATAGGAAGAGATGGTCCCATTTTATGGCCGTCGAGAAGTCTTGATCTCACAATAATGTACTTTTATCTGTGAGGTCGTTTAAAACAAATTGTGTACAGTGAGCTATTAGACAATGATGAAGAGCAATTGAAAAATAGGATATGGAATGCTGTCCAGTCCCTTTCAATCGAAGAAATAAGGCGCAGTTTCAATGAATTCAGAGCTTTGAAACTGCGCGTTGAAATCTGTGCGGAAAAAGGAGGAGCAATATTCGAATAGAAAATTAATAGTTCAGTTTTTTGAGAATTTCATTTCATTTTACCATCAATTGTTAAATTTATTAATTAAAACTTGTGAGACCAATTTGATTTTTCCTTTGAAACAAATCAATATACTTCAAAAAATTACGAAAAGCTCGAATTTTTCAAGAAAAATGATATTATCTCGAGAACCCTTTGAGTTAAATAGCAAGTAATTTGTGTTTCGGGTGGTTTGAAAACAAGCAGGGCAAATCAGCAAGAATGACATTTTCTGAGAAATCAAAAATAAGAGAATTTTCCTCTTTTAAAGTCGATCCGGGACTTACTGTATATATATATATATATATATATATATATATATATATATATATATATATATATATATATATATATATATATATATATATATCAAAATAACATAAGCGGCGCGGTGTTCGTTTTTGATTTGTCGGTAGAATTTGTAGATAGATCGGTAGAATTTAGTCAAAATCGGTAGATCTACCGAAACGTCGGCAGATCTCGCAGCACTGGGTCAGGGGTTTGTTTTACAGAAAGTTCCAAAATAAATATTATTATAATACAAAATCCAATCGCCTTGGCTTTCCTGCAAGTTCCTCAATTATTTCGCCTTCTGAAATGGATAGTTCCTATGAATTGACATCATTGCCAGTCCATTAAGTTTGTTATGTGAGGTTGAATTTCTTAGATAGGTCTTTGTTCTTTTTAAAGTCGAAAAGGTTATTTCCGGAGTGGATGTGGAGATGGGCAGAGTACAACATATTAATAATAATTTAAAAACATTTGGGTACGCTTGTTGTAAAGTTCCAAATGTGCTAAAGCTACGATTATTCTTAACTTCTGAAACAGTTGAATGTTTATGCCTATTTCCAGATTTTAAAATAATTTTAGGTATCAGGTATATACAGGGTGGGTGTCTACTGCGTGGACGGAGGATTTATCCTTACCTATTAGAGATATCAAAACCAAGCTTGGTGTGGTAAAACACGATCATTGGACCTGCATTCTAAAAATATTTAGGTATATACAGAGTGATTAACAAAAATATGCCAACCCAAACCTGTGTTTTTAAATGGAACACTGTATATTTTTGCATTTTTGGATTCACCGTTACATTTAGAATAAAAGTATAGAAATCTGTATTTGTATGACTAACCATTCTGCAGATATCGTCACTTTAGTACCACAACAGAGTTAACTTTCGAACCACGTTGCGACCGTCATAGCCATGAAACGGACCCTTATTGAGATATTGACGCTTTATTGACACACAGAAGAACAAATAAAACAAAAAAAACAGAGCAAATAAGAAAATACGAAAGGCAAACAAAGTTCTTTAACTGATAGGAAAACTTAATTAATAACTAAACAATAAAATAATTCTCTACACCTAAAAATAAGTTGAACAAGTTAACATCAACGAATAAAATCATAAATTCAAATTAAATGTTCAAAATGCTGACCACGCCTAGCTAAACACTTTGTAATTCGCTCGGTAAACGAAAGATTCACTCGTAACAACATTAGAGGCGAAATGGATTGAAACGCAGCTCTAATTCTATTTTTCATATCTTCGCTTGTGGTGGGAGGATGTTGGTAAACTTTTTCTTTAACGTAGCCCCAAAAGAAGAAATCCAGGGGCGTAAGATCCGGTGATCTGGCTGGCCAGTTTTGCACACTACCTCGTCCTATCGACCTCATCGGATAATTTCTATCGAGATATTGCCTAACTTTGATTGAATAGTGTGGAGGGACGCCATCCAGTTGAAACCACATCGTACGAATATAATCTACCTCGATATTTTCCAAAAGCTCGGGTAAATCATTTTCTAAAAACTGTAAATATCTTTCTCCAGTAAGACTCCAATCAAGGAAAAAATGAGTAACCACATTAAAATTGGTTATAGCACTCCACACACATTAACTGACCATCGATGCTGGTAATCTACAACTCTTAAGATGCGTGGATTGGTATCTGAATAGTGATGATAGTTATGTGTATTAATATTGTTCATTATTGTAAAAAGTTGCCTCATCCGTAAATAGAATGTTGTTAACAAAATTGGGTTCTTCATTGACTTTAGTAGTTACCCATTGACAGAAAGATTCATGTTTTTGAAAATCTATTTCACATAAAGCTTGATGTTGCTCGATATGATAAAGATGCAGTTTGTTTTTTAAATAAAGCTGCGAATTGTATTTGTATTTAGGTCTAGGTGTGTACTTAGCTCTCTGGTACTAATTTGCGGATTTTCTATAAGAAATTTCTTCATTTGGGTTTTGGGATAACATACACTTCCTGAATTCATAAATCTCTCAGCTACATTCACAAACGATTCTTTGCACGGCTGTCTTCTCTCTGAGCATCGTTCAGAGTACAAACAGATAGCCAGCAAAGCATTTCTTTGAGCTTCGCCGTAAATAAAGATCATAACGACCATTTCTTCTTTGGAAAAATTCATTTTATACAGAAATTGACAAAACGACAATCCAAAAACACACAAACTAATGGAACAATATTTTAATGATCATACAAACGTCAAAACAATAGATGCAATTGTTCCTCTTTATTACGAGCGGCTAGCCTACCTGATTTGTTGAATTCTATTGTCATAGTAAATTAGTATTTAGAATATTTTTACGTAAATGCGTCAATATCTCAATATCTCTTATGGCTATGAAACCTATTATTAATTAGTATCTACTTGTCACGGGGAATCAAAATGTGAAAAAATATATAAATTTGAAAAAATTGAGAAAAATTACATTTCGCATAAGTTAATAATTCTGTATAGTTTTACACGTTTTCGAAAAATTTCCCAGTTTGTTTGTTAGTAGACTATTATTAATAGTCGGTGGTATAAACAGATTTACAAAATCATGGTGACAACGCTCGCATCGTGGTTCTAAAGTTAACTCTATTTTGGTACTAAAGTGACGATATCTGCAGAACGGTTAGTGACAGAGATACAAATTTCTGTACTTTTATTCTAAATGTAACAGTAAACCCAAAAATGCAAAAATATACAGGGTGTTCCATTTAAAACATAGGGTTGCGTTGGCCTATTTTTGTCCATCACCCTGTGTATACCTAAATACTTTTAGAATGTAGGTCCAATAATGCTGTATTACCACACCAAACTTGGTTTTGATAACCCTAATAGTTAAGTAGCAATCCTCCGTCCACGCAGTAGACACTCACCCTGTATATATATATATATATATATATATATATATATATATATATATATATATATATATATATATATAACAGTGATTGGTCAAACCATTCATTAGAAGTATTAGGAGTTCCAGCCATGGCTGATTTCTGAAAGTTTGTGTCTGGACTAAGTGATTCATATTTTATTTAAGGAAAATATTTTCATGATGACTACACTTCCGGTTATACCGGAAGTAGCCATCAACTTTGTTATTTTAAATGGAATCGTACCTTTTATGGCATATTCGAATTGTACTCGCCATTTAAGTAGAAATTTTATCAATGTTCCCTATACTTAAATTTAATAGTTTTGAGATTTAAATTTTTTCGAAAATTATTGGTTGAACACTATGACATTTGACAATGCCTACTGGCGCCATTTTTAGTACGAAGCTAGTAATATTGACGTTATGCATAGGGTATCCTTAAGATTTACGCTGATGCTTCCGGTACTGCCGAATTATCTACAGGGTGTTCAAAATGTGACTTCCATCTTTTGAAAATAAAAACCATCAAAACTTAACTCTTTCAAATACAATGCCCAATATTTTCTTCCTTTAACGGATGCAGAATAAAATTCTGCATTGATTTGTATTTTTTTTAGTAAAGAATAACTAGTTATTCTTTACTAAAAATTTTATAGTTGGCTTTATGTTTCCCAAACTGTTATATTAATAGCAGGCTTATGTTTACGTTTTAATTTTTCAAATTTGACAAAATTGTTTACTACATCTTTAACAATTTTTAACAAACATTACTACTGACGAAGATAACTGTAAGTGTTATCGAAACGTTTAGATTGTATAATTTAAAGTACACCATTAAAAAACCCCAAAAAAGATAAGTATGCTAATAATTAAGTCTGATAAACTCCCGCCAGTTAAATTTTAAGCCACAACAAATTGTAAGAAGTTGTGTATTTACTGACATATCTCACACAGAGTTACTTGCTCTTTTGTGGAAATGTCAGTAGTTACATTTATTAAAACAGAAAACGTCCGAACCTCATTTATTTCTGTTACAACAGTTATCCTTTTTTACTTTAACCAAGGCACCGTAATCCTGGCCCCCAACACCTCCAGTTCTATCAAAGAATACACAGTATTTACGGAATGCGCCTTCTTTAGCCAGTTAAATACTGTCAACCACTTATGTTGAAATACCAGTTTCAGTTTTTTTATTTTAAAAACTTATTAATTAAAGGGAACGTATTTAACGGTGGTGGAACCCAGAGCGATTCTATTGTATTTACATTTTCTGGAACGGATTTGTTTAGAAAATTTCGAATATCTTCCTGATTCTGTAGATGCTGGCTTTGGATGGCACAGATGGCAGTATTGTTACTATCCTCGCCACCAAAGAATAAACCTGCGTCATCACTTACGAGTTAATATTAAAAAACAGATTCAAATTATTTTCGTAATAATTTCCTTTAGTTAATTACTCTTTTCCGAGATGGCGGTAGTGCAGTTACAGGTTTCCATATGATTATAAATATAAATACTGTTTATTCGAAATTTACACCGTAAAAGAAAACAACGTTACCTTCGTGAAAATCGAAGGTTCGTTGTAATGAAAACGTATTAATGACCATGGTGAGCAACAAATCGAGCTCTAGGAGATATTTTATCTTAATGGTTTTTGTAGGTTATAATTTAAGAGTACTTATATTCAAAAAATACTAAGTGGGGCAAGTTTATGTAAATATTTAGAGAATAGGTATGCCCAATATCATGTAAGTTGGTGATAAACATCTACATATAATTGATAACTAAAGATACTAGACTTTTTAGGTTTCCCTATTTGAACTTACGAACGTTGCTACAGCTTCACTGTGTTTACCTTTATAAATACATACTTTGTATATTTTAAATAGAAGGAAAAGGCCACGTATTTCATTCTCTACCAAGGGGGGAGGGCGGGCTGCTCCAGCTTTCCAAGCTTCTTCAGCCACAATCATGGATTCCCAGCATACATACATACATTACGTATATACAGGGTGTTCCTTAAAGACATGCTAATATTTAAGGGGGCGATTCTTGGACCCATTTTAAGAACAAACGCAAACGTCCTAACTTTTGAAATACAGGGTGATAAAGCTTCCAGAAAATTTTTTTTTATGACGACTGTGATACTATTGTAGATATCTTTATAAAATTTGGTACACGTCTGCAATTGGTGCGGCTGATTTGGTGCAATTTAAAAACGGAGGAAAAAACAATGAAAAAGGCCCCCCCTAAAGCCCACGTGATTTGCATGAGAATCATTGACAACTGCGTTCAAATTTGTGCAGAAAATTGCTTCAAAATCCAAATTGCTAGTCTGGATTGTCGCTTATGATGAAATATTTTACAAGAATCCTTATAGGCATAGACGGTGGCTTAATCAAGGGCCAGTACCGATACCAGCACAAAATAGGGAACGCTCTAGAAGCAAAGTTATGTTTTCTGTTTGGTGGAATATTGCATTTCGAGCTAATTCCAATGATCGTGCGATTAATGCAAACTTTATTGTGCTCAACTTGACAGAGACAAATAAGTTTTGTGTCAACCCACTAATTAGCTACTTACGTAAAGATAGACAGACCGACCTTCATTTCCAATTTTGATAAAACAATAACACACCTTCACTATTCAATAACATCTATAGCTTCAGGGAAAAAGCCCCCTTATTATCTAATTACGTAAAGGCAATCAAGTCGACCTTCATTTCCAGTTTTGATAAAACAACAACAAACTTTCACTATTAAATTACATCTATAGCGTCAGGAAAAAATCCATTACTTATCTAATTACGTAAAGGCAAATAAGTTAACCTTTATTTCAAATTTTTATGTTTACGTTCTAGAAAACAAAAACCCAGTGTTGATATTAAAAGATAAGCACGGTAAAAGTAAAATATACAGGTTCATCTGTTATTTAAGCGAGGGTGATGACAGAGTGCCCTTTAGTATCGTTTCGCGATTCAAGATGGAGAGTCAGTATAAACAACCCATTTATCAAATCAAATCAATCAAATTAGTTAAGCAAATCAATCTCAAACAAACCACTCTCGATCAAATTAAACAATCAGATCAATTTCAATCAAATCAATCAATCAAAGCAATTAACCAAATCAGTCAAATTAATCAATCTCAATCAAAACAAACAAGAAGCTGAGCTAACAATTCCTCATAACCTTCACGATTCTCCCAGTGTATATACCTACCTCCTATGAGGGACCGCTTACTTTGTAGATAAGGCTAACCGACACTCAGAGCGGGCACTCTCCCTAGACGTGAGAGCATCCGCGTGGGAAAGCAATCAACCCACATACACACACACTCACGCACGCACACGCACGCACGCACGCACGCCGCACACACACATACATACATACATACACACACACATACATACACTCGCTCCATACCTGTCTTATGAGGCTTCGGCATTGCTGTCAATATACGAAGATCAAATTAGGGTGTAACACTATTGTCGCGTTTTGCATACAGTGATAAAAATACGATGTCCTACGAAGATAAAAAAATGACCTCCGAAAACAGTCGACACCCTCGTACGATGTTCAGACGCTACCGACAGCCATTGCGACGCCGGGCGTTAGGCTAACCATCAGGTCTCTAGCAATTAAATGAAGTAAATAAAATAAGGGGTTAGGGTTAAAATAAAAAATGATCACTTAGCAGGGTTGTTGTTGATAATCGTGTTGAAAGAACACCTTGAGAGGGGACACAGCTGGTTTTTGTTGCTTACAGTCACGGCACATTTACTTTCTGCGTTTTGTTTATAAATGAACAATATAAAGTACTTAAAGGTTTCCAACAATCATCAATATAAAGTATTTTCTGGATTTCCCCAGTTATGTAACCACAATAACAACCTGTAAATATTCAAATACCTCTAGGTTTTTTTCGGGAAGACATACTAATTAACCAATTACACGAAAGGCAAACAGACCTTGAAATTACATAAAAGACAGACAGGCAAGTCAACTTTCATTTACAATATTGATAATACATTTCATAATTAATAAAACAAAAAGTTGCAGAAACCATAAATAATGTATCACACAAATAAATAATGCGTCCAAGTATTTAGAATTTGCTTATTTTCATCTTTTCAAAATAACTAAAAACAAATTAAATAAACTGGTAACGTATTGGTAGATTATATCATATCTAAAGTTATTATCTAATAACCTATTTTTTATTAACTAAATATCCACTAAATCAACTGCAACAAAAAGCTCATAATATTTTATCAAATATGTTTCATGTAAATAAGGCATATTCCATACTTCATAAGTTTTTTGTTTTCTATTTTAAAACGTACAAGCAGTTGTTAGTTCACTAACATCCACTAGCCATAGAAATGTATTAAGTAATCGCAGGCAGTATAGATAACTGGTATTTCCTGTGCAAATATGTGTTTACCTAAAATCACATTTTTCTGGATTAATAGAAACAAATCGGCTTAGACTTCCAATTAAGTGCTTTTACTACAACTAATAAATAGATTATGTAAGTACTAAATACTTCAAACGCACGTTTAAAAATGTTAATCCATAAAAATGTAATAATTTTTTCACATTGAACTTCATATCAAACGAAACATTGAGGTTAACCCAGTCTCGTCTTAATTATGTATATGTTATATTCATTCTTTACGATATTAGCTCTACGGCATTATATGGCACTGATACGGGGCTAAACGATAGTAATTCGTCAATGACATGTTTAGTTGGTTATGTAATGGTTGCCTCTAAGTTCATACGTTCAACTTTGGATAATGATGAATCAAAATCTATTTGCTTACCTTCTAGCACTCAATAATCCGGTTCTTCTTCCAACTAGTTGCGGAAAGTTTTTTATTCGTCCTAGGTGGTAGGAAATATTGTCCATAACAATTATTGATGGGTCTTCTTTTCTAAAACGGTCTCCGCAAACCCGTCCTCAAAAAGCGCCGAGTACGAATTATCGTGGTAATTTATTGATTTGCTTTGCAAATGTTACATCAGCACATTCTACGCCTCAGCCAGGAAAATGATCTGATGTCGATTTCTGTTACAATCTTTTATATACAAAACACACAAACACAAAACACACAAACACACAAACACACAAACACACAAACACAAACACACAAACACACAAACACACAAGCATACAAACACACAAACACACAAACACACAAACAGACAAACACACAAACACACAAACACACAAACACACAAACACACAAACACACAAACACACAAATACACAAACACACAAACACACAAACACTGTATACTTGCGTAAGAATTCACTACGTTTAATTATGACTGCTTTCATTGAATTTGTGTATTATTAGTGTTAGGAATCGAAGTTCTAGATGTTTTACAAGTATGCAAAAGGTTGGTTTTCCAATATTACATAAATGGAGTTCTTGAATTCCCTGCCCAATAGATTCCAAAGTAACGTGCATTTTGTTGCTAAGCATGTCATACAGTGCGTTCGTAAAGTAGCGGATAAATTCAGTTAAAATTCGAATGGGAGTTTCGGAAGAAAACGGTCGGTCCTGTCGATTTTTATTTTCAATTTCAAAAACCTCAAAACATTAATCGGTGTGTTTGGGTTGAAACTCATGAATCAGTAATAATATTTTAATATTGTTAATGCCGTTGAAAATGACGTATTACTTGCCATATGATCCGATTTAAAATTATTACACAAAAAGGCGGTTGTCCGCCATTTTTAACGATTACATAACTAAATACCATCAAAAACGTTGTATATGTGCCTTAGTTCGGTTTCTCAAAATGTTATTAATTTCACTTCTATGGTTCACGTAATAGGTTGGGGGGTGACTTTAGATGAGCACTGTATAGTTACTATTACAGTAATATATTCTTACGATTAACACTAAAAATTTATTTTCCAAAAATACAAGGTTGAAATACATTTTTATGTTACTAGAGAAAATGTTTTATAAGATTTAGTATTACTCATAAAATAAATGTATTTAATGTTTTGGGAGTTTTTTTTGTATTCTCTCGATTGTGTTGAGAAGTCTGACGTTGTGATCTTCTAACTCCTTGATTGAAGTTTTGTTCAATTGCACTTGTTGTTTCATATCAGCTACAGGATCACCTTTGAAAAAAAAAGATGTATTAAATACTGCATTTCTTATCACTAAGGGAGAGGATGTGTATATGGGAAATTGTTGGAATCAGTTTTCGGAAGTTTTATTTGCGAGGAACATTTAAGGAGCACGTTGTAGTTAACATTTTTTTTCTGCAACTTTCGGTATGCCCGAAATGGATCCGACTAGGTTATTTTAAATGATTCCAAAAATTCAATAAAACATTGTAATATTCCATTTAAAATTATTAATAACGATTTTTTGGTGCATTTCCAGCATATCCGGAAGTTGCAAAAGAAAAATATTTTACCTGCAATAAGCTTTGGGTATTCAATTTTTCAACAAACTAGTCGCAGTAGTTTTCCAGATACATATCTACTCGTCCTGAGGGACTCGGTAAAAATCTTAGTGGTGTTTGTTCAATCTAGTAGGCTATGCAATTATTTTATTAGGTTGTTGCAAACTCCAACCAAATATAATATGAATTAATATAACACAACCTTCTACGTTTTCTGACAACTGGATTTGGTAATTTCTTGTAAGGTGAGTCAACAGAAGATTGAAAACATGACCGTAAATTGATTGCAATAGATATGAATTAAAGCACTAAGGCTAGTAAATGAAATATATATATATATATATATATATATATATATATATATATATATATATATATATATATATATATATAAATATTTAGGTACTTATAACTTCATGCATCTGAGCTAGACATGCTGATGAATACTATCATGTGGTTTTCCTGAAATGATCTTATATTTTACGAACTAGGAATTCGGTTCAAGAAAACATTTACATCCCTCTAATTGTACTAGTCCATAAACCGTTTGTCTGGTTGCTTAAGGAACAAGAATAGGACAAACTAAGAGATTGAGTCAATGGAGAGCACTGGTTACGTTCATAAACAAGATCAGTGGGAAACAGTTTCAGGTAAAGAAATATGGAACGTACTGTAAATAAAATGCGGATTCATACAATTATTAGGTAGCGAAAGCTTTAGCTTGAAATACTTATTGAGATTCTGATGAGAGTCGGACCGTGGGGATCTCCACACAGATCTCTGAAATGTTTTGATCGATTTCGCCCGAATTTTGAACAATAGTGTCTTATATATTCTAGTTGGTTACTGTCGAATATACTTCCAAACTGGAGGCGAAGTTCAGAAAACCCTCAAGACATAACTTTACGACTTGTAAATTTAAAAAAACAATAAGAATGATATCGTAAGTAAAAACTAAATTTTCATTCACTCCATTTTGGAAAAACAATGTTTCTATTTCCATTCATGATCTTGTAAATTTTGGTAATTGTTTGGGACTAAAGATGGCGAAACATTTATTTATACACCAAACTAGTTGAAAAATGACCAAACGCATTGTGTCGATGAACAAAAACTAAACGTTATGGTTTTATAGGGCTGATCATCATTTGAGACCATTTCTGTGGCGATGGTCATTATTTGAAACCAACGGTCTTGCTTCGTTTTTTGTGCGATACTGAAAGGTAGTAGGGCATCCATTTTTGCTCTGTTAAATATGTTTTATTAAAAGTGCTGTAAATTTTACGGTGAGTTATTTTATAATGTTTGCGACGCTTGAATTTCAGCACTTTTACTTTTACTGTTATAATGTAACTTCACCTTTACTGTTACTTTTCACACATCTACGCAATTAATTATTTTACCGTTAATCAAATTTACGGTATTAGTATGGTCAATCAAGAGTGAGGTAATCACCTTCGTTAATGGGAAGTGGAATTCTAAAACCCCTTAATCCTGCAAATTTATTCATTTGGGAATTATAAAGCTTACAAATCCAGATTTATTTCAACCTTTATAACAAATAAAAAAAATAAAAAAATTTAATGTGTGTGTGTTGTTATATTAGAAAGGTAAATTGCACCACGGTCTAGCTCAGTGAGGTACAAACTTATAAATCTTACTGAAGTTGAGGACTCGTTCATCAGGTGTGAGGAAAGCAGAGATATTTTCATAGATATAATCAGTATTAGCATTTGTTTTATTTGGGCACCACTCAATTTCTAGGTTTAATAAATAAAATACAACAAACATTGAGAAAGGTTGTATCTCAGAACATAATAGGTAATCTGAATAAGCACTAAACATCTGTGTTTATACGTATATTTAATAAAGCAAAATGTCTGATTAATACCAGAGTAAAATAACTAAAACGAAACTTCTTATACTGCCTTACAATCTTAAAGTCACTAAATTAAACACTGTAGATAAGCTTACAATATATGTATACTTAGAATTCAAAATGCAATCTATTCAAAATGTTTTCAATAATGAAACGTGTATTGACCCATGTCAACAAATTACAGTTGTGATAGGTTATGAACTCAAATGTTTTTATTTCAGGAGCAGCACTCAACTGTTCCTTTTCTTAACCGTATCAAAATAATACTAACTGATTTGTTATTTACTTAACTGCACTAAAAGGATAAGTACTTACTTGTACAAAATACATATTTTAATCTCGTCTAAAACGAACTGTAGCTTGAGAATTTTCATTTCCAATTCCAAGACAAATATACGATAATGTAAAGGTAATTTCCATTTGTAAATAACGTACAAATAGACGAAACAGAGACGTATAGGTAAGCACTATAAGTTTCATTCTGTCTTCAACATAAAGATTAAGACGAATGCAGAATATGTATAACAGCATATGTGATTGATGCAAAACAAAGGTATCTCCATTTATGTTCATAAAGATGACATTGCATTAACCTGCCATTTTAACAAAGTAACTGTTCGTGACGTCATACCCACGCCACTCAATGATACGTAAATTTACCAAAATAAAAGCTTTTTCTTGAAGATAAACGGTTTCCTTGTTCCTACCTTTGTTCCCTATTAAATATAATATATAGAAAACGTAATTAAACGCCTGTACATATCTTATAAAAGGGAAGCAAGACTTAAAAAAAGTTAAGTCTTAAAGGCACGACATGATAAACGGAAATGCACCAGCATACTCAACTCATGCTGCGCATAGAACGGAAATTGGATGTCTAAAATATACACAGGGAGGTTCGTAATTATGTAGACTGAAGAGAAAATATTGCGATATAAAAATTTAATTATTGAACAAAAAAAGAAATGCTTAAAAATACTAAGGTAATGCAAATATACCTATCGATAATAATGCAAATTTCGAGATTTAAATTAAGGTAACGACAGACAAGAATTGGCACGTTACACCCTGAAGTAATATTACGCAACAATTTATCTACAGTATGACCAAGAATAAGGTATTCTGATTATTTATTAATTACTCATAATATTAATTATTCATTAGGTTATAACGTTACTAATATTAGCATTAAGGTATTTCCGTTTATAATTAAATATAGGTTGTGTAATAAAATTTGTTATGGTAGAAATTTTTGTTTAACTTTATTGTATAATGGTTTACTTGTTTATTCCATATTTAAAAACAAGTTGGCGTCCGAGTATTTAACAATTAGTTTCAGGAAGAAGCAACCCCGATTTTAAAGCGAACATATCTAGGTACATGTAAATATTTTTTGGTTAATAAGGCAAATCGATAATTTTATGAACCTGGCCCACTTTAATCTACGACTGAGCATAAGGCACAAAATCTTGTAGTTATTACCCAAACTGTGAAGTAGCTAAAATTTGTAGCCATGGGTGTAGAAGTATACTTATAGAATTTAAAGGTTTTACAATACCCTAAATCGGCGGCGTCGTTAAAGCTATATACAATATAATTCATAACACAATCTTGGTACAGAACCAATAATATGGATAGGTAATTGTAGCAAATAATAAATACTAACACAATCGTTGTCGTACGTTTGGGTAGCTAGACGGTTTGTGACTTAAATTTAGAAAACCCTGTGTCGGAAATATTTATTTAACCAAACGTTTTAATAGTAACATACTTACCTTTCCAGATAGTGCTATACCTATAATATAACCCCAAAAAAATGAATACTATACAATATTCAAAACACAAAAATATCATGCACTGTCCCACATCCAGCGTTCATCTTAGAAATCAAAGACAACACGTAATCCAAATTAAATAAGCAATAAACCGTAGTTCTAGGAAGAACACTCCTGAAAACTGGCATATCAGTTGTAATTCAAACCAATAGTAATTTTAGCCAGATGTCTGCCATTGCGTTTTTCTTAAACACATAAATAAATTTACGTTGAACTAACAGTACCAAAAAAAAAACATGAAGCATACATTTTCACACAGCAAATAGAAAGGGTTACTATTTCTGTAAGCATATATCAAAAGCGCAAAGTAGAACTCAATTACAATTACAAAAACAATCATTAAACAAATATGTATAACAGTGGCTGAGAGCCAAAATAGCCAAAAAATTGAATAGCTTCCTTATTATAGTAGCGTTTGCTGACACGTATAGTTATAGCGTAGATAATTATACTAATAAGTAAGACACATAAACATGCATTAACCATTTAACATCAAGAATCTATAAAATGGTGATAACTGATATTAGTCACTCTACATAAGCAGTTTGGTTCATAAACGTACAAATATTAACATATATCGTGAAGCACTCTGTATAGGAACCGTTGAATTACTAAGTGTCAAAGTTCGGATTGTAAACACATATTTACTTCCCAAAACAGTAGGTATAAATATATAAATAAATGTACTACAATTTTTGTGAAAATGCAGTTGTAATACACGAAAATAGCAAACGATTGAAGCTAGATTAGCAGCTGCAGGCAATGAACACTTGTGTGAGTATAACTTAGTAAATTTTCACTAAAGTTTGACTAAATATTTACGGCTACAGGTACAAAACCTCGTTCAATGTTTATCGAATATCATTTCTAAGTTATACCCCAATACGGAAGAACGCTGACCGGATATAGGTGCAGAATCGGTCACAGCAGTATATTGTGTAGACGAGACGAAGGACGATAACAGCCAATAGAAACAAAACCTAGAGAAACCAATGTTTTAGATACGAGTTGAGTGTGGAAAAAGTATACTGATGTTAAGAAAAATTTTTTTTCTCACCTCCTGCCAGGACGTGAAGCTTTTGTTAAGAAACTTTATATCCGTAGAAATGAAAACTAAATTACTTAGTATAGTTTTACTCACTGTGGAGATTTAAAAAACTAGTACTACGCTGTATGTAACTTTTATAAAAGTTACAGAGAGAAATCTCTCCAACATACCTAGTTTTTAACAACGAATTTTTTGCCGTTATAAAATCGCGTTCTTTTTCCGAAGAACTCAAACCCAAAAAGAAGTCACCTGATAATTTTAACCAATCGGAAATTATCACATATTTAAATCTATTTGAAATTCAATTGTCACGCACCATGTTGCCAAATTTGTTATAATTGAAACCAACGTGTGTTGCCTACACAACAGGCATAAACATTCTCAAGCTCGATCTAAAACCTAAAGTTAGTATAACACGTTAAAATCATGCACTTAGTAAACGATTTAAATTGTCTTAATCGAATAAATGAAAAGGGAACAGATGCAGATAACGGAAACAATATTATCTGCTTACGTTTGCATTCACCATAACGCAGGATTGGACTAACATTTATGAGAAGTACAAATAAATCAGGCAAACTATTAGAATCATTAGACTGGTTTGTCAAATTTTGATAAGTGCTAATTTAATTTTCTCATAGCCAGCTTATATCAGTGATACGAAATTATGTGTGGAAAAACTTAGGAGAAAACTGTATTGATTAATGTGAAGTCTATTACGTTTGATAAAAGCGTACATTTTCAACTGTCGACACAACTGTGCAAATTAATGTTAAAGGTCACACAGTTCAAACTTGCGGAAATAGTTACAATAGTCCATAGTGGTGGTACGATGCCTTGAAGAATATTGTCATAAACATTGCTTATTATTAAATTTAAAAAGTAAGTAAGTAAGTAAGTAACTTATTTAAAGTCTGAGAACCTTTTTCTTTGAAATTCTGCTAACTAGAAGACCGATACAATAAGTATCTGATGGTTGTACACGTTGGACCAGATTTTGGTAAGGGAATAAACAGTAGACAGTAGAATTTAGTGTATTTCTTCGATTCTAATCGTAACCCGAAAAAGTCTTGTGCGTCTACAGGAAGCGCCGCGTAATTTTCTAGGTGAAACTATTTAAGCTATTTTAAAGTAGTTGTGGAAAAGTAATCACATAAGAGCGTTTGCTCTGTAAGTGATTTTAACTGCTTTAGTTGGCAGACTCCACGTTTTGAGGGTTAATGATATTGAACGGTGTACTTAATTTGCGGAACAAAAATGTCACCTTTTGTTAACGTACACGTAATAGTTAAAAATGTAAAAAATATGGACGTAAGGAGAGAGTTTCAAAACTTTTAAGGAAATGGGCTAAGAAATGACAATAAGCATTATCATGGTATAAGAAATGCATCTTTGAACTAATAAGAGGAAATGCTTTAGACACAAGTTCCGCTTAAAAGCTTTTAAATATATCGTTAATCTCTACCTTTTTCTTAGACACGCCACCTTTTCTGATTGGTTCGCCAATTTTATAGGCCACGCCTCTGATTTTGATTGGTTCCCACGTGAAATATCCCCACTTTTGATAAGCCTACGTGGCCCTTGGTCCAACATCGATGGTTGTATGTAACTAGGAGTCCAGTATCTTTGGTCCATTATCTTAGCATCTCCAACTATTCTCGTGAGTTTTCCCCACCTTCTTTATGTCTCCCTAACACAGTTTTCCTCTCCTTTTTCCTGAATATTGAATATGTATCTATGATTCAGCGTCTTGGGTCCAGCATCCCTTTTGGAAAGTCTCGATTCGGCATTTAAGACCGTCACCTAAGGTCTTTTGGGAAGCTAGAAAGATGTTAAAGAACGCAAAAATACGATAATGAGACACTGAAACAGAAAGTGGTTACGTAAGATATAATCTTGACGTTGCGATGATGAGTCATTAAAAAGCGGAAGTTCTTATTTCACAATTATACACCACGGTATAACCTTAACTTTGACGGTATGAATAATGTGTGATGGTGTACGTACCCTTAGTGAAAAGTGCACTTTGGAACACTTATTATTATATAAGAAGATAATGTAAGCATATAAGAAGTGTTGCTTAGACGTACTGGGCCAAGATGTAGGACCAATTATGCCAAAAGAACTTTATTTTGATCTTGGCGTATCACGAAGATCTCTTTATAAAACTTCGGAATAATCAATCGGCAGATAAAGAAGCCGGGTTACCGCTTAAATTAAAACACTTCCAGTTCATTAACCCATACATGTATTATAAATAAACACATCTGTTCGATGTTCTTGCAACACTATTAACATTTTCGCAAATTGAAGCAACACAATTGCAATTATTTACAACCCGAAGGTTTAGAACGTCGACAATGCAGTAACATACAACCTCAATGAACAATGTAACACAAATTGGACCGCGGATGGATATGTTTTATAAACTGAATGGTTCAAATGTGCTTGCTAAAAAACGTATTCATCCGTTCCATACCTATAATAATAAACAAATACCTTTTCATTTTATTCGGACAATCAACAGCACTAGTAAATGGACGATACTATTTACCTTAATACTTAGTTGCACATCAATAACCCTGCTGAACTATCCTCTTTTCTTTATACTTCCTATTAGGAGGGTGGTGACGATGGTCCCCCCAGGTTACTGAACGGTGACGGTTAACTTCCTGCGGCCCTCTCGAGACCGTAACTACTGTCGAATGTTTTTAGTCAAATTCTCCATAACAAAAGCTGGATAAAACAGTGCGGGATCTTTGATTGCTGCACCAGTCTGGTTAATATAATTACGTAAACTTAATTTTACACCGCTATCTGATACTCTAATTACTTATATACAGCTTTACGAAAGGAACGTTATAATTACACAGACTAATTAAGCGGTTTATATACAACCAGTTCCCTAGTTATTTGCGAGCTCTGAGCCCGAACGTCTGTACGTTTCGGAAGGGGCGTTTTAATTTTCTCCGCAAAAAACTGCGACTTTACTCTACCATGATTAAGGAAAGACACTGCGTTTTAACACTTAACCCCTACCTGGTAGGATTCTGAAAGATACCCTTCTGGACAAACGACACCTTATGATATCTAACCGCGTGTTTGGTGAAACTACTCAATACCCTTCAATAGAGTTGGTTGGGAAAACTGCTCTTAACCAAAGTTCTATCAACACGGGTTTTATCAACACCCTTCCTGCACGAACGTTACGTAAATTAGACTCGATAGTATCAGATCAGAACTAGGATTGAACACATATTTTACTTCTCGCCACATTGAATTTTATCTCCGTCAACCAATCATAACCACTTATTCCTTAAATCATAATGCCGGTCATCATTGTAATCGATATCCCAAACGTTGATGCTGTCTTCTCGACAGCGAACCCTAAAATCTCGTATTTAAAGACGAAACTCTTTGTTTGAAGACCAACAATGTTATCTAAAATTCGCGCAAGCCTGTCACCGAAACGTTTTTCTACACTACATTTAATTACCAAATAATAATTTTAATACGATATATATATATATATATATATATACTGATTATGACGGACAAAATTTATAAAAATACGAACAACCATCATTTACAACGGAACTAATTAATTCTCAACTGTCTTATCTATCGATGTCAACGCTTAAATCAAATTTGAATTTAAAACTCCAATCTAAACTTGATAAACAAACCAAAAACTTTATTTCGTTCCCAAAATAAGCATTCTAAATGCGATTACCATTTGCAATAATTTTAAACATATTCAAATACGTAAAGAAAATCATTACAATCTAACAGCTTCCACGTTCATTTCCTTAAACTATACTACATTTCAGATGTCCGGTATTAATGAATAACTTATAGTTTCGAAACTAATGACAAATACTCACTAAAATCACGACCACGTGACATATTTTTTCTTCAAACCTAACCTAGACCCAATTATTTTTAAGAGTCTACCATTAACCCGGATTTGTATAGGTTGCTTTGCAAAACATTAGACGTGCGTAGCTACAGATTTCGCAAAATAAAACACTAATATAAATGAAAAAAGTTGATATTAGGAGAAACTGGAAGAGGTTTCGAAATTTGTAAGTATTTTTTTACAATTTCATCAGTTTTTTTATAATTATTTGGGGATATTTTGTAGAGTTTTCGTCATGTCTTACTCCGAAATGCCACATACGCCTTTAGAAATCAGGGCAGCAGCCAAAAAGCGTCCTCCGATCTCTGCTCTCAACCAAGTCATGCGGTATCTATACAGCCAAATATGAAGCCTTTGTTAAATGGTGTGATAATGTTACTTGGACGTGTTTTTGTCGAAATTTGCCGTTTGATCGAAATTATGAGTTGCTTTGTCGTACCATACAGCTGAAACGTACCATATTTCCTGTAATTAAATTTGATAACGTATAAATTTTGAGGAAAGCTTTGGAGTGAAACCTTGTTTGTTTTCCTTTTCACATATTCGGAAAGTATTTGAAAGCATTACAAAAATTAATCGTATTTAAAAGTCTTGTATTTAGAAATCGAAATAGAGCTTTTGGTCCAATTGACAAGTTTGAATGGAAGTGTAAAATTTAGATATAATTCACATGTTGTTATCGATCGGTCGTGAAATCCTTTTACTAGTTTGTTGAGAGTTCATGTAAATAATAAGTAGTTGTAATTTGTTACTTTTGTTGATCATTATAATAAATATGTAGTTAAACTGACGTATCTTTGCTATTAGAATTTGTAAAATTGAGTTAAAATGGATTTCTTTGTTAGAGCTAAATTAAACTAAGATCAGAATATTATATAAATTTTTCAAGGTTTGAAAATTAAAACGCAAATTGTTGTTTAGTAAAGTGTAAGAAGGACGAAATATCGATGGAATTTGGCGTCGGGAATATTTTGCTTCGAGTTTACCGTTTCAAGTTTGTTGAATTAGTCATAGCAGACAGGGGAATAATTTATAAGGGCTACAATATAAAATAAATTAAAAAAACAAATTACGTGAGATCATCCCGTTGGGCGCGGGGAAAGCTGTCGATGCAGTTTTCAGAAGGGGCAAATTTCCGTCAAACATCTCCGAAAGTGAACCAACGCTTTCCCGCGCTTGTAAAATTTAAGCGATTCTTTCTTTATGATAGGCTAGTTAATATGTAATTAATGGTAGGGATATAAAAAATCAATGTGGGTATAATAAATAATTATAGGTAGTCACTTGTAGTTCACGCGCTTAGGCGTATACACATTATCGGGCGGCAGATAAGGCAATCCCGCGAAAGAACGGTTTCTTAGCTACTGGTGATCGAGCTTTTGTTGAAAAAGGGCAGTTTTCTTCCCGATTAACCCTCGCAGGAATTTTTTGATTTTTTCACCCATCACGAGTTTAAATTTCTACTAACTAGTGCATTCATATTCCTCTAGAGTAGTCATCGCTTTTATGCGGACGAAATCAACGTTCTTTCAAGTGCTAGAAATTAGTTTGCAGCTCGCCGATAAATAACTAAATTTTCCTATAACGTTAAAGGCTAATATTAAGAATTAAGCAGATATGTTGCGCAAAGTAAATAAAGTGTAAATACATAGACTGTAATATATGTACAACCAAGTTGGATGATAATCGACCGCAATTTGGCATTCTCTCATTACCTTACTATCGCCACCACTGAAGTCAACCACCAGGTCTTCTCTAGGTGTATCGTATAACATAGGGGGGACTGTACCAGAATTAAGGTAAACTTTATGGTGCATTTAAAGTTTTTTTTTTGCTTTTCATGACCAACGAATGTTAATAAAATTTCTGTGTTTTTTAATGCATTATTCGTTTTGTATGTACATAAGATTGAATAATATTCCTTGTTGATCAATTTTGGTTACTTTAAGTAATAATTAATTATCTATTATAACGTAGCATTTAAAGTTTGTGGCGTTAATGCATTCTTTTTTTTTTGGATTTGAATATAGTTTATAGCGATCGAATTAATATCCTTCCATATGGTTGTAGATTAGAGTAAAGTAAATTTCTAATTTTTTTTTTAAATATGAGTTTCATTGAAAATCAGACATATTAAATGAAGTAACGTATCAACAATCATTGATTTATTTACGGTAATGATTGTCTTTATTTATTATTGCGGCACGCAATTAGTTTAAATAAGCGTGCGAGAATATTTGTAGCCTTTCAGGTGTAGCGGAGAACTGCTGGCCCAGGTCCACCTGTGATTACGTACAGGTAAGCGAGTTATTTGAGTATTTAGACAAGCTGTGAACTTACGTAATTAGGCAAATCAACCCCTATTGCGACTTTTCAAATACTCTGACGTCCCTTTCCGGTTTTTATGACGACTCCAACCCCTATTTTGATTTATGTATGGTAAACTATCCTACGGTGTGCAAATTAACTAACATCTTACCCACCCCAAACCCTGAGCACTCGAGCAAACCTCCAATTTTATCTGTTATCCCGTTTTACTGCCAGTCTATACCGTAACAATAATAAGCATGTAAAAATCTGCTCCGAATATGTCCTGTTGGCGTATTTTTCGGAGATGGTAACTGCCAAAAATTTAAAGAGTTTAACACTTTGATCTAGACGTTAGTAAATATTCGATACAAAATGAGGGATCTTTGAATACGGATATTAGTTCATCAATGACGGCCAGCAGGTGAGTGGCGTTAAAGTTTTTTAGCGCAGCTCGGGATGACAACAACAAAAAGGCGATTTAGTATCTTGTATTGTGTCACTAAATGTCATATTTCCTGACGTTTTGAAACCATAAAAACGCATGATTATAGATTATTTCCTTTACGACGACCAAACATTCTGGAATAACTGTAGCACTTAATGTTAACATTAATATTGAATATACATAAAAAATTGTTAATTAAGTTGAAGATTTCTTCTAAATTATTTTGTAACAATTATTAAATGAATGACAGTTCGCTAAAGAAACGATACAGAACCATCACTGTATTAAGTGTCAAAATGACCACCATTTACCTCTAAACAATAAAACTTGCGATCGTTAAATGCTCTGCTAACATTTCTTAGCATGCCGTTGTCTATACCTCGGAAAGCTTCTCTTATCCGTTGTTTCATATCTTCTTTGGTCGTCGCAGGTGTTTTATAAACTTGACTTTTAAAGTAACCCCACAACAAGAAATCTACTTTCGCTAATCCTGGGGAACGTGGTGACCATTTAACTGGAGCTGCTCTGCCTATCCACCTGTCAGAAAATATGTTATTTAAAAATGTGTTGACTAAAACGGTGTTATGAACTGGAGATCCATCATGTAAGAACCACATTCTTTGCTTGACAGGGTTGGGCAAATGTATTAAATGGGGTAATTGATTTTGCAAAAAATCTAAGTAAATTTCTCCAGTTACCTTTCCATCAAAAAATACGGCCCGATTACATATTTTCCTATGATTCTAGCCCAAACGTTCAAGGACCACCTTGTCCAGTAGAATAATAATGGAAATTATGTCTGTTGACAAACCCATTTTTGTGAAATGTCGATTCGTCACAAAACAAAACTTCATCAACTTGTTCCGTTTAATTTTTTTCTGAAGTCCACTCACAAAAGCTCATTCTTTTTTCAAAATCATTCTGTAATAACTCTTGCATCTTTTGAATGTGGTATGGATGCATTTTGTTTGTGCTCAGAATTCGTTGGACAACAGTACGACTTACGTCACTGCGATTTGAAATATCTCTAGCTGATATTTTAAGATTTTCTACAACCTTTAACATAACTGTCATCTGAGTATCTGGTGTTAATGCAATTTTTGTTCTTTCGCTATTTGGATAAGCAACATTTCCAGTTCAGTTTGTGTAAACCTTAACAATAAACTTTCAAATGCTTCTTTTTTAGGCTGCCTTCTAAGTGGTTATTTTTGATGGTATAATCTTGAGTCCTATAAACAGTTTTCATAACTTTCACCCAAAACAAAAATCATATCTCTCTTGAGTGTCAAAATTCATTTTCGCAAAATATTTTACATGAAGTGCATGAGACGTTAAGCTATTGATTCTTGACAGTAATAATAATAAAATTCGAAAATGTCCAAGTACCAGCCTACTTGATAAAAATAAAAAGAATAAGATTTCCATTAAAGTGACAATTTCTGAAATTAGGTGAATGCTAGTGCCTTACATGACTTTCTTGCAAAATACTAAAAAATACATGGGGTAATTTTATACCTTTGAAATATTCAGCTGTTTTAGAAATATTTAATAAAAACCAAAAACTGGCCCTAATAAGCCCCTCTCCGAGACATCGAGACATCATGGCCGATCTTGACGAAACTTGGTCAAAAGTTGTAAAATGAGCTAATAAGTCGATTTAGCAATAGTGAAAAAAAAACGATTGCATAACCTTCTATACCTACATATGTACATATAGGTTGAAAGTTAAAAATAGATATCTCGCTTATCTTTCAAGATAACTATGGACTGTTTTACATCATTTTAAAGCAAATTTCGCTCCCTTTCAAATAAAGTAAGAGTATGTGTATAGCAGCAATACGAGGAATGTTTTCAATTTCCGGAAAAACCGGAAGTGGTGTTTTCATCAGGATAATATCATTTTATTAGCGCAAATGAACAAAGTTTATTTCCAAAATCTCAAGTTTGTAACCAAAATAGTTAGAAGGTTAAATTTATATCCCCTATTCTAGTAGCTTTAGAAGAAGCAGGTTAGTTACGTTCATAAGAGTGGCTGGTTGCCTAGAAAATATAAAAAAAAAAAAAATGCTTGGAGAGAATTTTGAATAAATCAACTTCGAATAACTGTTTAAGCTTGACCCCTTAAATGTAGGCAAAGTACCACAATTTATTACGTAAAGAAATCTTTTTGAAGAACCTTTATTTAACTACGCATATCTATTTCCAATTCTTTTATATCTTGAACGGCATCGGAAATATATATTTCTACAAAAAAAAAAAATGTATACGTGACTGTAACTGCGGCCATATTCAATTTTGAAAGTTTAAAAAAATTGAAAAAAATTGAATGTCATGCGAGTTATTGATGACCTGAATTTCAATCGTCTATGTTAAAATTTAAAAATTTGCCCCAAAATAACACCCTTATTTTAACCCCCTGTATACCTATTTCGTTAGAAGATTGTTTTGTCGGCATAATTGTCTCGTAGGCCTTCATTCTAAATTTCATCAAAATCGTTCGTATAGTTTCGGCTGGCTAGTGATCACAGACACACACACACACACACACACGCACGCACGCACGCGCGCACGCACGCAAGCACGTACGCATGACACGCACGCACGCACACACGCATTAACGCACGCACGCACGCACCAACACACCCACACCCACACGCACGCGCACGGCACGTCGCGCACACGCACACCCACACCCACACGCACACGCACGCACTCACTCACTCACACACTCACTCACTCACTCACTCACACTCCCACTCACGCACGCTCGCACGCACGCACACTCGCACGCATGCTCGCACTCACTCACCACTGACCCACTCATTCGCCCACTCACCACGCACGCACGCACACCCACATCCACACCCAAACCCACACTCACGCCCACACCCACACCACGCACGCACCCACCCACACACACGCGCACGCGCGCACGCACGCACGTACGCACGCACACACACACACACACACACACACACACACACACACACACACACACACACACACACACACACACACACACGCACACGCACACGCACACGCACACGCACACGCACACGCACACGCACACGCACACGCACACGCACACGCACACGCGCACGCGCACGCGCACACGCACGCCACACACACGCACACGCACACACACACACACACACACAGCACACACACACACACACTCATTTTGAAAAATTTTCTAAAATTTTGTTTTTCGGGCTCAGCAAAAAGTAAAAATAATAGTTTTAGTCATAGTAATTAAAATTGATCAAAGTGATTTAGAAATTTTGGAAATTATGGAACGTTACAGATTGTTCCATTAGAAAATATAAAATAGTGTAAGAGTAAATTTTCATTAAACTGATTGTTCACAACATAGTAGTTTTAGAGGTCATAGTTATCAAGATAGATCAATTGGATTTAGAAATTTTATAAACTATGGAATATTATACTAACAGGGTGTTCCAGTAGAAAAAATGAAATTGTACAAGCGTAAAATTTCTCAAAAAATACCGACCATATGGTGTAGATATAATTTGAAGGGATTCAGTAGGTGTACAAAGGCAAGGAATAATATGCAGCGTGTTCCATTAAGAAAAGTTAAGTTTTGGCCCGTTAAAATGTGATGATTTTGTGCTTCATAATAAACACCCTATCTACGGAAAAAACATTTTCTTTTGTCCCGTACGTTTTATACACTGTTTATCTTTGTAACTATTTTGCTTAAGACGTTATTAGTAAACCGTTACGGAATTCATTTATGATGAAGCTATTTTCAGTAAATTTTCATATTTTTGGCAATAACTGGGCAAGGTGGCAAAATTCTCTCGAGAAAATATAGTGACGTATGCAGATCGCTATGGTGATTTCAATAATGTAAATATATACTTCTGATGTCATTTAAACAAATTTCTTGTTAAAATGCCTCGACTATCAGAGCACCCTGTATACTTGAAACTATTTTACAAATGTGCAATATTGCAATTGCTACAACTTCTATTTGAAACATTTTTTACATATGGGGTATTTCACGGGATATTGAGCTTCCTCGCACTAATGGGCCACCCTGTTAATTCAAGAGCAATTTAATCTGTTTGTTTTATAGATTCATAACGTTTGAAGATAAAGTAGTATAGAATCGGAGTAAAAATGACTTTTTGAGTCTCATGCTTTGCCACACAGTCTAGTTTTTAACTTTTTACACTCAATACTTTACGCTGATACAAACCTGTAAAATTTTTAATAGTGTGCTTTAACTGATTATTTTTCTCATCATTATTATGTATCCTCTGTGACTCTGCATCCTATAAAAATTCTAGGAAAATAACTATTTAAAAACTGTTTATATACAAACCACAATTGCTTGAACAAATTTCTCCAAATTATTTATTTTGTCATCCACTTTAGTACTTAAGGTATCAATTTTCTTCGAAAGAGACTCACACGTGCAATTCATTTTAGTTACGGAACTTTGTAAATTTTCGGTTTCTTCTAGAGTTTTAATCTGTTGGTTGAGATCACCAATCTGTGAATGTTGTTGTTTATGTAGCCTTTTCAATAATTTTGATTCTTCTTCAACGTTTAACTTTTCTAAATGTACACGTTTTAAAGTAGTTTCTAAAACCTCATTATCCGTTGTCATAACAGCTAGCTCCGCGGCGTGTGTCTTAAGGGAATGTTCAAGAATCTGAATCTGTTGTTTTCGTTGCAAAATTTCATTTTCCTTTTCCTTATTACTTTGAAGAAGATCACTAATAGTTTTTAACAGCGTTTTATTCTTAAATTTTTCTATAAATACGATTTTTTTAAGTTTTCAAGAAATTTATTTTGTTACCTTGGTTAGTTAATTGTTGGCTTTTTTGCAAAGAAACATTTGTTCTTTGAATTGCTGCCAATGACTTTTTATGTTTTGTAGTTTTTTCGTTTAATTCCATATTTATTTTATCATTTTTTTTCTCCAACAATTCTAAATTATTCATCTGATATTTTATTTCTCCAATTATACCATCCGTTACGCGATTTAAGCAATCATAATGAGACAAATCATACGCATCTTCCATCAGGTTCTGTCTAACTAGATAAACATTTGGATAACGTTATTAGTATAAATTTGTCGATTTATTTGGTTTAAACGTTTATTATGTGCTAACGCTTAAAATACAATGTTATAATTTTATATGTTTCCAAGGTTACATAGCTATTTACATAACCAGTTAGGAAAAACTTTATGTAACACGCGGCATATTTGCGAGCGAGTCGAGCGTAGCGAGATTCAGCAATATAACGCAAGTTATACAAAATGAAATTGTTTAACGTGTTATATACAAGATTTGTCTAATGTTAATAGAAGCAGCTATAGTTGAAATTATCAGAGAATTCCGATATCGGATTAGGGCTTTTATTCAAGCGCTAAGGTCGAACATGCAACTTTGTCGTTTTTACACACATGTCATATGACGAAGGCGGAAAGAAATTTGTTGTGCTGCACTTAAAACCTACACTGCCCGTTAAAAAACCAGAAAAGTCAGTATTTCATTCCTCCCCAAGGGAGGGACTTTCAAGCTCCTTGAGCCACAATCATGGATTCCCAGCATGCATACATACATTACGTACACAGGGTTTTCCACGGTAGGCGTTCGTTAGAAGTTTATGTGGTTAGAAACAATTTAGAAATCTGAATTTTTGGACTTAAGGGTTATTTAAGATTCTCTTTGATTCTAAAATATTTTCAAGGTCATGTTACTTCCGGTTATACCGGAAGTCGCTAATAACATCCTTATTTGACAAAATTTTAGGATGTCTTATAAGGGTTTCCTATACATTTTTTCAACTGTTTCTTAGATATCTTGATTTTTTCAAAAATTTGAAAGATGTAACCCTATTTTCAACACTGCTTGTCTTACTTATTTTTGACTGATGGAGAGTGCTTCTGGAGTAGACAGAAGCATAAGAACTATACTTTAGAAATACTCATTGACAATTGATTTATTGCATACATGGTGTTCAACATTTGATGAACTATTAAACAATTTTCAAAGTTGAAAACTTTGTTAATTCAAATGTGACACCCTGTATATTATTGGATGAATAGATGCAACATTTAGTTATGCATCATTACAAATGTTACACATGACCGCCAATTTGATTTAAGCATTTTATAACTCGTATAACTCCGTATTTTTTAAAAAGCCAATAAAATTCCAAAACTGCAATCTAGTGAGCCTTGATTTTGACACGCATTAAAACATTGTTGTTGATTTAATGTCAAATTAGTACAATTTAAGTGATTTTGTAATTTTTAAGTATTTTTTTTAAGTACTGTTTATAATGGAATGTATTCAAGAATATTCTAACAATGATTTATTAAAATTGTTTTACATGCATGGTGAATGTGGAGGAATTGTTAGGCGAGCATGCAAGTTGTTTAACGAAAGGTATCCACACCTACCATTAATGACACCTGGAAAATTTGCAAGAATTGAAGCTCGATTTATTGCAACTGGAAGTATAAGGGCAACTCGAACGCATTCAAAGCCAGTAATAGATAATGAAGTTAACGAGGTGAACGTGTTAGCTTATTTTCACGCTTATCCACGAACTTCAATTACAGCAGCTGCACTGGATTTGGATATTTCACAAACATCAATCCACAGAATATTAAAGAAGTATAAAATGCATCCTTTTTCGGTAATAACTGTGCAATTATTACATCTTGGTGATCAGGCACGACGAGTTAACTTTTGTGAATTTATTCTTGTACAAATGATCGAATATCCGAGATTTCTCCACAACATTATTTGGACCGATGAATCAGAATTCAGTAGAGAAGGAATTTTCAATAGCCGAAATAATCACTACTGGGCACAAGATAATCCTCATGTAACAAGAGAACGTAATCACCAGTTCCAATTTAGTTTTAACGTTTTTTGTTTAGTTATGGATAATAGAGTGGCATATCAAGTGTACGATGAAAATTTGAATGGGGCGAGATATCTTGAAATTCTCCGTGGATTTGTTATGGATTTTCTGAATACTCTACCTGCATGTGACAGGGCAAACAGTTGGTATCAGCTGGGTGGTGCTCCCACATTCTACTATAGCTGTACACCAACAGTTGACATTGATGTTTGAAGATCGGTGGATTAGCCCACAAGGACCTTGAACTGGCCATCGAGGTCACCCGATTTGACGCTCCTGGACTTTTACCTCTGGGGTCGTATAAAAGAATTAGTGTACTCTAGGCCAGTTCCAACTAGAGAGGAATTGCTAAATCGTGTTCACAATGCATTCAATAGTATGTGTCCACACGAAATTCGGCGATCTATTTCGCAAGGAGTATATGATAGAGTTATAAAATGTTTAAATCAAATTGGAGGTCATTAAATTCAAAGAAACCTGCTATTTGATTGTATATCACACGTTCAAAAATTTTAGAAATAATTGGTAATATTGATATGGGCCGATAGTTTTTAGGATCATTAATATCTCCTTTTTTATGAAGTGGGAAGACTCTAGCTATCTTAAGCTCATCAGGAAAGAGGCCACACTCAAACGATAAGTTGATTAACTTAGTAAGAGGTTTTACTAACATGCTACCATTAAATTTAATCACTTTGGTGGATACACCATAGAAATCTCTTGTATTACTACTTTTGAGAGATTGAATAATATCCCTAACAGCAATTTCTGACACAGGTTGAAACGCGAAGCAATTATTTTGATTCTTTTCAGTTACATTATCAACAGTATTTTTAGATTAAAATTTACAGCAGAAACTTTTAAAGACGTATTTGCTGGAAGAACAAAATAATTATTAAATTCCTCAGCATCAATTGATGGCTTTTCGGGAATAGAAACGTTCATAAAACTATTAATAATTCGCCACGCAGTTTTTATTTTGTTGCTGGAATTTAAAATTACATTGTCGTAAGCAGTGCGTTTAGCCAGTTTGATAGCGTTTTTGTACTTAGAACGAAAAGTATTCCGCAAGTGTTTCAATTCATTCGATTTGTTAATGCGGTATAAAATATTAATGTATTGCATTTGATTACGTAGTCTTTTAAATCGTCGCAAAACCATTCAATATTATTATCACAAACACGAGAAAACGTTTTTTATAGGAAACGCTACCAAAAGTCATCCATAAATTTTTTGAAAAACAATTCAAATTTTTCAGTAAAATTTAGATTATTGTCATATAAAAACTCCAGTTGTTTAAATGTAATAAATTAAAAAACAGAATTGCAGCCTTTTACAGTGATAGGCCTATGTATACTTTTAGTTAAATTTGTATTATTATTTTGGCTGTGATTAAATGTGACAGTAAGAGATTGCCCTAAGTGATCAGATAAAGTAGTATCATGTACTATCGATTCAAAACTATTGTGACCAAAATTAATAAAAGTATTGTCAAGGCAATTATTAAACCTTGTTGCCTCAAAGTTGGTGACAATGTATCCATACGAAGTTACGATATCACACAGGTCAACGGCATTTTATCATCTGAATTAAATTTTACATTGAAATCACCTGTGATTAACACATACTTAAATTGTGAAAGTACATCTAATACAGTATTAATATTGTTAAGAAATAAACCAAAATCACCACTGGGAGAACGGTAAACTACCACAATTACGATATCACAACATACGGTAGCGGTTAGTTCACAGTGTACTTGAATTGACAAACTATTTAACTGAGTAACGTTTTAAACTGAATACCTTCTCTCACTAATATCAGCACTCCTCCATGATCAATTGTAGTGCGAGAGTAATATGATGCAAGTTCGTAATTACCTATTTTTAATCCAAAGCTAAACTCGTTCGACCTCATCCAATGCTCCGTCACGCAAATCGCATTGTACTTTGAAACATGCAAATAAGCTTCAAATTCAGAAATTTTGTTACGTAGACACTGGACGTTTAAATGAAAATAGACAATTCGCTAAATGTTAAGCATTCATTGTTAATTTCGGACGAAACATAAAAAACGGTTAACAATGACTCCTATGTGGAACATTTGTAATGATTCATTTTATCTTTTTATCACTTTTCTTCTAGTTATGTTCAAATAATTGTTTTATGTTTTTCATTTGTTATTATGCTCTCAATTTTGTTATCTTCTTGTTTTATTTCAATGTTTTAATAAAATAGAATTTGTGTAGTTTGAATTAAGTTCATTTTATTTTTGAAAAACATTTCAGTTTCTGTCAAAAATCACATTAAAGTAGAAAATATTAATTAACAAGAAAATTATCGATAATAGGTATAGGTAATGTTATAGCCAAACGATGCATAACTAAATGCTGCATCTATTCATCCACTAATATACAGGGTGTCACATTAGAATTAACAAAGTTTTTCAACTTTGAAAATTGTTTAATAGTTCATCAAATTTTTAACACATGTATGCAATAAATCAATTGTCAATGAGTATTTCAAAAGTATAGTTCTTATGCTTCTGCCTACTCCAGAAGCACTTTCCATCAGTCAAAAATAAGTAAGACAAGCAGTGTTGAAAATAGGGTTACATCTCTCAAAATTTTTGAAAAATCAAGATATCTAAGAAACAGTTGAAAAAGGTATAGGAAACCCTCATAAGACATCCTAAAATTTTGTCAAGAATCCAAAAATAAAATAATATACAGGGTGTTCCATTCAAATAAGGAAGTTAGTGGCGACATCCGGTATAACCGGAAGTAACATGACCTTGAAAATATTTTAGAATGAAAGAGAATCTTAAATAACCCTTAAGTCCAAAAATTCAGATTTCTAAATTGTTTCTAACCACATAAACTTCTAACGAACGCCTACCGTGGAAAACCTTGTATATGCATGGTGGGATTAGGGATGGTTGTAGTCAGGATAGGATCGGAAAGAACGGAGTTCTGACGGGGAAATAATGCCCCAGCATTCGCCTAAGTAGCCGCACATGGTGTGAATGTATGCAGTGACAATGCCGCTACATGTGTATAAGGAAAACCCCTGAAAAACTTCATACAAGGTAGACAGTAACGGGAATAGAAACCATTACCTCCCGAATAATAAGCAGGTCGTGTCACCACTACTACTCTACCAGCTCGGTACTGTACCTTAAAACGTAAGTTCAATTTAAGTACATGCGAGTAGTACCACCCACGTGTAGGACGCATTTTTGCTCTTGAGATCGACCTCAGGTTTGGTTTTGGAGTTAGTCTAAGGGTTGACCCCGGAGTTGACCTTGAGCTGAAAATTGTATTCTAATAAAGGATCCTAGTCTTGTAAGACAGAACCCTGTTCGCGGGTTTCGCCCTGTCATAAAATTGTATTCTAATAATGGGAGGAAGAATTAATAGATAAGACATGTAAAGATAAGGATGATGACAATCGTTTTCATAATAAAAATATTTATTAATATTTATTAGGGTCCGTTTTATTAAAGGGATTGCATAATTGTTATTAAAATCATTACAATTCTTTTGATAGCCTCTACAGATTGTGACCTAATTTATTTATACATTGGGGTTGTATTCTAATAAGGGCCCTAGTCTTGTGAGATGGGAATCTGTTCGCGGGCTTCGCCCTTGTCATAAAAAATTGTACTCTAATAATGGGGAGGAAGAATTAATAGATAAGACATGTAAAGATGGTGATGATGATGACAATCGTTTTCATAATAAAAAGATGTTATTTAGTCTGTTATTAACATTTATTAAGGTCCGTTTTTATCAAAGGAGATTGCATAATTGTTATTAAAATTATTATTACATTTCTCTAATGCCATCTACATATTGTGACCTAATTTATTTATACATTGGGTGTTGCATTCTAATAAGGGGCCCCAGTCTTGTAAGACGGGAAACTGTTCGCGGGCTTCGCCCCCGTCATAAAAATTGTATTGTAATGGTGGGAAATTTGAATTTGTATTTAAGTCTACATTCTGATTGTTTATTACTAGAAACCTAAACTTTTATTCTAATAAGGGGGCCTAATACTAAATTATAAGATAGTGATAGGGCTTCACAACTTGCTCTCGCGAGAGCATTACAGGGACCTGTATGTACTTTTAAAATATAACGCTAGGTGACCACAGCTATATTACAGAGAACATTCGTTAGTCTGTACACAAGTAGATGGTGCTATTAGTAAATTGAGCTCGTAGAGCACGACAAGGGGCGACGATCCGAGAGCAGGTTGCGAAACCCTATCCGTGTCTTACAAGTTAGCATTAGGGCTCCTGATTAGAATACAAATTCAAATTTACAGCCAAAGGTGTGAATCCCCGAGAGCAAGTTGCGAAGCCATACACATGTCTTACAAGTTGGCATTAGGCCCGAGGCGTTACACCTGTATTGTAAGCTAGTATTAGGCTCCCTTATTAAAATAAAAGTTCAGATTTGTCGTAATAAACAATCAGAATGTAGACTTAAATACAAATTCTAATTTCCCTACAGGGGACCAGGGGGCTAAGACCCGTAAGCAAGTTGTGAAGGCCAATGTTTATCTTATAAGTTAGCGTTTGGCCCCCTTATTAGAATACACGTTCAAATTTCTCGCAATAAGCAATCAGAATGTAAACACTTAAATACAAATTCAAATTTCCCACCAAAGGTACGAAGCCCCGAAAGCAAGTTACGAAGACCTATACCTGTCTTATAAGTTAGAGCTAGACCCCCCTTATTAGAATACAAGTTCAAATTTCCCCTCATAAACAAATTAAAATTTTTGGCCAAGGGGCGAAGTTCTGAGAGTAAGTTGCTAAGCCCTACATCTGTTTTACTAGATAGCATTATGCCCCTTGTTACAATATCAATTCATATCTCCAGCCATAACCTGAAGAGACTTAAATAGAAATTCAAATTTTACGCCAATGGGACCACGACAAGGGCAGAGCCCCGAGAGCAAGTTGCGCAGCCATGCACCTGTCTTACAAGTTAGTATTAGGCCTCTTATTATAATACAAATTCAAATTTTTCGCTAAGGGTACCACGACAATACACGAAGGCCCACGAACAAGTTCCGATCACGACAAGCGGCGAAGACCAGAGAACAGGTTGCGACGCCCTACACCTGTCTTACAATCTTATGTTCGGGGAGTGTTGGAGTGGGGATTACTGAAACAGCCTTCGCCGAAAGTCTCGCGTCGCAAAATTTTACCTATATGAACAAGTTTATCGCTTTTCTTAAAAACAACGGTGGATACTTTCAGATGCGACTGTCTTCGTTTTAAGAACTCGTATCCAAATTCCCTTGCTAAACATCCCGATAACCGCTAGTATGTAGCTGTATCTATTACTGTGATTACTTAAAGATCGCATATGACAAAGATCAGTCCACCATAACTCGAACAAAAATGTTACTCGCAATGTACGTGCCTCGAATAAATTTTTCGCTGTAGATTTACGCGTGGTGGTGTACCCTTTTTTGTTTCTGTAGCAACACTCTAATATCTCTCGTGGGCGGATATTTTATAAATCTAAAATCCTTTTTAGACAGTTCAGCCGAGATAGAACCTGTATGTAAAGCCATTCTATGTGATAGCATGGCATGGCAGACCCGTATAGGTAAAAATTCGAGGATTAAAAACAGTGTTCTAATAAGAGGCTGGTGTACTTAACTTGATTATAACCCCTTTTTTGACAGAGGTAATTCAGCTAAGATAAAGCTTGTATGCTGTGTAGAGACAAAAGCTACCTTAAGGAAGAAGAAAACACAAGGCATTTTTTCGGCGTATTCACCGCTATATTGAAGATGCTGTCTTGTGTATTAGAAAACATGCTACTGATTAGGAATTGGATAATCTCAAGAAAGATGTATGCGGTACAGCTTTAGGGGTGAAGAAGAATTAAAGACCTATGTAGTGTTTCAAGGTAGTGTGGGGAAATTAGCTAATTTTAAGAATATTCCCATATCTGTGTAATAATAATAGCGGCAAATAAACATTGTATATTACCCGCTGCATGTAATTAAATTAATTAAAGCATAATTACAATCGAATTAGTATTATTATGAAGCAGTATCAGGGTATTAGCTATTTTACTTGTTAATAAGCTATATAACCGTTCAAGATGAAAACAGTAAAGTTGATTCTGGTAGTGATGTTCTCTATGAAGATCCAGACAGGTTAAATTACGCTGCCCTTATTTTTGAATATTAGGGGAAGTACACCCATCCCAAAAGTCTGGACTGCCGAAAATATCTTCACACTGATATTCAACATAGGAGATTATGGATTGCCTAGATTTGAGGATGTATTCGATAATTTACTGTAGCACCTTTATGCGACCTGATTTATAGAAATAAAGAGTAATTAATATGTATTATAAGCTTTCCGGCTATGAATATATTTTACTGTTTTTAAAGAAAGTGTGATATTCCATATCAATAATCAATTTTACCTAATTTAATCTAGGTGTTAAAAGTAATGCAATTTATTTTAAAAAAGTTACCCCTAAACTAAAACACAATGAAGCGTAAAACAACTGTAATGCATATGTGTAACCATTTAATGTAATTTATTTCCCACTTAAACCTTGTACACATAATTTAGTAGTCGACCTTCAATATTTACTTTTAATTGATAATTGATGCCATTGTTAAGGGAGTACTCAATGAAGCGTAAAACAGCCAATAATGCATATGTGAAACCATTTATCGTATTAATGCATTTTATTTCTGCTTAAACCATATAATTTAAGGTTCCCAAGGTGAAAATCGTGTAAAGCATGATTTGTAAAGCAAACCAATTATGTAACTTAATTACTCATTTATATGTATAATGTTGAAGGTTACAATTTCGATGTCGTTATTCAGATATTGAAAAAATTTGAGCTAGCGCTTAAATGAAGTCTTAAAGATTGCATAGAACATACTCGTTTAAGGACCATGCTTTTATATCCTTGATAAAAATCAAAACAACCCTAATAAATATTAATAACAGATTATATAACAACTTTTTATTATAAAAACGCTTGTCATCTTTAGTCTTATCTATTAATTCTTCCCCATTATTAGAATACAACCCCCAATGTATAAATAAATTAGGTCACAATCTGTAGACGGAATTAAAAAAAATATAATAATAATTTTAATAACAATTATGCAATCTCCTTTGATAAAAACGGACCCTAATAAATATTAATAACAGATTAAATAACATCTTCTTATTATGAAAACTATTGTCATTATCTATTAATTCTTCCCCATTATTAGAATGCAATTTTTATGACAGGGGCGAATCTCGAACAGATTCCCGTCTTACAAGACTAGGAATCCTTATTAGAATACAACTCCAGTGTATAAATAAATTAGGTCACAGTCTGTAGATGGGATTAAAAGAAAAAATTCTGATGAACCCGAATACCTACATAAAATATTAATATACAATTTATAGCAACAAAAAGTAATTTGACCCACATCGTTTGAAATACAATAAGATTTAAGTAGAAATTTGGGCGTAGGGTCTAAAACGGACAGATAATTTAAAAAAAATTTTTAATTCCATTATTATAGTCAATATTTCGAAATAATGTATTTCTTCTTCAGGACTAAATCTAAAATTTACAGAGGTCAGATACATAACATTTTTATAAAAGTCTTAAAACTGTGTATGTGACAAGATGTAATACGGATAATATGTGGATTTTGTGAACCAAATCAGAATAATATGTAAAAATATAGCATATCCTAACAGGATATGCTAAAATAATTTAAGTTAGAGTAAAATAATTATGAATAGAAAACTTAATATAAAATTGGACAAAATGGAAGACCATGCGAAAACGTTCTTTTGAATTTTGAATGTGACGAATGTGTTGACCATACAATGCATCAGTTTTTTTTGCTTGAAAAAATTGTATCTTATGTAAAATAGGCTGCTAATTACAGGAAAAATAGGCTCAAAGTGCCATATGGGTTGATTGTGCAATAGGGAGATGGAATTTTCGATAAATTTATTTATTATAACAAAAAACAATTTTTTGAACCGTTCATGCATAGCGCTACGTTGCATTTCATACAGTGAATACGACTTTGCTCTTTATCAACGCGCTCGCACTTCTCGTATTTGCATAGCCTCTTCTCCGCAGACACTGACCAGTGACCAATTTGATAGAAGCGTACATTGAGCGGCATCTTTGGAAGCGCATGAGGTTTTCTTTTCTTTGTAGTGGTAAGCTCATACTCCGGATTCTTCGAAGGCCTTCTTGCTTCTAATAACGTGGCTTTGTTTGGAGAATTAAAGTGTTGCGTCTTGTCACCACTTCTGAATTTCAAGCCCATATTGCTATTTGACGATTGTAAGTTTTGCTCATGCTAAGATAAGTCGCGTGCAGCTATGATGCCTTTATATCAGTCGTTTCTATGACACTCCATACACCAAATGATCTCTCTTATCATTCCTTGTACATGCCTGCGAAAAGAACTTTTCATCCCTATGCATGTCAGTATATGATTTCGGATTGTGTAGTTTTAATGGATGTCCTAAAGCCAAAAGTTGTTTTACATTTGTGAATACTGCTATAACTAAATTCTGAAGTCAAACTTAAAAACGGTTTAAAATCACTAATTTTACGAACACCTTGAAATTGGTTCTTTCTCATTTATTTTTTGTTCCTGAGATTACTCCACCAGAAATTAATTTAAATCATACTACCAGTTTAACGGAAAACTTTTCGCAATCATTATGATCATTTACTACAAATTTCTTGCAGAATAGCCATATGTGGGATTAGAATAACTTCAATCAGAAGATGATCTATTAGTCGTTTAAGGAACAGTTGATTGTCACATAAAAGTTCGTTACAGTAGCAAGAAGAATAACAAATCGAATTGAATCCAGAAAACTAGAGTAATAATGCTAGATTTACAAAAATCGTCTATTGGTTGAAACTCGATTGTTCATAACGCGACCGTTGCAAACCCCATCCCACGCCGAAACAAGTGGTCGTATGGCAGCTCTCTGATCTATCCTTTTGTAATTACATGCTATCTCGCTTATAGACGGTAGAAGATGGTGAAGGTTGAATACCATTCCTTGCGTAGAGACCTTTTATTAGAGTATCTGGGACTATTGTATGAAGACCAAAATAGAACTCTTTCTCTCTGCGCGAGTGGTGGAGGAAAGTTGGAGTTCACAGTTTAATTCCGATTGTCGAGTATCGCATCCCTTATCTAGATTTCTCGTTTCGGGATAATGACCGATCTCGCTTACAGGAGTCGGAGGATAAGAGTTGTTGGAAAAATACTGCCTTCGTCAAGGTTTTTATTAGCGTACCCTGAAGGCATACATAAGAGCACTTAACTCCCATTTTCCAATTTTGTGTGGATGCCCAAAAAATTCTCAATTTTTCACTCAGTGGTGGTGTCCGGAGGAGGTAGAAGTGACAGATCGATGCAGTTTGTAGAAAACTTGCCACCGAGTGGTCGCTTGACGTCTCTACAATCTAACGTTACCAATCATGAACGACCTCGCTTATTGGAGGTCGAAGGAGATGAAATTGATGAAAAACCATTCCTTGTGTCTAGATATTGGAGCACCATGAAGGTACACTCTGTAAATGTCCTCATCTCCGAAGTCTGAGAGCAAACCAGTCTTGAAACGAACTATTTCTCACTGAGGAGGGCGGCTGGAGAGTGACACAATCCACACAAGGACATGAGAACTCCATAATATCTATTCATTGAACATTGAAGTCATACCATTGGGCGTTTCTCTACCAAAATCTTTGCATTAATCACGATTGTAATAGCTTTGGTCAAAAACTATGTGATCGTCAGAAATGCATTATATTTAATGAGTGGGGAACGGTGCGTCACTCCGTAAAATGCGCCTAAAACCGTGTATTTCTACGTCAAATGATTGACGTCCTGTTTTTAACGTGACATTAAATATGTCGGTCAACATATCAGCAGACATAACTATTAGTGTCCTAAGGAACATTTTAAAGAAAAACCGCATGATTTGCGTTAAACCGTTCGACTTAATATCCACGTACGTACTGATGAATGGACGGACAAAGAAGACACTCATAATGTGTTTACACAAGGACTGAAACATTTATACTTTGGTAGGATGAATGCCTAGCTAAATTAAAACATTATGATGACCGTAAATTACTAGTTCCGTCAAACATTTACTATTTGGAAATAAATTCTATCTCAGAGGAGGTAGAACACGCACACGCTCACGCAAACACATGCTCAGGCACAAGTACATACACACGCACGTGCCTGAAATGCGCAACGGTACAGAAATTAGAAGAGGTGGGGAGTGAAAGACATGAATGTTGCCAAAAACTTATATTTCTTCCCCAAAAATGACGAGAATGTGGTATTAAAGAATGCCCGAATGACCAATAGCTAACAGTAGTCATGGGTGTTGGTCAGCTTTGGAGCGAATGATGCCCAACATCTACATTTTTAAACAAAATTTGTTGGGGTTGCAGTAAAATGGATTGCCTCGATAACTAAGAGCTTAGTTATGTGCTTTATGGGCTTGCTTTAGCATTTCGGTACCCTCTATGATCAAGAGCTAAATTCCATGACACAAACACACACACACACACACACACACACACACACACACACACACACACACACACACACACACACACACCACACACACACACACACACACACACACACACACACACACACACACACACACACACACACACACACACACACCACAGTACACCCACACACGCATAACGTATTCATGCGCCCACACCCGCAAGCATGTTCGTGAACACCCGACGCATTAGCTACTCGGGACGTTTCGGGTGCCACTCGGGCGCTCGTATGCACCTGACGTGTCGTGACGAATCGTCAGGTATTTCCAATGCGGCAACAGTATAGACTGCCAAAGTATTGTCGCCACAATATGGCCGACAAACAGCTGATGCGAGTACACATAGCTTTGTTTACCTGTAACATCCGTATTGACTTCCGTTTAGAATGGTGTTAATAAACTTATCCACTGTATTAGAGCTTTCCTCTGATGAAATTACTTTATTTGAGAAAGGCGAAAATTGTGTAGGGAGTGGAAAAGTTGTAGCTAAGAGGACGTATTTTAGCAAGTATGAAGAAGAAATCACAATAGCAGAGCGGAGCCGAGAGGGGCCAAGCAGACGTAAGTTGATTACAATTTTTTGCATAACGTTTGTAACAATATAAGTGCCATAAATAAACAGCCAACTCAAAATATTATTTCAGATTAACTTAAACGGATCGCTTAACATTGAAACAGTTCAATGTGATTGTGCCAGGGGGCAATATAAGTGTCATCATATTTGTTCTATGTTGAGGTGTGCAAATAAAAATTTAAGTAAAACTTCTACAGAATGTTTAATTTTCTTTAAAATAATATTGATAAACCCTTAAAAATTGAAAAAATTCCAGTAATTAGCAATTAAAAATTGTAACACTGTATTCACCTTGATCATTTATGTTAGGTTTTCCGGATTTTTTTGGCTGCTATCTTCAGAGCAACAACATGTTCAAACAGGACTGAAATCATTTGCCAAGATTTTTGAACTGTCAAAAAACGAAAGGGGAGAAATAATGAAAGACGAAGTTTTGAAAAACTTTAGATCTTCATCAGCAAAAATTTTCGACATTGCAAAGGTCACAACAATTATTGTTTTGATGAAAATTTAAATTTAAAAGTCACACGCTAATTTTCAACAAATACAAAAACTTCTGCATATTACTAAAAGATCATTATGTTATGTAGTTTTATGGACTCCTACATTGTACATTAAGGTAGATGTAGTAAAAGAAAAAGATTGGGATCGAAATTTACTATTTTTAGAAAGATTTTATGTTTATAACCTTTTAGATTAATTATTAGAGTAGTTAGTTCTTTGTAATTTTTTTATTAATAAATTCTTAGTTTTGTTTTAATAATAATAGTAATTTACATGATCTTAAATAAATATTTACAAATGTACTAAATATAAATGGCAATATAACCAATAGCAAGAGAATAATACTAACATTTTAATCATTGGCCAACCCTAAACATTGTTCAGATTATTTTAGTATGCCATACTGTAAATTTATAAGTGCAGCACAAGTTTGAAGAGTTACAGTGGAGTGCTCTCTCATGTAAGGCATTAGAAAATTCAAAACTCGAAATTTTTTTAAACGATTTATAGCTCTCTCGACATGAATCCTGGCACGTGCTATTTTTTGCGTAAACAGAGCTTCTTGGATTGTGAACTGCGGATTAGTTAAAAATGGCGGTATGTTCATGGAAACACCAATTTCGTTACAAATATCTTTTATTAAGAACCCTTTGTCGGTCAAAATGATGTTATTTAGTTATTTCTTTGTTTGATGTTGACCCAGGAAATAGCTCACTCACAAAAGTAATTGTACCATTCGGAGCACCACCAACTAGAACTTTAAAAGTGTGTCGTTGTTTGTAAGGTGAAAAGAGTGCTTTTTTAAATTTCAAAGAATGCGGAATTGTAACTTCAATTTCCGTGCAATCCAGCACGATCTTGCAGTTTGGGAAGTTTCTGAAGCATGTTGATATAAAAAGAAAATTTTTGTTTGTACTAGGAATATTGTTCATCATGCCTTGATACAAAATTTTATGTAGAGCATAAAGTAAGTCATGATGATGTTGTGTATTGTGATATTGCTCACTTTAAATCGAAAAGCGAGATCAAATATAAGTAAGTTTAACCGCAACTTCATCAACGTGCATAATAATTGATCTTCTGGTGGTATGATTTCCACATTCCAACCACTATAAAATGTCATTGTAAATCATTGCAGTAACGAGTGCAACATTAAAAATATGCAGGCGTTGAAAGCCCGGTGTATTGAAACACTAATTTATTTTCCCCACTAATATCTTGAAAAGACAGTCTTTTTTCACCCTTCTTGTTTTAACTTTTTATTCTCTTCCTCAAGAAAATACAACTTAGCTTTATTGAGTACTGGAGATTATGATAGAGAAGCTGTTGAAGTGGAAGGACCAGTGTCTTTGGTTCTGGAATATTTATTGGCACTTCTTCGACATTGCCTTCTGTTCGCACTTTGTGTGTTTTTCTGAAAGTGCATGTTCCAGAAAAATTTTAATAACTTATCAAATACACACCTTATACGTTTTTCTGGAAAATAAAATTTCCACAAACCTTTTTTATTACATGGGAATATGGTAGTACCCAACATTTTGTTGCCATCACTAAAATGACAGCTCCAGAGTCTGTCTTCTCGAGTTGGATCTCGATCAGCTCTTCTAGAAGTGTACATACATTTAAGGTGAGTAAAAATAAAGCAAAAACTTGTAGGGTTGATTTTTAATAAAGAAGAGTATTTAGTGTCTTCTGAACATTATCATTTTGGAGTATATAGATAAAGGTTTCATAGATCTCTTCTGCACATGTTTTCCACCTGTTTAATTGTTTATGTTCCGCTGCACACCCAGGACAGCAAAAAAAGGCATTATTAACCACAATCTCGGACACAAAATGAACATACACGTCTAATGCATACAAATCAAAGGGGACAAATGCTTTATTTAATCCCATCAGTTGGTTGGCAGCCATGTTGTGACGTCACAGTTTTGCGGTTTATTGTTTTGAACTTCTAACGGTTGTCATTGGTTAGAACCAGAAAAGTCCAAACTAGTTTAGGTTAGATGTAAACAAACTACTGTAACCTGACAGAAGGAGCATGTGTACATTTACCGGTAAATGTGTATATTCTCCAGTTACGAACATTAACCGTAACATATGTGTGTAATACATTCATATTATACCTACATTACATAAAATAGTTTAAAACTCAAAAGTCTACGAAATATTCAAAATTCAATTCGGAATGTCTAGTAAATAAAAGACGCGTTAACGCGTACCCGTCTACGCATGCGCGCACGTACGCAGTCGCGCACCCACCCATTAATGCAGTGTGACGAGAAATACTTCGATAAGTTTCAGAGAAATTAATACTTAACAGGATTCTTTAATTATTCTAGGTTATTTAGAAAACAATCTTAACATTATTGTGTCTTTACAGAATTGTGCCTAAAATGACATACTTTTTTCTAGAACACCTACAAAAACCCTTCAGTACATGAAAAAAATATGAAAATTGGAGACTTTATTGTTGAAATAGTTTACAATACATAAAAAAACTAAATTCAAATTGTGTAACACTAAAAAAAATTATTGCAGTTAAGGTACGTCGTTTTACCTGTACATACTAATCTAAAATGATATACTCCCTTTTAAGTGCAGAGTTCGCAAATAAACAATTTTGTTTTAGGAGAAACATTCGCACACGCTGTGTGGCACCAGTTTTTACACACTTGACATTGTATCCATTTTTCGTTAGCTTTTTTCATTATAATATACAGGGTTAGGAAAAAGTATCGGAACGCTTAAACATCTACAGAATCGCTAAAGTTACGATTACAAAATTCAGCATTTGGGGGTTTGGGGCGTGCAGGATTGGATATAGATATCGTCACTGTTGGCAGACTTCCTAATTTTGCGCTACACGTAGTCATTTTGTTTTCTTAAACAGAATGCCCTATTTATTTTTATTGCAATCAATTGGGCGTCTCAAACTTATTAAGATCTCAAATTTTCAAAATTTTATCTCTACTAGTTGCCGAGATAAGACAACACCGCGTTTTCAGTAACAAGTACCGAAACGCTTAAATATCTGCAAAACCGCTAAAGCTATGATTACAAAATTCGGCATTTTGGGGTTCCTAGGCATACGGAATTGGAAAATGATATCGGCACTGTTGCCAGATTTCCCAGTCTTGCGCTACACATAGTCTTTTTGTTATCTTAAATGGAATGTCCCATTTATTTTTATTGAAATAAATGACTTGAGTTATGAAGGTTATTTTTTTATTTGTGATTGGCCACTTTCCTTGCACTTTATCTAATAACAATAATGCTAAGATAAGAAGGAGATTAAAAGCCAATGGAATAAAACAGCAATAACTGAATTAATTAAATAACAATAGAATTAATAATTAACGACACTAACTTTTAATTAAATGCTCAAAGTGGGCTCCATTATTTGCCAGACAGTATCCAAGTCGATCATAAAATTCTCGCAATGTGTTGCTCAACATATCCGGTGTTATAAGTATAATTTCGATGCGGATTATTTCTGTAGACACGGTTCTTCAAATGACCCCACAAGAAGAAGTCCAGTGGAGTCATATCAGGGGATCGAGGTGGCCATTCTAATGCTCCACGTCTTCCAATCAGCCTTCCTGGGAATTGGTTGTTTAGAAATTGCATGGCTTCTCTTGAATAATGGGGCGGAGCACCATCATGTTGGTACCAGATTTCACCTATATTTCTATTTTGTTGAATGGCAGGAACTATACTTCCTCTAAGGAGCTCCAAATACTTTCGCCCTGTTAATGTACCTTCTATGAAAAAAGGTCCGATAATATTGTTTCCCAATATTCTCGCCCAGACGTTAACTTTCTCAGGATATTGGGTATGAAGTTCTTCCATCCAATGGGGGTTATCTCTAGACCAAATTCGGCAATTGTGCCTATTAACTTGGCCGTTCAAGCAAAAAGTAGCTTCGTCACTGAACACAATTTTGTATGCAAAATAAGGATTGTGGTTGATATTTTCCATCATGATTTCGGCGAATTCATTGCTACGGTCAGGATCATCCTCTAAAAGCTCTTGAGTGTAATGGATCTTGTACGGATTTAATTTATTTTCCGTTAAAATAGTCCTTACAGATTTTTGACAGATTTCGGTATTTATAGCTAATTGGTTGGTGTTTACTTTTGGATTTTCCTCTATTTGTAATAAAACGTTTAATTTATTTTCATCGCTTGTAGCAGTTCTTGGGCGTCCGGTTTTAGGTAAACATTTTATGGACCCTGTTTCCACGTAACGTCTACAAGTTATGTGTACGGTAGACTTTTTAATGGGTTTATTAGGATAACGATCGTTAAACAAGTTGCAGACTTCTCGATATGTCCTTGTTTTATTTCCATATCCACGAAAATCAAAATATCAATACGTTGGGTTTCTGATAGAGCAATAGCCATAATACAATTATAATTTTGTAATCGATGCAATATTCAGCGTCTTAACTGACAATGATGTGTTTAATTTGTCATAGTTGTAACATGGCGACGACTAGAGTGTTGAAAACAATTGAAGCAGTCCTGGGTATTCATATTTTCGGCATCTCCGATAAATTTAATGCATGCTCATTCTAAAATAAGTAACTATCCACAATATTTCTCACTAGTATCTAATAGTATAAACAGAATTTTGCAATTGGAATCTTCCATTTAAGATAACAAAAGACTAAGTATTGAGATCTTAATAAGTTTGAGACGCCCAATTGATTGCAATAAAATAAATAGAGCATTCTATTTAAGAAAACTGGGAAATCTGGCAACAGTGCCGATATCATTTTCTAATTCCGCATGCCCAGGAACCCCAAATGCCGTATTTTGGAATAGTAACTTTAGCGGTTTTGCAGATATTCAAGCCTTCCGGTACTTTTTACTGAAAATACGGCGTCGTCATATCTCAGCAACTAGTACAACTAAAAGTTTGAAAATTTGAGATCTTACTAAGTTTGAGATGCCCAATTGACTGCAATAAAAATAAATAGGGCATTCTATTTAAGATAAAAAAACGACTACGTGTATCGCAAAACTGGGAAATCTGGCAACAGTAGCGATATCATTTTCCAATTCCGCGCGCCCCGAAACCCCCAAATACCGAATTTTGTAATGGTAACTTTCGCGATTTTGTAGATATTTAAGCGTTCCGGTACTTTTTCCTAACCCTGTATGCATGAAACGTCATCGTCATCTTCATTTTCGAATTTATCCAAATCGTGTTCGCTGTCGCGTTCAATCAAAATTTGTCTTTTTACTGCCTTTGCAGCTCCCCTTTCTTGTTGTCTTCTTTCTTTTAGCTGTTTCTCTTCATGGTTTTTCTTTATTGCTTCTATGACAGGAGATGCTGTTAACACATCGACAGTTTGAGTTTTGCGTTTTCTTTTGATGTTGATATTCTTCATAACTGGAAGTGGTGAAATTTCTATCAGACACTACTAACTTCTGAAGTTTTAGGCTCTGGCACAGAATCACATCCGTTTTCCTTAGACGGTTCGGGTGTAGAATCTGAAGGTTTGGAAATTGCAGCCATGGAAGCTGTCAATTGAGTTTCTGGAAGAATCGGAGCTCGGAGCAAATAAATGCTCCGGAAAGACATTAGGATTCAGTGAGTAAATACCCGTTTTTGCAAACCCTGAAGTAGCATTTGCATTTGTTACAGCTTTTCCATAAGCCTAAGAAAATAACTTGGCAATTTGAAATTGCGTTACTGTTCTGCCCGGATTATTTTTAACCATTTTGTGATTTCTTGATTGTAGTAAACTTAAAGAAGCCCAAAGGCTGGATGCGATTAGTACCGTGAGCAGGCAAAGAGTAAAATAACTCAATTTTGTTTTGCATATTCTAAAGCATGTAAATACTTATGGCTTCCTTACCTGTCAAGAATCAGTAAACTCTTGTTATCTGGAGAAGCACGTGAAAATTTTACAAAATGCGTAAGCCAAAAAAAAAATTCCCCCACAATCCAACCAGCTTGTGTATAAGTATGTGGTAGGCAATTTAATTTGCATTGGTGTAACTTAAGTTGCATATTTTCTTAAGGGTTTATACTTCCATACCATGGAATTAATTTCTGCACATATTTTTCGGGCATCGCTACATCTCCTGATACCGGAGTGTCCTTTTAGCATTGCTTGATGTAGGTTGTTTTAAGCAAGACACCTTTAACTCGTATTATATTAAAATCTGAAACATTTGCTTTTTGCAGGCACTTTTATTTTTACTTACACGTATACTTTTACCACTTTTGGGTACTTTTATTTTTATGATTACATTTTGCATTTAATTCAGATCTAGATTTACACACCGTTTTATTTGAACCTTCAAGAAAATGCATTAAATTCTGGATTATTCAAATTTCAATGAATATAAATTTGTAAGAAGTAAATTCAACTTTGGTATGGTTTACAACGTAAAATACGACATATTGCGCAACATTTGTACGAAGATTACATCATCTATGGTTTCAATTTCCGCATTCTTTATGATAACAGAGGTTCTCAAAAAGTTGTACAAAAATTTGATAACAGGTATTTATACCCCAATGACTTTAGTATAAGGCTATTAACACAAGTTTTAAGATTTATTTTATATAATCCCAAATGCTTAATAAACATAGTTTGTATATCTTTTATTTTGACATTTTGGTGAATGTTTTATTGTATCCTCGGTTTAGTTATTCCGAGTGTAATAAAAAATAACTTGGCGTCTGAGATAACTTTGATTATTGTTATCTTGAAGTTACTATATTGATGTTAGGTGGAAATAACTAAGCAGAAATTTGTTGTTAATTAAGCAAATCAAAAAGGGTGAACCAGGCCCGATTTAATCTACCAACTGAGTCAACGGCATTATCTCTTATTGAGTGTTGGGTGTCTCTAGTTATTTTAACGATTTGTATTGAGAACGCTTTAAAACATTTATTTAAACCATTATTACAACCTGCGTCATTTTAGCTTTGCACAGCATATGCCATTTTATCAAAGAGGAACCTCATATATAATCTAAAAAATTTCCATTATTTATACTATTCACAAGAACGAACCTAATCGTTATCATAATCACTAAAGTCACATAATTTAGATCTGTAAGCTTTAGAATACAATAATCATAGAAGAAGTAAATTCAACTTTGGTATGGTTTACAACCTAAAACATTGAAAATGCGACATATTGCGCAACATTTGTACGAAGATTACATCATCTATGGTTTGAATTTCCGCATTCTTTATGATAACAGAGGTTCAAAAGTTGTACAAAAATTTGATAACATGTATTTATATCCCAATGACATATATAAGGCTATTAACACTACTTTTAAGATTTATTTTGTATAATCCCACATGCTTAATAAACATAGTTTGTATATCTTTTATTTTGACATTTTGGTGAATGTTTTATTGTATCCTCGGTTTAGTTATTCCGAGCGTAATAAAAAATAACTTGGCGTCCGAGATAACTTTTATTATTATTACCTTGAAGTTACTATATTGATGTTAGGTGGAGTTAACTAAGGAGAATTTTTTTGGTAATTAAGCAAATCAAAAAGCATGAACCAGGCCCGATTTAATCTACCTACTGAGTCAACAGCATTATATTTTATTGAGTGTTGGGTGTTTCTAGTTATTTTAACGATTTGTATTGAGAACGCTTTAAAACATTTATTTAAACCATTATTACAACCTTCGTTATTTTAGCTTTGCACATCCTATGCCATTTTATCAAAGAGGAACCTCATATACATAACCTAAAAAATTTCCATTATTTATACTATTCACAAGAACGAACCTAATCGTTATCATAATCACTAAAGTCACATAATTTAGATCTGATAAGTTTTAGAATATAATAATCATACATACCTGCACAATCCGCTGTCAAAATAGCACGACAATAAAACTTTTTACCAAGCGTAATACACATTTAGCGGTAAATGGTGTAGTTTAGCATGGATCACAACCAAATTCCGACCAATGTACATTAGAATAATATTCTTTATGTAGATGGCAGCAGATATTCCGCAAAAGTCACATAAGTATGAAAAATAGAACTATGTCATTTTAACTTGGTATGCAATTTTAGACACAATTCCCCTACCTAAAATTAGATGCACTATAGTATATTGAGTATCAAGAACAGTAAGGGACGTTTACAGGTCGACGGTCACGTTTGGTCGGAGACCGGTACAACCCTTAATGTTCGTGATGCTCATACTGTTTTTTGCACGATTGTATTAAATTTACCACATTTGAAACTATTTTCTACTAAATAAACGAAAAGTCATAAGTGACGTTTTAAATAGAAATGTCCAAATTTTTTGTTCTTATTGTTGTGAAATATAGGTGGTACATATAATTTTACGTTGGTAAGTAAAAGACGTCGGTAAGTAAAATCCTACCGATGAGTTGAGTCTCGCAACAAGTAAACATATCCTACTGTCTTGGAAACAGATATGGTAAATAAACGAAAAATTTCAATCGTGCAAAAAATTATTTTTTGTTTGAGCAAAATGTCGAATTAAATGCGTTAACTGCACGTACATGTTTTTAAGTACCAAGATGTAAAACGATTAACTGAAACACTAATAAATATTCTAAGTAGCAAAAAAGATCAAATATAAAGGCACAGTAAATTATTACCTGGTTAACAATAAACAGTACGTTACCTTAATCTGTTTATAATTTTGCAGCACGAATAACTTTGCAGCTCGTTTGTTACTTTTTTAACACAATTTAGTGATATATCGCAATTGATGCAAGTTGAGAACCCAGTGTCCGTTTGAGTGTAATTATCGGATAACTCTGCACTAGATGATATAATCTGCGACTACCAATAGTATTTATACTATGTAACAAAATGTATAAAAAACAATATACTCACATTATTAACTTTGTACAATACTTCAAGTTTTTGCCAAAGCACTTTACCTGATGCTCCAAGTGATAAATTACTTGGAATATGGATATTCCTCAAACGCGGTCGAAGTAACGTTTCTGGTATCTTATCCAAAAAATTTACCATTAAATTTATCATTAAATATAATCTAAAATCATACAAACGTAAACTTTCAATAATTTTTGATGTATTAAATACTTGTCTATAATAAATTCTAGTAATTTTGTATACTGAGTGGGTTCTTCTACTAAATCTTTTCTACTCGTGTTACTTTCTGGATACTTCTTTGTCGGATATAACCAAGAATTAACTTGAAATTTCGGTAAATATTGTAAAATTTGGAGATTTATGTTGTTTAAACTTTTTAAATCTTGTTTTAATGACAGTAATAAGGTACTATTGACGCTAGTCGTTTGACACGATTCAAATGAGTTTAATGTCAATGATGACATGTTTTTCTTTTTCCGATTCAGCAATTTCTACTCCTATCTTATAGTTTTAAAACTTGCACCCGAAAATTGGTTTTAAACAGATAAATATTTTATTTCTGTTAATAAAATTCAGTAGCAACAATTATAATATAGTAGGTATTTAGAGTCAAAAACAAATATAGTGCACTAAGGTTGTAATCTAAACTATAAACTTAAATGTTAAACGTTGCATGTTTTTTGACTTAGTTCATTAAACTAAAAGCAACCTAAAATATAACAAGCGCTTTGAGGTTTTTATTTTTCTAAAATCAAGTTCGGAAAAATTTGTTAATAAAAATACTTCAAAAGTATAAAAATTTGTAAAATTGAAATCTAAAATGTATTATAAAATGATAACGATCGTTAAATCAGTAAGAGTGAGAGGGAGAATCATAGTGGGGGAGGGGAGACATAGGCAATCTTGAGGGGCAAGGTCGAGTTGTCTCCCGTCTTGCGCATGTAGTTTTTTTATGGGTCGTATTGTCTCCCCTCATAGGTCGAGTTGTATCCCAAGCTAATGTACAGGGTGACCAACTAAGAATGCGAGGTACTGTATCTGGGAAATTGTCCATCGTAGAGGCTTGCGCAAAAAAAAAGTTACTACTAAAACGGCCACTACAAAAACCTGGAAAATATTTTCAAGTTTCTGAAATTGCCGCTAGGGGGCGTAACTGCAATCTTGAATCTAAAAAGTGACGTTTCTGTGAATTATGCTATATTAACCTAATAAAAAAATAACTGATCTTTGAAGTCGAGGATAATATGAACTTTTTTTGTTTGGCATTTTTTGACGTATCTATAAAAATAAAGTGGTGGGGGGTATTAAAAGGTTTCCTTAAATCACCCCTTATCTTCGAAACAGCTAATCCGATTTTAACAAACTTGGGCGCGTTGAAAGAGCTTTTCTTGGGCTACAAATGTTAAAATAATTGAAGTTTTGTTAGTTTTACATGTCGTCGCTAGAGGGCTTTGTTCGACATTCCGACAGAAACGGTTAATTTTCGCAAAAAAATTAAATGCATTGGTATGCCGTTTTTTCATGAACAAGTAGCTAAATGATGCCTAAATAAGCTCGCGAAAACTGCATCTTGATATATTGTTCCTAACCTAAAATATCGGCCAAAGAAAGCTTTATACGAAAATCCCTTAAATTTTTATATTTTTCTGGAATTGTTTCTATTATGTAAGTTGTGGCCCCTAAAAAGGACCGATTTAAAGGAGGGAGGTTTTTAATGCCCCCTTAAATGCTCGAAATGCTGACCATCACGCTCCATGCATTGCTGAAGTCTCTCATGACTAGACAAAAATGCAGCTTCAATTTCGGCTCTCGGTATGTCACGTATTGCGTTACGAATCCGGTTTTTCGTATCTTCTATAGTAGTAGGTTGAGTCCGAAACACGATGTCCTCTGAGCGCCCCATAAATAAAAATCGAGGCAAGTTAAGTCTGGCGATCGCGGAGGCCATGGAAACAGACTTCTCTTCCAATCCCCCGCTGTTGAAATACTGCATTAATATGCTCTCGCACATTAATAGCAAAATGTGTTGGGCAACCATCCAACTGCAAAAACAATTTTTGCCTTTTTTCTAGAGGCACATCTTCCAACAACAACGGTAATTGATTGGCCAAAAAGGCAAGAAATACATTGCCATTTAGGGGTTGCTCGAAAAAATATGGCCCAATAATTCTGCCTCCCAGTATGCCACACCATACATTTAAACTCCAACGTCCTTGGCGCTGAACTTCACTCAACCAATTGGGATTTTCTGCAGACCAATAATGCATATTGTTCAGATTGACTCTCCCGTCACTACTGAAGGTGGCTTCATCGGTCCAAAGAATTTGAAATAAAAATTCTCTATTTTCGCGTATCATGCCTAACATCCAATGGCAATAGTCTAACCTTCGATCAAAATCTTCCTCTTTCAAGGTCTGATGCAAAACGCCCTGATATGGGTGCATTCTTAAAGTAATTAAAAAACGTTTAAACGAATACCTGTATATTTTGATGGCCATTAGAGCTTACCTATGGTCCATCAAAATATTTTGAGCTGTTGTCCGTGATATGCCCAACCCAGTGGATAATGCTCTTGTGCTAATATGAGGATTTCCTTCAATATAGCCCAGTACACGGTTAATATTTCCTTGTGTTCTTCCAATTCTTTGCCGTTGAAACGTAAGCCGAAAACTACCATTGGCTCGTAAGTTCGCCAAGTTCGCCACTAATAGGGGAAAAACTCTTACATCACAAGGACGCCGATTTGGATATCGAGTCGCGTAAACTCTTTTAGCTACTGCGGCATTCTGAAGCATTCAAAATAAACCGCAAGCATTCCAACGCATTTTGAAAGCACAAAAATTGCTCAAAGTAACGCGAAAGTATTGACAACTATTGACAATTCGAGGATTTTGTTTAGGTATTTGTTTTCATTGCCTGTTTCTATTAGTTGTATTTTTCGTATATATCCATAGTGAATATGCATTTAAACAAACAAAAAAGAGGCCTTTCGCATAACTTTTAGCATTGCTTACTTGCCCGTAGTAATTTCAAAAAGGGTCATTTTATTCTGGTCAATAAATTTACAAACATTTAAAATCGCAATTTCTAGGTAACCTATTCAGAGCCGAAATTGAAGCCGCAGTTTTGTCTACCCATAAGAGGCCTCATCAATGCACAGAGTGATGGTCAGCATTTCGAGCATTTACGGGGGCATTAAAAACCTTTCTCCTTTAAATCGGTCCTTTTTAGGTCCAAAACTTACATAATAGAAACAATTCTAGAAAGATTAAAAAAAAAAATAAAAATTTAAGGGATTTTCGTATAAAGTTTTCTTTGGCCGATATTTTAGGTTAGGAACAAGATATCGAGATGCGGTTTTCGCGAGCTTGTTTAGGCATCATTTAGCTACTTGTTCATGAAAAAAGTCATACCAATGCATTTAATTTTTTTGCGAAAATTAACCGTTTCTGTCGGAATGTCGAACAAAGCCCTCTAGCGACGACATGTGAAACTAACAAAACTTCAATTATTTTAACATTTGTAGCCCAAGAATAGCTCATTTCAACGCGCCAAGTTTGTTAAAATCGGCTTAGCCCCCACCACTTTATTTTTAGACATACGTCAAAAAGTGCCAAACAAAAAAGTTCAGATTATCCTTGACTTTAAATATCAGTTATTTTTTTATTAGGTTAATATAGCAGAATTCACAGAAACATCACTTTTTTAGATTCATTATTGCAGTTACGCCCCCTAGCGGCCATTTCAGAAGCTAGAAAATATTTTCCAGGTTTTTGTAGTGGCCGTTTTAGTAATAACCTTTTTTTTGCGCAAGCCTCTACGATGGATAGTTTCACAGATATAGTACCTCTCATTCTTAGTTGGCCACCTGTACATTAAAAGGTATTAATTTTGTAAATTACACCGTTGTTGCCAAATCAAAATTTTTATTTTCAAAAGTACATTGAACTTCTGATACTTTTCTTTTTGGAAAATGTCTGTCAGCAGATAAGAACCATTTAATACATTGAAATAGAAAATAAGTAAGAAAATAAGTCTTAGATTTATTTCTAATGATAACCTGCATTTACACATTATATATTCATTACTAAATAAGAAATAAAATTGATTTATTTTAATTTGAAATGTCAAGTAATGTATATAGAAAGTTTGTTACAAGTTATTAATATCAGAAAATTTAGATTAAAATCATATTAAGTTAATCCATTTTACAAATCCAGAAATATCATTAATTTGACATTATCTTTTCTTATAAAGGGAGGTATTAAAAATAGTAAACCATTAGTTTCCTAGATTGTGTGTACAGTAAAACGATATAATGGAGACCGTAATAATTAAAAGTGAAAAAGGCAAAGATTTGTTAGTTATCGATGGGTTTAAATTTTCTTTTCACAAGTTGTTAGCAAAAGATACTTTAACAAGATGGCTTTGTACGTCCAGGAAAACGCAATGTAAAGCTTTTGTTAAAACAAAATTGGACAGTGTTGAAGTGATAGAATCTTGTGTAAACCACAACCATGAGAAATTATCAGAAGAACTTCTAAATAGGCAAGCTATAAGTAATGCTGTAAAAATTAAAGCAGTAGAAGATATTTCGTCAAAAGCAATGGGCTTGATTAGAAAGGAGGTAAGAGAATCCCACTGTGAAACTACTCGTGGCGCTGAAAGGATTAGAAAAAATATGTATACGGCTAGGTCTAAAATTGCACCAACACTTCCAATTGCTATAGTTGAATTTCATAGTGTATTAAATTCTGTTACATTAAAAACTAATAGGGACGAATATTTTCTTCTTAAAAATGACAGTGCGAATGCCTATTTTCTTCTTAAAAATGACAGTGCGAATGTCTGGAACTATCGCAATAAATCTTTTATTAAACTTTTTGAAAAAAATCCTCGAACACGTCAATTTTTATCTTAAATGAGACATATTTTACTGTAATGTCACTTAAAGATCGTCTTTTGTCTTTGAGTTATGACGTAAGCGATATTTTTTTAATGGAAACCCTAATTTTTATGGTGAATTTGGAAAAGCATGAAATTCTTAGACCAAATATGCTAAAAAAGTGTGATACTGTATTTTGAATTTGGAATATATTGTAAATAATAGTAATGAAAAATTGAAAACACGTCAAATAGGTCAATGATTTGATAGCTTATTTACTTTTTCATTGCGTATAATGTATTGAAATTATTATGAAATACAAAAGAAACAAGAAATAACAAAGTAAAGAAAAATAATTAAATTAAATATTCAAACTGACCACCATTTTGTGCAAGGCAGTACCCGAGTCTGTACTGAAATTCGTCACGAACTTTACGTCTCGGGTGGAATTAATCTTATTTCTGTGCGAATTCTTTGCTGTAGCTCTTCTACTGTCTGTGGGCGGTTTATGTAAACCTTACTTTTGATAGCCCCATACAAAAAATCCATCAGAGTTAGGTCGGATGATATCGGAGGGCACTCAACAGTTCCCCTTCGTTTTTTCGTTTAAATAATTCCTAACACCAATACCAAAATGTGCCGGAGCACCATTTTGCTGAAACCTAATGTATCGCTTGGTAGATCCGGATAAAGCACCGCAAGAGCAGGAATTATATAGTTTATTAAGAAATTCAAATACTTTTCACTTGTCAACGAACCCTCGATAAGAAATGGCCCTAGAATTCTATCCCCTATAATTCCTGCCCAAACGTTGAGTTTTTGAGGAAAATGCGTGTGCGTCTCGTTCATGCGATTTGAAAAGTCGCCATCGATATTGCACCGCTCCATCATTACCTCACAGAACTCTGTTCTGCGTTCAGGATTATCTCCGTTAAGCTCTTGCACTAATTGAACTTTGTAGGCACGCCATTTATGTTTCTTTAAAATCTTTATAACTGACCTTTGAGAAATGTCATCATTTGCGGCTAGTTCTCTTGTAGTTCCATGGGGATTTTCTTGTAGAGACAATAGAATATCTAATTCGTTACCTTCTTCGGTTGTTGGACGACCACCCCTATGGCGATCTCTCACATGTTCGAGTTCAGAAAACTTTCTTCCTATTTTGGAAACTGTCGCTCTTGTGACAGGTTCTTTATCAGGATACTTGTTATTAAATATCTCACAAACCTCTTGTTGTGTTCTAGCCACATCCCCTCAATATTAAAATTTCAATTCGCTCGTTTTCAGTCAAATAAAACAGATAAACAAACCGATAAGGAACTGTCATAATTTTAACGCTGTCAATTGTTGCATGGCTACTTGATTTTTTTATTAAAACTTGGAAGTCTTGATTGTTATTAGATTCTTGTTTTAAAATTTTAACGGCAATTATCTCGGAAACTTCAAAATACAGTACCACACTTTTTTAGCATATTTGGTCTTAGAATTTCATGCTCTTTACAAATTCATCATAAAACATTAGGATTTCCATTTAAAAAAAATATCGCTTACGTCGTAACTCAAAAACAGAAGACCGTCTTTAAGTGACGATTACAGTAAAATATGTCTCATTTAAGATAAAAATTGACGTGTTCGAGGCTTTTTTTCAAAAACGTTTAATAAAAGATTTATTGCGATAGATCCAGACTTCACACTCGCACTGTATAGTCATGTTTCCTTGTAAAACTAACATGTATGCTCTAAAAAAAATAAGTGAATTATATGTTGATGACACTTTCGATTATTGCCCAAAATTTTTTTTACAATTGTTTACCATTCATGGTTTCAAAAATAATCATTATATTCCTTTCATTTTCTTTCTTTTAAAAAATAAAAATACAGAGTCATATAAATTAGCTTTACAATATTTAAAAGAAATATACCTATCTATAACAGGTCACGACTTTTTTCCAAAAACTTCAGATTTTGAATTAACGATATATAAAGCAATTCGCGAAATTTTTCCAAAACAGAAATTCAGGGATGCCTATTTCATCTACTTGCCACCAGAATTGACCTACGTCATAATCTAGTAACGGCTGGGTTAATATGAAAAATATACTCAACTTATATCTATAATAATAAATGATTAAAAATCAAACTTAATGAATGTTCTCTTAGATGGCGGTAATGTAGTAATGTTTCCAAATCTCAATATCAAAACAATACGTCGTAGAAAAACTTAAAAATTAAATATATTGAAGTTATTGAATTGTAATTTTATTAAAACCGATTAGAAAAGTTTTTATCGTAACGTAAAAATTAAAGGCCATGGTAAGTGTTACACGTTATTGTACATACAAAGGTATGTAATCTTAATTATAATTGCAGGTGATAATATGAAATAGGTTTGAAAAATAGCACCTTGACCCACAGGTGGATGAAAATTGAAAATGAGGTTAATGTAAAATGCTAATTTTTACAAAGGTATATGTCAAAACATTTACATGTGATTAGTAATTATTATAACATTTGTAGGTTAAGTACCGGGTGATTCTTTAATACGTATGACAGTTTGAATTTCGCGCGTACGATTCTAGTTTTTTTTACGGTGTTGCATTGGCGGTTAAATATTTTTAGTTACTTTATTCGTTCCTTTTTGACATCAGTGCTGGTGATGCTGTCGTTAAATTTGTTTTTGATTTTCATTTACTTTTCCATTATGCATTATCAATGTTCCTTAAAACAGTTTTTTTCAGAGCTACTCCTTAATTCAAGAATTTATTAAAGCAAGTGATTAGATAATGTTTACATCACATTCATTTGCATTTGTAGGTTAAAAATCTTTTTGAAGATAAGAAAATAGGAATTGGATTTGTAAGGCAAAGACTACAGGTCGTCCATTACTACGAAATGATGAAGTCGTAGAAGTAAGGCAAAGAATGGAAGCAAGTCCCAAAAAATCAATCGGTCAGTTACGTGATCAAGCTGGTAAGTTGTCAACGGATAAATTTGTGATACGTACTAACCTTATTTTCAAACTACAGGGTTGTCTTATTCAACATGCCAACGGATTTTGCATAAAAATCATATGCACCCATACCGGGTTTCTGTTATACAACAACTGCATGCTGTTGATAATGAGAACAGATGGAATTATTGGATTGGTTTACTAAAAATTTAAATAACGATATTTTAAATGTAACTTTTTAGATATCGTAAAGTTATTCTGTAATTGGACTTTCAGTCTGTTGAATAAATATGCATTATTATTATTATGACCAATGAAGCACGGTTTCATTTATCTGACTATATTAATAGTCAAAATTATCGAACGTGGGCAACCAAAAATCCACATAATTTTGAAGAGGAAGTTGAAAGAATTACGCCTGCGACATCTCTCGAAAAATGTTTGACAATTTGAAGCGTAGAGTGGAATGGTATCATGAACATAACGATGAGCATTGTTTAGCAATTTTTATAGTTTATTTAATAAAATGTTAATATAGTATATTAAGAAACAAGTTTCATAAGACGCGTTTTTATCGCATGAGGCCAAGTGGACGAATGCGATAAAGCGTCTTATGAAACGAGTTTCTTATACTATTTTTTCTATTTTGCGTATTTGTGTTGAAAATTTTGAAAAAATGTAAATTCCATTTGTCACCTTATTTCATAGTTTTAAATGTAGGTTGGCAACAGTGGTATTTGGTTGTTTGAGTTCGATACAAATATAGGGTATTAAAACTATTATTTGTTACTAATTCATTTCAAACTACCTTATAAATATGTTCTCAATAGAAGTTGTGTATTATATACATTATAATCGGAATAAAATTACACTGTACTATGTAAACTTAATAATTTACACTCAAGTGAAGTTATCAAGGTTAAATGAAGGTTATATTTTACGCAAAAGATGTAATCGGCTTAATCTGAAAGCATATTGACGCTTTATCTTGAAACACAATAAAAAAGAGAAATCGTCCATATTCGGTTTTGGTCATCTTAATCATTGCAATACATTAATCAGAAATAATTCAATACAAAGGATATATACACATTTCAAATAAGAATAGGTTATGTTACATTTACATTTACATACATCAATAAAGAACTTCATTAGTTTACATACCAACATCAAGAAAAAAAAATGTTAGGTTACTAAACTTTAAAGTCAAACATTAAAACACCCGTTTGAGTGTCATAATGTACATATTAAACACACAAAATAGAAAAATATAATTTAGAGACTGATACTACATACACCACTGGAATTAAATAAATGACAATGTATAATTATTTTGTGGGAAATTCAAACTGTCATCAGTATTAAAGAATCACCCGGTAATTACGAGCCTTGAAGTTCTTCGAATTGTACGAACTGTAATTGCAACACCTAGCAATGCTGTGGTCTTCCAGATGGTTAAATAAATTTTTATGCAATTACTTAGCATATATTTGTGAAATACATAATTATGTTTTAGTAACGCATTGATTAAAGAAAAGACTACGATTAATCTGCATCCGAGCCATCACAACCACTTGCAACGTTAATAATCATTTCGTCTACTGTAAAATCTAGCACGTTTATACCATTGTTTTATAATCTCCTCTGTATGGCGTACACAATTTCGTATTTGAAGCCATCTCTTCCTATGTGCTTGTAATAGTATCCTTCAGCAGGTGCCCATATTAGTTCAATAGCATTGAATTCACAATGATAAGGTGGCAATCTTAATACGCCATGTCCGTAACTCATTATTTCATCGACCTCATATCGTTTTACTATTCGTTGTAATTTTATTAATGAATAGAGCTCGGTTTTGAATGAGGTGGAATATATTAGATACCTACTTCGTATTTCATCCAACACACTTTGTTTACATGCTTTGCTTTATAAGGCATAATGGATGAATAATGGATGCTAGTTAGTGATAGTTGGCAATTTTTTGGGCTATCCGAACACATAGGCCACCTCAGTGGGCCTGTTGCATCCACATACCCGATTGTGTTCGCCTAAGACAGTAATAAAAACAGTATCTAGTAAAGTACGAACTCAGTGGATTCCATTAATATAGACGCCACCTATCTCGCATCACCGGAGTGCGAGAGCCACAATGTTCCATCAGAACCACCATTATATAGGTATGCAAGAATTTATCAGATATGGATAGACAACTCATTCCCTTTACCTTGGTGTAAGTAGGTGTAATATCACAGCTTACCGGATATTTGGTAAGGCTCACCGTTTGCATATCGGTTTAATTGGGTTGACCCCTTTTGTGGTTCTAGCTCCTACGTAAGATCTAGCAATTACTCTGAGGTTATCCTTGCGAGTAGATACCATAAAATATTATACTTTAAAGACTTATAAATAATATTATTAGCCGTATTAAAGGCTTTTTGTATGTATTAATAACAAAGAGTACCATGGAATGCTTTGTGACGCGCTAATTTGCATGTTTTAGTCGGCCATATAGCGTTTGTCGATTACGTATGAATTTATTTAGATATTAAAAATGGAGTGGTCCGTCGGCAAATTTTTAAATGAAACATCACAAAAATCCTCTATTAAAAGAAAATTCATTAATTGAGGTTCAACAGCAGTTATTAAAGTCAAAGTGTTTTCCTAACATTGTAAGTCCTGTATCCAGCTACCACGCTACAAAGTTTCTTAACAAGCATAACGTTGTGTATAAAGAAAATGCTGCGATCCTATGCTAATACACAAATCAACAATAAAATATCTGGTATAGAACACCACACCACCTTCTAACCTATAAAATGGAAATTAAAAGAAATGAAATAATCTTAATAACTAATTGTGTGTGTGTGAGTGTGTGTGTGCGTGTGTGTGTGTGTGTGTGTGCTGTGTGTGTGTGCGTGAGCATGTGCGTGTGCGTCTGCGCGTGCACGCGTGTGTGTTGTGTGTGTTTCGTGCTATATTTCAGTTAAACCCATAGGAACAATTATTTTCAGGATTGACGAAGCAGTACTTCCACGTCGCCTTAATATTTTTTGTAATGTTAATGATATTTACTTACGGAATTTACTCAATAATTGAATGGACGATGAGATACGGAAGTATATCCAATGGCCCATAAAAGCGGAAGAACCTGTCGTATGAGGGAGGATTGATCTCTAAAGTCCCGAAAGAGAATCAATTTGAAGGAAAAAACCTTGAAAAAAACTTGGTCCTCCAGGTTAGGGGTTGTGACGTAGGGCCAGCACTCCCTGCTTGTAGAAAAACTTCAGTAATGTTAAAAATCCCAGTAAAAGACATAAGCCGGATGGGTATAATAGATGACGACGTGGAAATCGAAAGCGTACTGTAAATTTTGGTACATGGGATATTAAGGGTCTTAGAACTAAACAAAAAAGACAATAGCGGAAATACGACACTTCAAATGTACAAAGTAGTCCTTACAGAAGCAAAACGAAAAGGAATTGGATCGGTATGTTTAGAGTACTACATTAATATATATTGTGGCGTAGATAAAGCCAATAGAGCGAAAGTTGGTGTATGTAGGAACCTCGCTAAAAACATTAAAGACTTGCGTGCCCTAAATGAACGTATTAAAATGGCTCAACTTAAAATAAAAGCGGGCCAAATTGTAATAGTTGGAGTGGATGTCCATCCAATGGTGAACCAGTGGGTATCAAAGATCAGCATGCTGAACAGATTTGCCATTTATTAGACACTATCAGTAACAGGAAAGAAATAGTTCTTTTGGGTGATTTGAATGGCCATGAAGGTGTCTGAAAAAGAATAAAATTATAGGTCCCTACTGCGTTGAAGGCATAAATGATAATCGGGAAAGGCCAACAATATTCGTTACGAATCCAAAATAGTTTCTTCAAACACAAAAACATTCATAAATATACATGTATGCAGTCAACTCTCCAAAGAAAATCAATAGTCGACTTTACGTTGACCAGATATGTCTCTCAACTAAAAGTTCATGATGTCAAAATCCTTAGAAACGCCGAATGTGGCACTGATCACCACTTAGTTAGAGCAAAGGTATTATTTCCTCTAACAAGGCACTCTGTAGATCCATAGATGGTGAAGGCAGAAAAGCTTGAGAAACTAGGTTCAATTAAGTAGTTTAGGGGATGAATCAACGATTTTCCTCTATAAGTTAATACTATATCTAGTACTAAGTAATGTTCCTTACTCGTCTGCCATTAGCACATACGAAAATAAACTCACATGTCTCAGAGAAGCGGCTAGTGAGGCATTAGGGTATTTTCAAACGCAAAAAACCATAACCACGTAAAAAATGAATGAAGGAGTGAAGATTTAGAGAAACTTACTAGGGAAAAAAAGAGAGTGTAGTATGTATGACAAAGTGTGGGGACAAAGGATGCTGAGGATAGAAGGTATTATTCAGGTTGTCGAAATGAGCCAAAAAGAGCTGTAATAAATGCAAAAAATAAAGCCTGGGACTTCAGATGTAAACAAAGACATCTTGGGTACACCAGAGAAAGCGAAGCACGGAAAATACTAATATCACTAAGAACTGATCGGAAGGAAATCTGCCATATAAACACGATTCAGTTGACATATTGGAAAGATTATTATCAAAACCTCCCTACAGAGGACCGTCCAAATGTTTCTAACTGAAAATAACGATGAGAGTAATATATTGGACACTACCTTAACAAAACAATCTTATAACACCATCAGAAATAAGAAATGCACTTATGACGATAAAAAATGGACGAGATCCTGGAACCAGCGGAGTACCAATTGAACTTTTCAATAACGGAGCTGATACGCCACGAATAGAAAACAGCGTATATTTCAAACCTACATACAAAAGGTGACAGAAAACAGTCTTCAAGTTATAGAGGTTTAAGTGGAACAAACTCAGTTTCAAGACTCTCTAGTAAAATAACTAAAAACCGCATAGAGCATCAATTTCAAGAAGAAGAGGAGCAGAATGGATTCCGGGCTGGCATATTCTGCTCAGATAATCTATTCTGTTTAAAACAAGTACTAGAAGAACGATTGTCCAGAAGTCAGGAAATACACATGCCATTGTTTAAAGTGATCCGAATATTTATATAATTCAGATTAATTACTATAATCGCTTTGGGAAACCAATAGATGATTATTTAAATAAGTATTAAAAATTTTGGAAATTACCAAGTTTTGATTAATCAAAA
>JARFJB010001921.1:6630000-6782500 GCA_036346205.1 Vesta saturnalis
AATAGGAAATATACATGGAAACGAAGCAGTTGGAAGAGAGTTGTTAATACATTTGATAGAAGTAAATACCTACACAGTTCTAAAATTTTATTTTATTGGTGCTTTTTAGTATCTAGGAGATAATTATGAATCTGATCCTGTAATAACGTGGTTAATGCAAAATACAAGATTACATATTTTACCAAGTATGAATCCTGATGGATTTGAAAAAGCAAGTGAAGGTATGTGTGTTGGCGAGCATGGAAGGTGTAATTTGAAGAATATGGATTTGAATAGAAATTTTCCTGATTATTACGTTGAAAATATGTTTCGCATTCAACCAGAGTCAACGGCTATTCAAAAGTGGATGGACCAAACTCCGTTTATTTTATCCGCCAGTTTACATGGAGGAGCATTAGTTGCTAATTATCCCTTTGATACCGTGAAAGAACTGAGTAAGTTATTTTTTTATTAGGTATTTAAACGAATGTTAATAAAGTATGTATGACAAACTAATACTATCATCGTATGATGTTATTGTGGTTATATGAAAATCCCATTAGCAATTTTTTGTATCCCGAATATATCTGAGATATTCTGTTTATATACAGGGTTATTTATTTAAAACATGACATAGGCTATCTTTTTTATTAGTTCCAAAACTAAAGTTTTAGGGCGTAACCCAATTAAGAAAATTTCATGAAAAAAATTACTCCAGTGTTGCCACTTTTTGTAGTATCTTCAAAAATAACATTTTTTAAATGGCAATATTGCATTTTGTTTGCAAAATCTGTTAGAGCGTTTCACTGCAGTCAAAAGTACTAGAGCGAAAAATTTTCGTTTGGAAGCCGTTTAGGAGTTATTAATAGTTATTGCATAGTAGTTTATTGTTTTAATGGTCTTAGTTGCTCATTAGTGCGTCATAGTGAATTTGCGGCTAAACTGTGCACAGTACAAAAAAATGTCTTATACAAAAGTTACATAAATTCAAGCACGCTTTAACCTAAAAATAATTTCGCATATACAGAGTGTTCTATAACAGCGGTACAAAACCTATCTTTCTTATTTTAAAAGGAATGGTATAGTTACTGAGGAGCTCGTTTTTACTCTGAAAAACAACTACTTTCTGTTAAACATATCGTATAGCTATGTTTTTGAAATATTTTTACTTTTAGATAAAAACTTATCTTAGTTTAAAATCTCCTCCAGGTATCCAGTATATACCGCAAACAGGCTTGGGCTCAATCCCTTCCTCGTTACAAATCCTTCACTCAGTTCACCATTTACTCTCATCCTGTTCCTCGTTTCTTCGTATATTTCTTCTATCCTTTCTATTATATTTTCGCTTATCTTTTTTTTCTCATAAACTCTCACAACTTTTACCTGTTCACTCTATCGAATGGCGCTGTTATGTCTACAAATACCGCTACCATTTTACCTTGTTTCTTTCCTAATTCCTTGTTTGCCATGTGCTTCAATATGTATACGTTATCCGTCGTTCTTCTTCCTTTCCTGAATCCTGCCTGTCCATTTGATAACAGCTTCTTTTCCTGCACCTCCTGCTTTAACCTTTCTTCCCGAACGTTCGCGTATATTTTGTAGGCAGTGTTTAGCAATGTAATTCCCCTGTAATTTGTCATCCGATTCTTGTCTCCTGTTTTTGTACACTGGATAAATGTGTCCTTCCCTCCACCTCTCCGAAAATCCTTCTCCTCCCCATATTTTGTTTATTATTTCCGTCATCCTTTTTACCACCTTTTCTCCTCCGTATATCCACTCCACACCTTGTATCTCATCTTCTCCTGCCGCTTTCCCTTTTTTACCTTCTTCATTGCTTCCCTTATTTCCTCTTCTTTTATTCTTTCTTCTTTTTCCCCTGCCTCGTGTCTTTTGTTACTTTGTTTTCCTTCTCCATCCTGTATTTGCTCTCCCTCCAGCGCGTCTCTGAAATACCTATCCCATTCTTTTATTTGTATTCCCGTTTGAGTCCTTCTTTTCCGCTATTCTTTCTTTAAAAATTTCCATACGTCTTCTTCTGTTTTTATCTCCTTAATCTGCTTTTCCTGTTTCTTTTTGCTTTCTTTCTTTTTACTTTCGCATGTTTTCCTGTATATCTTTACTGATTCTTTATATTCCTCTTTTTCTGCTTTCCCCGTTTTCCACCGTCTTAGTGTTCTTCTTGCCTTCCTCTTGCCCTCCTTACATTCTCTATCCCACCATCCTTTCCACCCTATTTTCTCCCTCTTCCATTTTCTAAACTTGACTTTTTCCGTTGCTTCCTCCATTATCTCTCTCATTTCTTGCACTCAATTACCTTCCCATCTTATTTTCCCATTTTTTCTTTGTTCCTCTTTATACTCGTTTCTGTCAGACTTTCTTAATTATATATTCCTCTTCTTCTCTGCACACTTCTCTTTCTCCTTCTTCCATTATCATTTCCAGGGGTTGGTGGTCTAATTCAATCCCCTCCCCTACCCTAAATATCTTCATCTTTTTCTCAGCCTCAGCATTCGTAATTACATAATCTATTATTGATTCTCCCCTTGCTCCTATGTACGTGTACTCCCCCCTCTTTCTTTCTTTTCTATTTCCATTCATTATTTCCCACTCTCTCACGTTGCACATTTCTAACAGTTCTTTTCCTTCCGTATTCAACACTTTATCCTTTGTCTGTCTTTTTCCCGTCTCTCTCTTGTAATCCCCCCTCTTCCCCTATTCTCGCGTTAAAATCTCCTCCTATTATTGTCATACCTTACCTCCCTCTCTTCTATCATCTCCTCTAAATTTTTCCTAGCTTCTATCATCTCTCTACTGTAGACCGTCATTACTTTAATTTTTTCTTTACCCCACCGTATGTTTCTTTCTGCTACACCTCTTCTCTGTTGCACTTTCTCTTCTTTTTCCAACTGTTTTTTTATTCCCACTGCTACCCCCCCTTTGCTCTTCCTTTTGTATTGTTCCTTTCCGCGCACTGAACATCCCATGAGAATTCACTTGGCATTTCCCTCTTCCACCACGCCCGTTCTTTTTCTTCTCACCATGTCTCTTGTAATCCCACCACGTCCTGCTCCCTGACATACTCCCAAAACTCTTGATCTTTATTCTTTATGCCCGCCACATTCCAGAACAGTATCTTTAGTTCCTCTAGTTTTCCCTTACTTTCCCTATGTTTCCTTTGTTGTCCTTTTCCCTTTCCTTTGCTCCTTTGTCCATTTCGCTGCCGCTTCGTCATCCTCCTTTCCCCTCTCCCTCCCGGTTCTTTTAGTTTTTTGGCCTTTATATATCCCTTCTATCTCCCCTTTCTGTGCTTAGCTCCTTCGCTCTCTCATTCCATACGTATCTTTTCCCATCTATCTCCATTTTTCTATATCCTACCCATAGTTTTCTTCCCTCCGCTCTTCTTTCCGCCGCCCTGTTCCGTATTTGTTTTTGTACACCCCTTTCTTCCCTTGTTAGATCGTGGTCTATGTAAATTCCTGTACCCCTAAGTTTTCTCTTCTCTGCCATAATTTCTGTTTCTCCTCCCATCTCTCCATTTCCACCACCACCATCTCATTTTCTTTCCCATTGTTTATCACCAACACTTTTCTAACTTCTGCTCTTACATTTAGTTTCTCTTCCAGCATCCCTTGTAGCTCTTTCTGTGGCTCATTGCACTTCCACCCCTTTATCACCATGTTATTCTTCCTTTTCCTTCGCTCCTCATCGTCTCCTTTCTAATTTTTTCTATTCGCTCTATCAATTCGTGTTTTTCCACCTTCCATTCCTTTTCCCTTTCTTCCATTCGTTCTTTCATTCCTTTGATGGCGTTCCTTAGTCCCTTCTTATATTCCTCCATCAGCTTCCTCATCTCACGGATTAACCCCTTTATTTCCTCCATTTCTTTCTCTTCCTTCCTCTTTTCACTTTCCACGGTTGCGCCGTTACCACTTTTTTCCTCCTCTACCTTTTTAACGTCCGCCGATATTATTATTTTCTTCCCTTTTCCAAATACTCTTTGCCGTTCCGCTTCCTCTTATTCCCTTTCCCTTTTATTCATTCCCTTCTTCTGTTTACTTTATCTGCCTTATTTTCCGTTTTTTCAGTATTCAATATTTGTTCCAATTATATGAATAAATTTACCTATTTCAATGGTAATTTTATATAAATCTAATACAAATATACGGGTAAAAGGTTACCACGAGATCTACGTATTATTGTATACAAATACAGGTAAATGGAAAATTATTTCATACAATTCCACTATTACAATACTTTTACCTCCAAATAGTCTTTTTGTCTGTAATACTCGCCTTGCGCATACTACCACTAATCACCACTTCCTTCAAATATAGACTTTTTTGGTGTCACTGTTCCCTCTTCATTACGTTATAAAACACCTCGTATTTAATACTAACAGCGAGAGCTTGTAAATTCACGTTGTTTAACCTTGCCAAACAAAACACAACTATCTTATTCTTATAAATAAGCGAGATAAACATCATTCATTATCGATGTCGCCATATCATTAAGCAAAAATTTCCTCTGAGACAGAAAAACTTCACAAGTATGAAACACTGGCGGTAGAAATGATGAGTGTATGGAATACTACAAAAATTTAATTGATCCCAATTGTACTATCTGCCACAGGTGTAGTATCTATCAAATTCAAAACCCACTTGTCTAAATTAACACTAAATCCTAGTTTATTTCACATACCACAACGTACGGTAATTTTAGAAAAATGCCACGTTGTAAATTTTGTCAATCCGCAACGGTTTTTGAAATATTCACAATTTTAAGATGTCTATTTTATTTCTTCGTGGTATAATAAATGTGCACCCTGTATAATATTAGGTACATTGATATAAAAATAATAGTATAAAAAAAGAAACTTTTTATAAAAGTACGCTTTTATTTACGCATAAAAAATCTTTACGACTAAAAATAAAAGCGTGGGGTGCTCATCATAATTCAATTCTCTCCGTCACATGTGTATAATATGAGCGCCCCAAGCTTTTATTTTTAGTCCCAAAGATTTTACGAAGCAAATTTACTATGACAGTCTGAGGAGAAACTCTGTGTATAGGAGATTTAAATGCTTCACTCACCCCAATTTTTTCTTTTAACAAAAATTCTGCATTTTTTCAAACTTTACTTTCAAACGAATGTAAAGCATTTGACAAGATGATTAAGTATAATACGATACCTATTTCATAATAAATCGGGCGAAATGTGAAGACTACGTCAGTTAGTGATCAGTTTTTCCTTAAAATAGCATATTTTATTCAAAACAGCTGATTTAGTTTTATTACAAACTGGTTGCAACTCAAATATCAAAATGCGCCTATTCCCTAAGCTCATAAAACGATTAATAGTATTCTATTAGAACTATTTAAATATTTAATCCTTTTACTCACCAGGTCGTCAATTGCGGACGTACAGTGTATCTCATTTTCGCCACTTTTACGGGGCATCACCCTTATTTTTAATGATAGAGGTTTCGGCTTTCGCGGCAGTGTGCACTTTTTTGTTTTGTGAAATTAAAGCAGAATTTTCATAGCCCTTTTGATTTCTGAGATACAGGGTAGAATTGAAAAGTATCACTTTCGAGGCACCCTTCCTATCTCAGTTATCTTTAAACTTATCGAAAAGTTAAAATGTGTTCCTATAGAATTTTTTTTCCGTAGAATCCATTGGAGGGATCAGTTTTTCACGTTCCGTTTTCCAGTTATGAAGCAAATATGTATTTTTAAGTAAAACACCCTGTATATTATTTCTTATATTTATCAGGCATAATGTGAGCTTTCCAAAAATATTTAATTGTATAAAATTGTTTCTAATGTTTCTTTTGTGTCCAATTTGTGGGTAGTGGCTATTGCTAAAATTTATTAAAAACAAAATCCATGTAAGTAATTATTGTACTGTAATATACTGTCATCAAAAGATCTTTTTTAATTCTCACCTCTTAATTATTTAACACAGCATTTTAACTTAGTTATGATAAAATTATTGAATTTTACTCAAAACAAAACAATAATTACCTATTTTACTTAAAACTTAACTAACAAAATAGAAACAAAATTTTGAAAAAACAAAGAGTTTTTCAAAGGTGATTTTCAAAATAACGACCATTTTCCTTTATGTAAAATTGGCAATTTTCGTTATTCTTTTAATAGTGTTAAAAATAATCATGGCCTTCTTTGCAAATTTCGGAAAGTTAATTCGATTGCCGTACGAAGCTCCGCTACAGACTGATATTGTGTTTTATAGATTTTATTTTGTATAAGAAAAAATCCAAAATTGAAAAATCCGGAGATCGAGGGGCCATCTTGCAGGCCCGTAGTTACTAATCCAATTTGGCGAAAAGTTATCGTCGAAAAATGCCATATGAGCGCAGAGTTGTGGCTTGGGTACCGTCTTGTTGAAGATAAACGGCACTATAAAAGGCCAATGTTATATTTTGCACCCGTTTGTGGAATAACTTCCTCAAGAATTTCTCGGTACGGACCGCTGTAAGGCCTCCTTCAATAATTCTGTAGAATATGCGTCTACCAAAAATGTAATACTAGATCTGAACTTCAAAACGCCCTTATTGTGCCCCCTCAAAAATTAAATGATTTTCTACGGACCAATTTCTTGTATTATGGCGACTGAAAATTTCCACACTTGAAAAATAAGATTCATCGAACCAGATAACGAGTCTGCCAAAAGATTTGTCAGTATGTATTTGTTGTAAATACCATTGACAAAGCAAAATTAGGCGCTTGGCACCGCCGGGGTGTAAATGTTGAACTATGTGGAATTTATAGGGTTGATACTTATATTTTTTCAAAATTATTTGAGCATCAGACTTGGATACATCAATTGCTTCCTCTATTTGCTGGTAAGAAGATGAAAGCATGGTTTTTGCATAACCCAATACGTTTATTTATTTAAATAATATACAAGGTGTTCCATTACAAAAAACATGTTTGCTTTATAGTCCAAAACGAAAGGTGTCAGGAAAAACTGACTACGCTAATGGATTCCACGGAAAAAAATCGACAGGAATACAGTTTCACTTCTTCGAAAAGTTTAAAGATAACTGAGATACGTGGGATGCCTCAAGAGTGATACTTATCAATTCTACTCTGTATCTCAGAAACCAAGAAAGTGCTATGAAAATTCTGCTGCTCCATTCTTAATTTCATAAAAAAGTAGGAACTCTTTATCTTTAGAAATAAGGAAGATACTGCAAAAGTACCGAAAGTGGGATACTCTGTATATTGTTTTTATTACAATTCGGTGAATATTATTCCATTCGTTGTTCATAAATTTATATATATATATATATATATATATATATATATATATATATATATATATATATATATTTGAAAAATACGTTATTGGCTTAAATTGTTTGTTTGTAAACACTTAATGTAATATCATGATATCTACCCCCATTAACATAATTTTTTCAGCAAAAACAATCGTAACAGAAAAACCAAAACCACTTTTCGTCATTAAATCAATGATTTGTCTAAGCAAAGTAACCTAGTGATTTCAACGGCAATGGACCCGAATAAAAATTTACAAAAGAGAGAGGGGGGTGTCCTAATGATGTCTAAATAATATTGGAAATTTTCAATGTGGAGTGCTCAAATTGATACCCAACAGGATAAAGTAACAAGTAACAGAAATAAATATTTTGATTATGATGAATTCAAAACGATGTACAGTAATGCAAGGTGTAAAAGTCAGTTTATTAATTATTACTTCTTTCCAACAAAAATGGATTGTACATATATTTTTAGTATATCGAGTTTTATATGATGCCCAATAAGCTAAAATACTAAAACTTTGTCCACCGTAACATAATGACACCTTTTTTAGATTGAAAATTAACCATAAATAAAACTTACAATTGGTGTTTGGCCACAATAACGCTATGCCTACACTTTTTCTAAACGATAGTATATAATTAAAATGTATGATATGGACTACAGTGGATAAAAATTCTGTTCATCAAGATAAGATTACAATATTTAGTGTTTAGTTATCGTAACAACATGGACACTATTTATCCGATCTATAAATATAACTTTTTAAAATGGCGGATACAAAATGGCATCCAATAACATAAAATTACAAATTTGATATACTATTATATTATAACATATGGAAAATCCAGATCATTACAACTATGGAAAATCCAATTCATTACAACGATAAAAACCATTTTATGTTAAAGATAGTCAACGCCCTGCTTTTCATGGTGGGTTATGCAGGAATAAAGATTATTGCTGTTTATAGAGTAGAAACCTGGAATCCTTAAAATCTGGGGTGTAACATTACGACTTCGGAAAATCCCAGGCCAGGCCTAAAAGGCCCCAATACAGAATCTAGTAAACCGTACCATTCCAAGGTACACACGGCTTTGATGTGAAGCGGCCTGTGTATACTGAAATATATACGTAGCGTTTTGGGCTCGGGCAGTGTGTGTTCTCAGATATACATATGGCAGTTAAAGTGTTAAATATATCGTTGTTATTATTGAAGATAGAAGTTTACAGTTTTTACATTCACGTACTACTTTTTACCCAGATTTCATGGCAAAATAGAGAATTTAGTATGTTCTTTTGTTTCGGCCTATAGTCAAACGTCGATATATTTACACTTTTTTCAAGGTCTTACACCTTGCTTAATACTATTATATTGATATATTGTGTCAACGGTACTTATATCGGGTGTCCAAAGCGTCACGCGACGGAAGTTTGTGGCTTCGATGTTGATTTTTCATTTAACTCGTTTATACAAAACTTATATGGTACCAATACGTGCATAACTTAAAAATATTTTAGCAGCTACAGGGTGATTCGTAAAAGTAGTGGGGGTATCAACGTTTTTATTTTAAATGGAACACCCTGTATATCATTACATTTTTGGATAGCCTAATGAATAAGCTTTTCAACGATGTATACATTTGTACATATAGAATGCAACGTTGCCAAGTTATTTAACAAAAATGTACTTTTTTCATGAATGTAAGGTTAGCAATAAAAATTAATTCTTGGTTTATTATCTAATTTGAGACAAATTAGTTCAGGGATATAATTAAGGTATAGGCTTTGAAAAGATGTAAACGTTTTATTGATATATTGAATAGGGGAGAGAAGGCTCCGTGGGAAACTTTAGCTTGTTCAACGTACGTCAATTTTCTTATTTCAAATGGAACACCCTGTATATTTTGATATGGACGAATAGTACTCTTAAAGACCTAACTTTTATCTAAATAAATTGATACCGCTAAAATTTATAGTTTTTAAAATATTTCCATTTTTTTATTTTTCTATAATTATTTTATAACGTAACGATTCAATACAGTGCCATGATTTCAAGGTAAGTGAAACATATGCAAATGTGCACTTAAAAAAATTATAAATAAGGTTCAAACAAGCCCCCTCTTTTCTCAATGCACTGATTCAATCTTTGTCTGTAGGAACGTTGTAAATTATGCAACATTTGTTGGGTTACATTACGAAACGCTTATTAAATTCTTTCCCTCATATTTTCTGCAGTAGTCGGCAATGTTCTATAAACTTCATTTTTAATGTAGCCCCATAAAAAATAGTACATGAAAGTCAGATCGGGTTATGGCCACCTGATAGGCCATAACGACCTATCCAACGATCAGGAAATTTTGATTTAAAAACTCCGTCACATCACGAGCCGAATGTGCAGGAGCGCCATCTTGTGGGAACCATATTTCCTCATTAGCGAATGGGATGTTCTTGTCAAATCCATGGTAGTACGTTGGTTCGCAATAAATTTAAATAATTTACTGCATTTAAATTGTTTTCCAAAAAATAGGGTCCTTATAATCTGTTGCCAATAATACCAGCCCAAACATTGAGACTCCATCGATGCTGATTGTTTATGTATCTAATTATATGTGGATTTTCCATGGCGCAATAATGACAATTATGTCTATTTACAAAATAATTGTTATGAAAAGTAGATTCGTCTGTCATCATAACTGTGTTAAAAAAATTATGTGGTTGTTGCAATCCCCAACGACAGTAATTTAATCTATTTTTAAACTCATGTTCATCTAATGCCTGGTGGAGTTGGATCTTGTATGGATGGTATTTATATTCATTAGTTATATTGTGTATTGTTGATTTTTGTAAATCATGTTCCACTGCAATTTTTCTAATACTTATTTGAGGGTTTTCTTGTATAGCTTGAAGCACCACTAGTTGAGTTTCCTCGTTGTTTACAGATTTTGGAGAATTGTTCTATTTATATGCAATCGAACCTGTTTCCTCAAATCTACTTTTTAAATTTTCAAGAACTCGCTCATCTGGACAACGGGCATCGGAAAATTTTTGTTTATAAATTCTAGAAGCAAGTAAACAATTACTTTGGGCTTCTATTATGTAAATCATTTGAATTAATTCGTTCTTCATATATTTCATTTTAAAATTTAGAGTTAATTTCTCTTCATTCAAGTTTTCTTCTAAATACAAATGTAGTGAAAAAGTTGTTTTGAAAGAAATCAAGTTAAAATACACCTAATTGACATATTAAAATTTTGTTTTTAAATCATGGCACTCTATTAAATCGTTACGTTATAAAATAAGAATAGAAAAATTGAAGAAATGGAAATATTTTAAAAACTATAAATTTTAGCGGTATGAATGTATTCGGATAAAAGTTAGGTCTTTAGGAGTACTATTCGTCCATATCAAAATATACAGGGTGTTCCATTTGAAATAAGAGAATTGATGTACGTTGAACATGCTAAAGTTTCACACGAAGCCTTCTCTCCCCTATTCCATATATCAATAAAACGTTTACATCTTTTCAAAGCCTATACCTAGCTTAATTATATCCCTGAAGTAATTTGTCTCAATAAACCAAGAATTAATTTTTATTGCTAACCTTAAATTAAAAAAAAAAATACATTTTTGTTAAATACCTTGGCAATGTTGCATTTTATATGTGCAAATGTATACATGATTGAGAAGCTTATTCATTAGGCTATCCAAAAATGTAATGATATACAGGGTATTTCATTTAAAATAACTACTTTTACGAATCACCTTATGTATAATGATTTTAATGAAAATCAACAGCGACGCAACAATCTTCCGTCGCGTGACGCTTTGGACACCCGGTATATTGCGAAGTGTCGAATTCAGAGGCATGCTTAGAATTTTTCTAGGTGGTGCAGTTTTTGAGTAACAATATAAACTTGAATTTTTTTAAATGGGAATCATAGTTGGCTTGGCGTTCATCAGCTGTAGTTCTTTCTTAGTTTTTCAAAAATATAAATATAGACGTTCCTGAAAAACATCTTCAAAATATTTTTTTCAAAACCGTGATAATACCGAACCGAATGTTGCTATCCAACAATTTGGGAAACGGTTTTCTATGTAATTCCTCACTGTCAAGGCATTATGGGCTGGCACACCGTCATGTTGAAAAAAAAATATTTGGATAGTTTTCAGGAATGTCTATATTTATATTTTCTGGAATAGATGCAGACGATAACCTCGGCGATACGGTTGGTGCTGAGCGACGCTTGCAATTCCCAGTATCATACAGCTGGTGACTGCTTCCTTCTGCCACTTGCGTTGTGGATCGAATCTCAACTGACCGTGTATACGCTATTATTTACATTAACCCAATATTCGTTCACTTAATTGTATTCTCGTTAACTATACACTACAATCTGGATTATTTACAGCGCGTTACTTATTATCTTTACACTAATAATGGACATGTTCTGAATAATTCTTAATATTTTAAATTACAAAAAAGCTTCATCTATTACAGCAGGCTATCTGATTTTCGGTGAACTGTGAACTTAATGTTTGTAACATGGAAACGAATGCCGTTCTGGATCTCGACATATCCCTAAGGACTAACTGCACATAACGATATATTGGTCTCGTGAAGGTTAAAGAATTGTATGATCCCTTTTTGGATTGCGAGGGGATGAACACCTTATAATGAAAGTTCCTTTCACACGGACCTGGTTCAGCGTCATTTCGCGGTAAATTTCGCCACCTTAACGATAACTGTACGCACCTAAGCCTACACAATCACTGCTCCTATGAATAATTTCACTTACGGTCACATTAGTTTTTTAAACCCCTTCCACTATAATTAGCCAAAAAACTTAAATTTTCTACCTACGCGCATTCGCGAACCCAACTCGAAAATCGTTGGGAGAGATTGCATTTTCAGCCAGCCTACTTTACCTCGAAACCTTATCTAAGTAATTTGCTGTATGGTTATTTGGAATTTTCTAGCAAACTAGCTTTAATGCTATGTATTTAAAGTCAAACTCTTTGTTTTAAAGCCAAACTCTTATTATCAGAAATGGTGCCTATCTGGCGACTAACTAAAGCTTTTGCAAAAGATGTACCTTACAATGTAATATTTGAATACATTCTTTAATTTAATTTTTTATATGAGCAATCCCAACGTGATTTAAACTAAATTTCCCCAATTTAAATACGGAAACATTTATTTATACAAAACTATCCTTATTTACAAAGACACTAACGAATGTTTCCTTTCAAATTAGTAGGAGGGTTTTCCTAACTATCAATACCAAAACGTAAATCATATTTTCTACTTTAAACTTCCATCTTACTTTGATCAACAACAAAAACTTCATTTTCGTTTTAGAAAATACAAAAAAAAATTTATAAACCTTTTAAACATGTAAACGACAAAGGAAAACGTTACAATAGAAAAGCTTCTTCAATCATTAATACGTTATTACTTCCAATTACCAGAGTCTTTACCACATTTAAGATGTTCGGTACTAACAAATAATTTCTAAATTCGAAATTTATCGGCAAATCTTGATAAAATCATGGACACATGACAACGTACTTGAAATTAGCTGATTAGTTTTTGGGAAAAATCAGATAAAAATACCTAGTTATAGACCTTAAGCATATCGATTAATTATGTTATATGAAATTTTTTGATACGAGGTGTAATTCGGCGGAAAAACTTCCTACGAAGGAATTTAAGCGATCAATTTATTTTTTCAATATCTGAATAAAGATTAATTTAAAAAAATGTGAGAACGTATTTTTTAAGGATAATTTAATTTCACATAACTTTTCTTTATAAAGTATTTTAATATAAAGCCTATATTCATTAACAATTGATTAAACAAGATTGATGTTTAAACTGCATTATCAATATTTTTCATAGAAGCGGGCGGCTTTGAATTATTTTTTCAAGTTAGCATCTAGATGTTTATTAAAGTCTATCTGACATGAAGTGTTAAACGTCCATCTTACATAACTTATTGTTTTTGTTTTTACAATGTTGCCTATTTTCGTTATGACCTTATTAATTTTTCAATTTTCACTTTGTAGGTTGGTAGGTCGTGTGTTGTTCCACGCCAGTTATTTGCTATTAGATTTGAAAAAATATGTAAATACGTTTTCGATCAATAGGAAATTTGACGTATGTCTGTATTGATATGCATTTTGCTTAGAAGGTTGTCTTAATTTACCTTTCGTTGTTTGATTATTCAGATTCGCGTTGTGAATCTAGTTAGTTCTTTTTGTTGTTTATGTTCGTTAAAAGTTGTTAAATTACTTTACCTACGACCATTACTGTAAATAGTCAAAAACACACAGTCGACAATTAATGTAAGATGTCCATAACGCACGGTAAAAGAAAACGCACAGCTGTAAAATAAATCGCACAACTTCCCTAGCAACCACTTAGCAACTGTCAATAGACACCATTTTATTCAAAATTTATTATTTATATATTAGACTATATATAAATGGTAGATAACGTTTATTAGATATATAATTGCATTTAAAAATAATAATTATTGGGAATTATATAATTATCTGTTCCGTTTCCTTCAACCCGCTTCTTTTAGCTGTCTGGATGTATCATAATAGTAAACATACATATGGTATAAGCCGTCAAACTATCAATATTAATTAGGCCGCGATAGAGATTTACGAACGAACATCAAGAACTGTCAATAAACTTCGCATTTTATTAATCCTAAAACTGGTTTTTGTGTGTGTAAAGTTCTGTTCAATTAAACAAAATGTCGAGTGACAGTGAAATAGAATTAACTCCACACAATATTACTGAAATCGCAGAAATATCCAAAAGCACCTTATTTCCGGCGAAATCTGAGTACAAAATTAAACATTCATGGATTGAGGTTAAAAAGCTGAACTCATTTTCCGAGAATATTATGATGGCATATTTCCAAGATTTTGTAACGGTATAAACGGGTGGTAGAACGGGATTACAGATAAAGTTGGCCTTTTTGCCCCGACTAGTCAGCGCATGGGAGTGGGTATGATGTTGATAAATTTTGCACATCCAGAATAGTAAATCGTACGTAAGTCAAAGTAGGGGATGAAGACGTAATCAGATCGGTTTAGGGCGCCAGAATGTTTGGTAGTCAAAATAAGGGACGTCGTGCTAAAATTACGAGTACATAGCGTGTCTAAACATACAAAAACATACGCTACCTACCCAATCAATCCCAGGTGTACTGGACAGCAACTCAGCAAACCACCTGAAATAGGGCTTCAAAATAGCACTACACGCCTGACAAATAAAAGCGTGTTAATCACTCAATAAAGTTACGTTACGTTACTACACCTCAGTGTAAATAATTAGGCGTTATATAATAATCTTAATAAAACAAAAAATCACCTTTGTTGAATGCACTCTAAATGAATTAATAATCAACTAGAAGTCAAATAAAACACTGAATATCATTAACGCTATTACTAATAAAGAAACTGTCACTTCGTTACGTTAAAACTTAAGCTCCTAAATTACCGGTAAACTTGCAATTTGCAAAAAAACTTTTATGTAACACAAAAGGGTTTTCACAGAATTAAAACAATTTTATAAAACCTAAACAAAGCTGTAATAAGATAAAAAATAATATAATGTATACATACGATAATGCGTATATAAAAAATAACAAATTCTTAATTGGCGACGGAGGTCTGGCCAGAATTCTGCGTAACGCCGTTCTAAATGCTTAACCTAAATATTTCGTGATTATTAAACCACACTACTTCAGGGTCAATTGCCTTTAATACTAGATGAAGTGTGAAGGCGAGCGTCATAATTATGATTAATTACAATAAATAAACCAAAGCAACAACTTAATTTAAAAGGTACACGACTCCGCTTTCAAACCTTCGTTAACAAAACAAATAATTGATACACACACAAGAAATCTTGAAATACTCAATAAAACACAATGTTATACTACCTTATGTCTAAATTACCTCTTCTGTGTTACAACAATCGAAAATGAACCAGGTGACCGATTACTGCTATACGGATACGGAATCTCCTAGTCTGACACAAGATGATGAGTGATAAGGTTGACTATTTGTTTTGTACTCAAACGATTCCTTGATTGAATCTCGGTAAAATGTTACTGCATTAACTAAAACTTCTTTAAAATAGTTTTCTTTACACTACCAATCCAAAAGGTTATTAACTTTATTTAAATAAATATAATTTTAATATACTGCGAAAGTTTCTTTGATTTCAACACGCTGCACGGCAATTAAGTGGCACTTCAAGAACGTTAATTTAATAAATCCAATAGGTCACAGAAGCACTAATATAACACGACGGTGATCTCTAGGTAACTTGATTACGTAAAATCGAAATCGGCACTAGGTCTAATCCTTTGGTGATTGAACAATTTCATTAAAATCCCTTCACAGGTTTTCTTCAAAAGTAGATAACTACCCTCACAACACAAAGTTCGTTCGTTAAACACCAAAGGTCCAATATATCAACGTTCTAATCAACCCTTAAGCCGTAACAACAAACGTCACAGTACTACTACTCGAGCGCTGTCAGTTTCAGAATCCAAATTATTACCAAAATCCATCTTGGATTTTGAATCCCACCACCAAAAAATCTCATTTAATTTAGTTCCACCAATTAGAAACGGAAGGAGAAGATTTGATACCCTACACACAAATTCGTTTTCAACCGTAAGGACTCGATAATTTTCAAAATTCAAACGTCAGCAGAATCAACGTGAAAATATCTCTGTATTTTCATTTAAGTTCAACAGTTAGTCCCACATTCTATCTTTATGACTCAAAACCAACATACTCAATATTAAGCTGAACCACTGCAATCACTAGACTTCTTGTCGCCAGAACGATATCAAATACATTTAAATCTACACTCTTTCTTTAAGTTACTTAATTTACAAAACTTTCTATTAAATTTTAAGGAAATCAAACGAAATAAACATTATTTAAACTTATATACAACTTTTACAAATAAAACGTTACTCAACATTCAATAACCGGGGAATAATAATGAAAACAATCTCTCAAACTTTAAATGTATTATTACGAAAAACTCAATAAATTTAGAAACCAATTACGATTTCAAACCTAATTCCTATCATAGTTAATTCCTTAAATTACGGAATAGTAATTCACAAACAAAAAAAACTTAAGCTCGAAAAACACCATCCTTAAAGGTCGCGACACATGTAAAACAAATTCATCCATACAGCTCAACTCAACAGCAAAAATTTGACGGTAAATCGCTAGAAAATCGTAATCCTATCATAATTTGTCAAATAATATGAAGCTTTCTTAACCTTGGTGTTGAGAACCACAATTAATATAAATCATAATATAAACATTGCAAGCTACTCTAAATTACAAGCCCTACTTAAAAGAAAATCACGGATTAAAACCAAAATCCTAAATTTTACAAACGAGAACATTAACAATTTCCAGAAAATGCACCAGATGATAAATATTTATTTATGAAGGTAAAATATATGTGCTCAATAGACTACAGATATGTAAATTTTAATTTTCTTTTTAGGTTGTTATAATTCGAATGCTGAAGAACAAATTACGTAATATAAAACCATGTTTCAAGATCGGAAAAAATCTGTTATTAAAATTCCTGATTCAAAACTAAACGACAACGTTCTTGTGGTTTCAAATTTACCTCAAGAAAAAATATAACTTCGCCTGCAGTAAATACCAAATTACCTTTTTCTAAACTATGTGAACGGAAAATGCACCAGGCAGTATTAATAAAATAGGGAACGTACCAAAACAAATTGCTATATACCTGAGACTACCAGTCACAGCAGCTTATACAGGACACTGTTCTGGGCGCTCGTCTACGACTATTCTTGTTGACGGGGGTGGCGATCCATTAGATTTCAAAAGACACGTCGGATGGCAGTCATCGACCGTAGCTGAATGCTATGTGCATAATTCCCTAAATAATCAAACAAACAATTCATCTAAAATAGCATCTGCTATATCAGGTACAAGTAATAGTGATGAAAATGAAAGTGAATATTTACAAAACGCAGCTAATAATGTAAACCTTTCTTACGCTTCAACAAGCAAAAGAACCAACTTAGTATTTGTATTTACCAACTGTACTGTTACTATAAACAATTATAACTAATATTATGTAATTAAATGTTATACAATAAAATCATTAAAAATATTTTATTGTTGATGTTGTTAAAGTATTATTGAAACATTATTAATACAATAAACGTCTAAATATAGTACGTAACACGTGTTGTAAAGCATTTTACGCACTCACGGAATTACGCACTGGCCGCTACGCGGCTTCGTGCATAACTTTTCCATTCATGCGTAAAATGCTTCTTACAACACACGTTACGTAATATACCTTAAACTTCGATATTCTTTATTTTATTATATTTGTTATTGTCATATTGTTACGCATAGCCCCTTTTGAGTTTCAGGGCATAATGACTAACAAGATACGTGGTGCCCAAGCTCCAAAGATAAATATTAGGCTCTTGTTTTTATAGACAACTGTAAATATAGCTTGATTGTTTAGTCGAATTATTTTCATTAATGTTCAAATTTCGATTCGTTTCGCGAAATATTTAATTACTTCCACTTCCAACGGATGGGAAGTACTGTATAGGTAAAAAAAATTTCAAACATTTTTATTTGCTCAATCGCTTTAAAATGTTCGAAAACGTCTAAAAACAAAATTTGAACAAAAAAAATCTTGTCTGTCACATCGATGTGTTTTAAAGTAATCTTTAATTTTAAACGGGTATTGGAATATTTGAATTTTAGTTTTTTTGGAGTTTTCCATTAGGTTAAATTATGGCTATCTATGAAAATTATGATAGAGTTGATATGGTGGAATGTGATTTTTGTTCGATTGGGAATGCTTATTTTGGACAATACCCAGAAAGACGTCAACCTGGTATGAAATATTGAAAAGGTTTGTTAAAAATCTTAACAATTTTGGATCGTTTGAAAAACCTTGGTCAAAATCTTTTTTATCGTAATATCAAGAAGTGAATACTATGAAGGTAATTGCTGCAATAACAATTAATCCGAAGGTATCTTCTCGGCAGCAAGAAAAGAAAATCGGCTTTCTCGAAAAAAAAAACATTAAGGATATCGTTAAATTCATTGATTGCATAACGGTGACACACAACAAAGAATGGTTTTGTCAGTGCTGTCTAAATCGTGTAGAAAATACAATTTGGACAACGAAGTACACGTAAGTAATAAAGGGCACAGAAAATGCATACAATAAACATTATTGATTATTGGATTTCTGAAAGATGCTATTTATAGCAAAAATATAAATTTTGTCCTATAACTCAAAAAAAAGACAGTATGGTATTATTCTTTTCCCAGAAATAAGCTCTAGAGTGTGCCATTAGTTTTTCCGTATCTCTTATAGTTTCCGACATCCCGTATAACGATAACCATATTGAACCACCCTTTACACCAAGCGTCATCAACTTGAATTCCTTGTACACAATAAAGAATGGTTGCACTTTTCCGGTATACTTATATATATATATATATATATATATATATATATATATATATATATATATATATATATATATATATATATATATGATATCATTTGCCTTTCTAAAGTTGATCTTTAATGCCATAATATCTTAATTATGTTATATGTATACCAAGAGTCACATGTTGCGTTTAAAAAATTATTATGGAAGCCTGATGACTCACCATTTCATGTATACCTCTGTAAATTTCTAACGAGGTATATTGTATGTACACTTTGAAATGTACCATTAGGTACATTACATATTGTGTATAATCAATTATTGTAATTAAGCAGTAGATTTCTTGGGAAAGACAAATATTTGGTTGACGTACTTTAGAGGTCAAAATAAGCAACAAGGTTAGTGTAGTCATAATTCCCTAGTTCACTAAACACTTCGTCTTTGTCATAATATTCTCTATTGTCAAATGATTTATTTAATTACGTTGTGATTAACAGCGTGGTTAGAAGCATCCTTCCTTAATAAAGAAGAATTACTCATATTTCAGTGGCGTGACAGTAACATTATTAACGGACTTTGAAAAAAATGTTTTACAACTTTTGCTTGATATGATAGACCTACTTCCATAGTTTTTGTGTTTGTAGCGCGACGTTTCGAAAGAGGACTCTGCTTTCGTTGTCAGGATTAGTCCTGAGAAGAACTGATTTCGCACTTGAGCCATTCTTTTGACTACTCTCCGATTCCAACTATGTACTAGTCTGGCACCTTAACCGCTGAGCCACAGAGTAATCCAATATATATTTTTTAAAATTTATTTAGCCGAACCGCCGATATTGTTCTACAATTGAGATTTCTACACTTACCAACAAAATGGGTTTTGTGCAATAATTTATGTCACATGCTTCCGAATATGAACTTAATCTGCCGTAAATAGATTTTTCAAATATTTGGCCATATATATATATATATATATATATATATATATATGTGTGTGTGTCTGTGTAAATGAATTTGCGCCTGTTTGTAACCACTAACCCGCCACCATTGGGTTTATGGATATTGACAACCCAATAGGAGGCGCTGGTGGCCAAATATTTGAAAAATCTATTTATGGCAGATTAAGTTCATATTCGGAATATATGTATATATATATATATATATATATATATATATATATATAATTCACACACAATGCATAGTATCACGCGATAGAGGAACAAAAATGTCCCATCGTTTTTTGTTCTTAAGTTGCAGGCTATTTAGGTATTATATAAATTTAAAAGATTTTTTTTATAAATTGAAAAGGCTTTTATTACATATTAAATTAAACATTTCCAAAATATATAAAAAAGGCTCTGTAGAAGGTATTCACCATCTTTGAAATATGTTTGGATTATTACGAAATCTATCAGCAGACTCTACAATTCTGTTCCATAATTGCTCTTCACTATTTTTCACTATTTATTGCTACGGCATATACTTCATTTTTCATAAACCCCCAAAATGAAAAATAGAGAGGATTAAGATCGGTACTACAAACTGGCCATTGTGAAGGTTTCGCACAACCAATCCAGCTATTTCCAAACCTTCTTTGCAAAAAGTCCCTTGCCCTTTGAGAATAGTGACCTGGCGCGCCGTCATGCGTGTAGTACATTCTTCTAACAAAGTGTGCAGTTCATTTTCCTAAAAATTTCGATAGAGTTCGCCTGTCAATCGATTGGACGATCGAAATGGACCAATTAGATAATTGTCAATTATATCCCACAGCAATAGAAAACGCATACTGGTGATTCCGTATTAGTGTATCGCGAGTAAATGCACCTTCACCAGTAAACAAAATTAAGTTTTGCCCTTGATTTTGAAAGCACTCGCAATATTGTACATGCGGTAAAAAATCCTGTTCCAATATGTGATGAATTTTTTGAAAATGAAATTGGTGAAGAAGTTGTTTGGGGATTTGACTGACTCACAGTTAACATTCGGTATACCTGTACTTATTTTCGGGTGCTTATTTTTGGATTATTTTCTACTATTTACAATACAGCTTCTTCGTTTGCAACAGTGCGACCAGTTCTGTGAGCTTCAGCATCAACTTTTGCATTTTTAAACTAGCCATCTCTTCCCAAACACCAATGCACATCAATAAATCTAACATTGGGGAACTTGTTTTAATGGATATTTCTCTCGATAGATACGTTAAGCTTCGGAAGAATTTAATCGAGCTTCGCCGTAACGTATAATCATGTCTCTGTATTCTGCAGAAGTATAGCGAACCATTTATCACAGCAACTTTAAACAACGTGTATAGGAACTTTTTTAGTTATTTGTTTAGTCCTCTATCGCGTGGTGATATTGTAACATATTAGGTCACCATATATATATATATATATATATATATATACCTCGCGCATTATTGGGATCTATAGGGTTCCATTTCTACACTAGTTCGGTTTATAGGACTTTCTGATAGTGCTATATGAGTGGATTCTTTGAGTGTGTGGCTAGTTGTGTTTTCGTCCTTTGCTACTATTTGTATGTTACCCCATTGGATTCGGTGGTATTATTTCTTTTTTTTTGAGTGGTTTAATGCTATCTACGCTCGCATGGTGCACGGTATGTTATATACAAAAATCATGGAATTCTGGTCTTTGTTGGATGGTTTGGTCCAAGGAACCTAGTATATATGGTTTCACCGCTACGCTTTTGGGTTCTTTAGTTTCTTTTTCGAAAAAATAGGCCAATCAACTAACTTAAATTGAAACCACAGTTACAAAACACTTATAACACATAATTACACAACTACTCTTACCATAATACCATCACGATGTTACCGTTACCGTGACCATTTCTAACGAATTTTTTACCATTATTATTATTATTACGGTTATTCTTACCATTACCTTTAGCGTTACTGTTGCCGCAATCATTATTACTATTTGCCATTATCATTATCATTACCGTGAACGTTACCGTTGTCATTGCAGTTACCGTTTTGTTATCGATAAGCGCTACCCCTACTATTACTATTACTATCTCCATTATCATTATTGGTAGCGTTACCATTGCTGCTACCAATACTATTACCATTACCATTACCATTACCATTACCATTACCATTACGATTACGATTACCATTGCCATTACCATTACCATTACCATTACCATTACCATTACCATTACCATTACCATTACAATTACCATTACCATTACCATTACCATTACCGCCACCATTACCTACCATTACCCACCACCACCTACCACTACCACACCATTATCTACCATTACCATTACCATTACCATTACCATTACCATTAGCATTACCATTACCATTACCATTACTATTACCATTACCATTACCATTACCATTATCATTACCATTTGGGCAATTCCATGTCAAGTGGTACTGTTTTACCGATCGTTCCCAGTTGCCTATCTCCGATTTGGCTCATATTTTGCACAAAAGCTCCTTAGTCACTTAAGTATAAATATATATTCTGAAAATTTCGGTGTCTGCTCAACTTTTAGGATGGTGAAATTCCTAAAAGTATGAAGTGATGCAAGTAGTTATACCTGGCACACCTAGGGTTCAAAGTTGGTAAAATATTTAAATTGCAATGTCGTCGACAAAAATTAGCTAAATTTCAGGTAGCTATAGATTTCCGGGAAATTCCTTGAAAATTTTACCCATTTATATATTATAGTTTTGGAGATACATTCTAGTCAATCTAACCAAAAAATATTTTTTTTAATTTAGCCTATTTTAAACCCCCATAAACAAATAATTTGAAAAAATTTCCTATTTTATGGCAAGAAAGAAATATTTCCAAAAAAAAAAAAATTAAATAAATATATTTAAACAATTGATTGATAACGGTGAAACAAAAATGGTTTCCGAAATCGTTTTTTGGCCAAAATTCACTAATTTAAAGGAAAATATAAATTTAAAAATTAAATTTGAAAAACTTATTTAATAAAAATTAAATTTTTCCAAAATAAAAAAACAGAAGGTATTACCTTTTGAAATAAGTTTAATTATTTTCCGAAATTCTTATAGCCGACCTAACATTTCCATAATTGAACCTTACAACAATTTAATTTTTACCAATAAAACCTTTTCAATAAAAAAAATAAAAAATAAAATTAAATATAAATATTTAATTTGAACAACCAAATTACTTTTCCAAAATTTTTTCAAAAGTCCTTTGCCCTTTAAAAATTATTTGGAACCTGGCCCCTTTCATGGTTATCATTTTCTAACAAATTTGCAAATTCCATTTTCCTAAAAAATTTTGAATTAAGAATTTCGGGCAAATTTGGTTGGACGATCAAAATAAACCAATTAGTTTGTCAATTAATTCCCGCACAAAAACGCCATAAACTTTGGTTGATTTTTAATTAGTTGTATTCGCGGGTTAAACACCTTCCCAATAAAAAAAATTAAATTTTTGGCCCTTGGAAATTTTAACACTTTGAAAAATATTTTACAATTTGCGGTAAAAACCTTTCCAATTTTTGTGTTTTTTTGAAAAGGAAATTTTGGTGGAAGGAAAGTTGTTGTATTTTTGACTACTCCCAAACATTAACATTCACCAACCCTGGGTAACTTATTTTTTTGCCAAGGATTATTTTCTACTTAATTTTACAAACAAAGGGTTTTTCTTTTTGCAACATGCGAATTCTTAACTCCAAGATTTCAAAATTTTTAAAAATTTTAAAAAATGGCAAATAATTTAAATTTTAACTTAAGGAACCTTGGGTTTTAATGGATATTCCCCAATAGGAACGGTTAATTAAAATTTAAAATCATTTTGGCCGTTAAGTTATAATTCGGTTTGTATTTTAAAAATTATAAAAATTTATCACAACCAATTTAAACAACCGATAGGGAACTTTTAGTTTTTGTTTTAAGTTCCTATTTGGTATTTTAAATTTAAAATTTTTATAAATTAAAATTTATTAATATTAAATTAAACCCCAAATTATTGGGTCTTAGGGTTTCCCATTTTAAATATTGGTTTTGGATTTTCGAAATCTATAGGGATTCTTTAAATTTGTCTTATTTTTTTCCTTTTTTGCCACTATTTTATTTTTAACCCCCAAATTGAAAATTGGGGATTAAGTGGTTTAACTACAACCTGGCCATTGGAACGCAAACAAAATCCAGGAATTTCCCTTTTTGGAAAGGTTTGGCCCGAGGAATAGTTAAATTGGGGCCCGTAGCGGGTTTTAGTTTCTTTTTCAAAAAATGGCCAATTCAACCTAAAAATTTGAAACCCCAAGTTACAAAAACCTTAATAACAATTTAACAAAAAAAACCATACGGTGTTCCGTTTAGTGACCATTTAAAGAATTTTACCATTAAAAAATTAAGGTTTTCCCTTATTTTAAAGCACTTTCCGCAATATTTAATTAAAAAATCCTTTCCAATTACCGTGAATTTTTGTAAATTGGTTAAAGGTTTTGTTTGGGATTTGCCACCCCACCATTAACATTCTACCACCTTCATTTTCGGGGCCATTTTGGAAATTTTACTATTTAAACACCTTCTTTAACACGACCATTCGGACCCGACAACCAAACCGCCACCTTCCCAAAACCAATCCACAATTAAACAACAAAATTTTTAAAACCCAAATACCAACCAAAATTTAACACCGCCCAAACCAAACTTCCACCAAAAACCAACCCAACCACAACCCAAAACAACTTAAGGAATTTTAATTTTTACCCACCTTATATTTAACCAATTACCACCATAAATATAATTAATAATTATAAATTTTTTTTACCTCGCGCAATTGGGAAACATATTTTTCACAAACCTTAGTTCCCGGTTTAAAATTTCTGAAATTAGTCTTGGTAACTTTAGGGTTGGTAAATTTTTCCCTTTGTATAATTTGATGAATTATTCCTGGAACAGGGTTTAAAAGTTGGTAAATATTTAAACAAAATTCTGGAAAAATTCTGGTTTGTTATGGTTTTCCGGGAAATTTGAAAATTTTACCCATTTTTTTTTAGTTTTTTTGGAAAAATTCCAATCAAAACAAAAAAAAGTTTTTTAATTTGCCTTAAAAACCCCCATTTACCGTTAGGTGGGACCTTTCTGAATTTTACCATTTTATTTTAACAACCATTCCGGAAGTTCCGCCTTTTCTATTTGGAATTATTTACATTGGGTTTTTTTGAAATTAAGGTTATAAAAAGCGGAAAACCATTTTTAAACTTTCCTTTCATTACGGTAAGGTTTACCATTGGTAAATATATTAATTAATTAATTAATTATTAATTAATTAATTATTAATTAATTACCAACCGACCATTCCTTGCCATTAATTTTAAACTTCCGTAATTACCAATTTTCCCCACCATTAAACCCTCCAAAACCTACCCTTTTATTACCAAATTTGAATTAAATTACCTTAAAAATTAATTAAATTCCAATTAAATTTTTTCCTTTCATTCCTTTCAAGTGGTACTTGTTTTACCACCGTTAGGTTTCCTTTTAATTTTAAATAATTTTTCCTTCCTTGCCAGTAAAATATTTGAAAATTTTTTGGCTAATTTTAAGGATGGAAATTCCAAAGTAATGAATGATCCAAATTTAACCTTGGAAAACCAGGGCAAATTGGAAATATTTAAATTAAGCCGACTTAGCTAAACAAAAATTTAACCTTAAAAAATTTTTAAAGGTTTGGAAAATTTATTTAACCAAAATTGTTTTTAATTTTTTTTAAAACCCCATCGTTTATACCTGAACCACTCTTCAACCAAATTTGGAAATTTTTCAAAGGTTTCTTTTAATTTTTTAAAAAGGATTAAAAGGAAAAACATTTTTCCTTTCATTCTCAACAATTTGGAAGTTTAGCTTGGAGAAATTTAAAAATATTTAAAAAAAAATTTATTTATACAAAGGATTTGAAATTAAAATTTAAACTCCCGTTTACCTCAATTTAGTTCTTCAATGAAATTTTAACAAATTTGGAATGTATGAAAAAATTTTCAATTAAATTTTTCTTGCTTCCCAGGTTAAACTTTGTTGGAATTAAATTTGTTTTTAATTAAAATAATTTTCAAAGGTTTTGAATTAAAAATTAATTTAATTTTTTCAATTTAAAAGTTTACCCCGAGTAAATTTGAACCTTAGGAAAACCCGACTTTTATTTCAAACCTACTTAGGTAAACTTTTAATTTATGATTTTTAAAAAGGAAAAAATTTAAAATTGGGAAGTTTTCAAAATCAACACCGTTTAACCTTGGTGCTTCTAAAAATTTAAAATTTTTGAAAGGCTTTTAATTTTTTAACAAATTTCAAAAGACCTTATTCCAAAAACCAAAAAATTGGCAAACAATTTCCAAAGGAAAAAAGTCTTTCTAAAAGGTTAAGTAAAATTGGTAAAGGGTTTCCTAACTAGTTTCCAGGGTTTAAAAATAAGGTTAAAAATTTCAAAATTTTTTGGTTAGATTAAACTTTAAAATGGAATTAAAATTTTGTTATGGGGTTAAATTTAATGGTTTAAAATTATTAATTTTTAAAAACATAAAAAAATTTACCTTGGTTTAATACCCCGAAATCTAAGTTAAACCTAAATTAGGTAAATTTTTTTGGATTTAATTGAATAATTTTTAATTTAAAGGCCAAAAGGTCCCCATTTAATTCTTTTATCCCTCCTAAAATTTAAAGGTTAAAACTTTTGAAACTAAAAGTTTTAACTTAAATTTCAAGAATTCAAAAAACCAAAAATTAACACAATTTAATGGAAAACAATTCCTTTCCTTCGTTGGGTTACCCGAAATTGGTATAAGGGGAACTGAAAATTTTACCAAATTTCTATTTTTGGTTAATTGCAAAATTTCCAAAACCATGGTAAATATTTTAAAGGGAAATTTCATTTTAATTAATTTAAGAAACCATTACAAAAATATTGTTTAAGGTTTAATCTTACCACCTGAAATTGGCAATTTTTTAAATTCAATAAAATTTTACCAATTTTAACCATAACCATTTCATCAAACCATTAAAATTCACCATTACCAACAATTTTAAATAAACCCTTTCACCATTTCAATTAACCATAAAAATAATAATTAATTAACCAATTCACCCTTCCCATTTTACCTACCCAAATTTATAACCAAATTTTAAATTTTAATTTACCAATTCCAAAATTTAAAACCATTAAATTACCACCATCCAATTAATCAAATTTCCAACCATTACCTTACCATTCCCATTACCATTTTACGAACCATTAAACCATTGCCATTAATAATTTTTCCAAAACCTTACCATTTTGTTATTTACCATTAACAATTTACCATTTACCTTACCATTTACCATTACCTTACCATTACCTTACCTTACCGTTACCATTACCGTTACCATTTTACCATTACCTTACCATTATTACAAACCAACCGTTACCAATTACCTTACCATTACCTGATTTTTACCGTTACCATTTTACCATTACCTTTAATTAACCGTTACCATTACCTTAATTACTTTTACCATTACCTTACCATTAATTTACCATTACTTTACCATACCTTCCATTTACCGTTTCCAAAACCGTTACCATTACCGTTAACCAATTAAATGGTTTACCATTAATTTACCGTTACCTTACCGTTACCTTACCGTTCCTTAATTTACCTTACCGTTACCTTACCGTTCCATTACCGTTACCAATTTTCCGTTATTTGGTTACCATTAATTTATTTTAATTCCGTTAACCATTACCGGTTAATTACCGTTACCATTACCCTTACCTTGGTTACCATTACCGTTTATTATTCCGTTACCATTACCGTTTTTCCAACTTAGGTTACCATTACCTTACCTTACCGTTACCATTACCGTTCCATTACCGTTAATTAATTACCAACCGTTACCATTACCGTTACCATTACCGTTACCTTACCTTATTTATTACCGTTACCATTTACCGTTACCATTACCCTTGTTTACCATTACCGTTAATTACCGTTACCATTCGTTTCCATTCGTTACCATTAACCGTTACCAATTTTAATTTTTTACCGTTACCATTCCGTTACCATTACGTTACCATTACCGTTCCATTTTGTTTACTTACCTTCCATTCCGTTACCATTAACCGTTACCATTACCGGTTAATTACCGTTCCATTCCGTTCCATTTCCCGTTCCCTTACCGTTACCTTACCTTACCGTTCCATTACCGTTCCATTTACCTTACCTTGCCATTACCATTACCGTTACCATTTAACCGTTACCATTGGTTACCATTAGTTCCATTTCCGTTACCTTCCCGTTACCATTCCGTTACCATTACCTGTTACCTTACCGTTACCATTCCGTTACCATTACCGTTACCATTACCGTTTTACCATTCCGTTCCATTACCGGTTACCATTCCGTTACCATTACCGTTACCATTACCGTTACCATTAATTTCCATTACCGTTACCATTACCGTTACCATTCCGTTACCATTACCGTTACCTTAAATTCCGTTACCATTACCGTTACCATTAGTTACCATTACCGTTACCATTACCGTTACCATTCCGTTACCATTACCGTTACCTTACCGTTTTACCGTTACCATTACCGTTACCTTACCGTTACCATTACCGTTACCATTACCGTTACTTTACCGTTACCATTACCGTTACCATTAGTTACCATTACCTTACCCGTTACCATTACCGTTACCATTACCGTTACCATTACCGTTACCATTACCGTTACCATTACCGTTACCATTACCGTTACCATTACCGTTACCATTACCGTTACCATTACCGTTACCATTACCGTTACCATTACCGTTACCATTACCGTTACCATTACCGTTACCATTACCGTTACCATTTCCACATGTATATTTGTCACTCTAATAACTACTACAATAATTATCATGCGTTTAAAATGTCATTTACTGCATCGCAATTAACAACAATAACAATGTATTGGTATATGTTGCTGTAAGATGAAAAGTTTTAGAATCCCGTGGAAACTAAGATGGGACGAAAAATGTGTCAACATTGTTGTGCAATAATTAATTTATAGAAATCTAATGGAATGTTATATAGTATCAATGCTTCAAAGCACAAGTCGAATTGCTGAAGTAATGGATATTAGTTGGTAACCTCTAGGAGCATGATCAATTTTAAAAACTAAGAATTTTAAGAGTTTACGTTGATCTATTTCTATATCTTATTGATTTTGATAAATAGTGTTCCATATTATTGTGCAATACGTACTAAGAAAAACATAAACATTTTAAATCGTCGATATTCCAAACAATGATCTGTTATTTCGAATAATGAAGCCGCTAATTGTGGTTCTTTTCCTAATCCGCTATTTAGCTTAGAAATTATGTTTTGATAGGTTTTAGATATTGTTCTGTAATGGTCGTTACACTCTGAAACGCGGTTCTTTTTTAAGGTAGGAAAAATGTACGCATGTTACACTTGCGACGTTCAATAGGTAAATATTCAAAATAATCTCAATGTGAAAGTTTAATCGGGTGTGTATAAAGTGTTGTATGCTCGGGTGTAAATTGCTAGTCTAGCCCTTAGTGTGTCATTAAACGCTGGGCGCCAAAATTAGTCCCTTTGCGCTTTTATATTAGCTACTAATATTCGCAGTAATTTCGATCTAATTGTAGCAAAACTATAAATGCCCAACTTTACGGTTTTGACCAATATTTACAAATGCAGAAAATTGATTTTGCAGGTAAAACTAAATACTGCAATAACAGTCTTTTTCCATTTCGCGGGCTGTATATGTAATTGACCATTGTAAAGTTGGCAGTTTTCAATTAATGTGTAGAGGTAATTAATGTATGTATTTGTTAGAATTTAAATTTTCTGCTACTAATAATAATTTTTCACAAATGTTCAATAAACAAATATTTTAACATCTTAAGCAAAATCATGTATGGCAAAAAAGTGGACTTTTTAAGACGCACATGCGATTGCTTTGCCTAGGCGCTCTGGGCCGTAGCAAGCAAACAACGAAGTCTTAGAAAATACCTTTTTTGCCGAGGTCCATAAAATATTTTTTCTGAAATCGGAATAATTTAGTAAAAGGGCAAAAAAGGTGATAACGTTTGCCAAATTTTGATTAATTAATATTAATGTGGCAGATTGTATTGACATCACAATACTTTTACGCGCATTTTTGTAGTAACTATCAAAAGTGCCTTTTTTGACATTAATTTACATGCGTTACAGGGAAAATGTTAATTAGAATTTAGTGCTTGTGTCGGAAAAAATTATTGCAAAAACATACAGTTAACTATGCAATAAATATGGCATTTAACGCATTTTTTATTATTTAGATATCAAATAGTATAAATAAAACATATATTTCAATTTTAATGCTGCGCACGATCAACTTAAGTTGATCTACCTACGAATAAACTTGTAAATGTAGATTTATAATATTTCAATTAAAAATCCAATTAGGACTGTTAATGCTACAGGGATTTGACAACAGCAACACGTAGACACGTAATCAATTACATCTCTTTGAAAAATAAAAGAACTAAAAATGGGAGATATCTTATTTTAAGAAAATAATTATTTATTTAATTCACACATAAAAGGAAATTTTATTTAGTTATATAAAGAATCGCGTACAGCATTTTATCAATTTTATGTTAATCTTACCAAAGCTTATCTATTTTAACCATATGTTACTTCTAAAAGAAGACCTTTGTATATCCTGATGCCACAAAACCACAAACATATGCCTTTTTTAAACCAAACTGTAGATTAAGTTTCCTTTGTCTTCGTGTATGACTAATAAATATTTTTATTATAAAACATGATTATTCATTTTCTATAAAATTAAAAAATTAAAAATTTTTTAGAATGGGAAAGATTGTTGAGAGAAATTTCTGAAACAAATGACCCACAGGAGCAAGAAAAATTAAGATATGACTACATTGGTATGAAAAAGCATGGTGAAGGTTTATTTGTGCATTTTGCTTACTGTCATGTTTTGCATTATTACACTTGATTTAGTTAAAGCACGGTTGTGAATTTACATTATTTTGTTTAAACAAAGCAAGAATGACACTAACGATCTTCTCTTTCAGCATCCTTACCAATAAATCCACCTTCAATATCTGCTGACGATGATGTTTTCGTTCATTTAGCTAAAGTTTATTCCAATACACATCCTCAAATGCACTTAGGGTTACCATGTCCTGGTGGGACAAATTTTACTGGTGGAATTACTAATGGAGCGGCGTGGTATCCATTTCAAGGTAATATATTTTGTGTAAGAATATTAATTTAATAAATATTATCATTCATTTTAGGTGGTATGCAAGATTTTAATTACTTTAAACATGGCTGTATGGAATTAACTCTTGAAATATCGTGTTGTAAATATCCCCTGGCAAGAGGCTGCCTCAATTATGGGAAGATAACAAATATGTAAGTTTTTAAGTATAGACGTGGTCTTCTAATACAAAATAATTTTTTTTTGCTCATTTAGCATCCATGCATATAAAATTTTCTATTTTATATCATACTAGATTAGTTTCAGATTATTAAAATAATTTCAGTCTCGACATTTTTTCGTAGAGGGTAGTAAATAAGCCTTTAAAGTATTAAAAGTTCTCTTTACAAAAGTTTTGCGTAGGATGCCTTAAAATTTAATTTATTAAAGAATTTGACATCAAGACAAAAAAAAAAGAAATATTACACTTTAGTAGCTCTGAATTTTACATTCAACAAATCAAAAAGAAACATTCTTCATTAATACAATCCAGTGTAGTCATAGTAACAGCGTGATGATATTTTTACAAGAGTTAATTTTCATTATTTTTAAGTTTATTAGGTGAGTTAGTAATAAACAAGCTTAGACTGACTACTGTGAAACCCCCATCTTGGCTTGTTGCTAATGAAACATGGAATAGACATAAGAAAGTCTTGTGATGAGTACTTTCTTATGCGCGAAACAGTTTTGTTTTTGTGAAAAGATCTATTTTGAAAACCACCTAGAGCATTGTTTGCGTGTGTGCGCGTCCGCGTGTTGCTGGTATTAGAGCTGCGCATTTCGAAAGCGTGTACGCATGTGGGTGTGTGTTGCTTGCGTTGCGTATGGTACGTACGCACGCGCGCGTGTGCGTGTGAGTGTGTGTTGTTAACTGGTTTTAATTAAACTTTGTATTTAGATATACCTCTAAACTACCATTGTTATTTTAGATTTTAGTTAAAATCTATTTACAGATAAATGTACTTTGTACAGAGCGTTCAATAACATTTTGTGAATATCTTGAACACTGCTAACTAAATTGAAATAAGCGCAGAGACCATTATTAAAGATAATTAACTTTTAGATAAATGTGCTTGAAAGTTTTCTTGTTGGGGTAATAAATAAACGTTAAAAAGATCAAACAAACCCTTAGAAAAATTTTTACCTATGTTAGTAAAACCCTTAACTTATATAATAATCATTTTTTTTAAAGACAATTATTTCAATATTGAATAAGTTTCACTTATGAAGTTTTGAATATGAAGCTAAAAAAGAGTTAAAAATTAATTTGAATATCTTTTATACGTAGTCAGGTCAAAACGGTAAAAAAATTAACTTTTAATATACCTAGCCTTGATTTTCATTTTGGACCACTGAACTATACTTACACTGGAACGCGCGTTGGCGGTCTCTCCCATAGAAAAGCCGGAAGGCGAGAAAGATAGCGTGCAAGGGTTTCTCCTGTCCTTTTCGTAACGCTTTGCGCATGTGCTGCAGAGAAACTTATACAGTTGTTGCTATCACGTGTTTAATAAATAGATACATTCGCATAGACGTAAATGTTTAGTGTTTTGTATGCTTAATGTAACAGCAAATATGAATAAGTAAAAAATATCCGAATTGCGACTGATTAACTCTAACTCTCGGGAATAGGTGGAAAGGAAAGTAGAGTATTTACCTGCAAGATGAAATTGTGGAACAAGTGGACGAGTTGGTATATCTGGGTAGAATGTTTACTGTATATGGTACAATAGATAGCGAGATTGGACGAAGGATCAAAGTTGGAAGGAAAGTGATTGGAAGCATGTGGACGATAATGAGAAACGTAAGCATGAGCCTAGCTGTGAAAGAGCAATCTATAATGGCGTGTTTGTCAAGTCAGTCATAGAAGTGAGACATGGGTATGTCAAAAACCGAAAGAAAAATAAATGCCGTGGGTATAAGATTGCTGAGAAGCGCATGTTGTAAAACGAGAAGGGATAAGATAAAGAATGAGTGTATAATGACGGAGTGTGCGAGGAAAAGACGATGATGGATAGGTATAAAAGTAGTACATTACGTTGGTTTGGTAACATTGAGAGAATGAACAACGCAAGATTAACGAAGCAAGTATATGTGGTCGAGGTTAGAGGTAAGACTGGGCCTGGTAGGCCGCGTAACATTTAATTATAGTAATGATAAAAAGAAAAAAAAGATAAGGAGTTTTAAAAATAAAAGGACACGAATCTTGCGGAAGCTAGGGAGGCATGCAGTGATAGAAAAACATGGAGAAAGGTTGTAAATGAAAAATAAATGGGAAGTAGGGGTTGTTTTGACTACCCCTCAAGGGAATGGCGTGAAGGTTGTGTTATGCCAATAGGCATAAGAAAGTTATGTGCTGGTTCAGGTTTTTTAGTAATGAATGTGTAATTGACTTTTTAAAAGTATATAAATTTAGGTTTTATGCATTTTTTCTTGCTTTCAAAATATAGTGGGGGAATTAAACAACTTCCTAAACAATAATGCCTAGCAAACTGATATGAACTGGATCACACGCAGTACATACACTTCTTTGTCACGAGTATAGTTATGAATTGGATAAACATGGGTAACCTATTGTAAAGCTGACAAAAAGCGAATGAATTCAGTTTTTCTACTCCTACGAAGGTGCTTTACGTCAATATTGTTTCTAAATTTACGCAGATTGTTTCCATATTAGGTGTAAATTCTTAAAAGCTAAGCTAAGGTAAAAAATTTATAATATTGTATCCAAATCTCCTTTATTTCCAAGATAATTGTGGTCTTGAACAAGCTAAATTTAGTCTAACGGGCTAAAGCACTCTGGAACATTTGGGAAGATACATTGGAGGATTTTGAACTAAAAAACTGCCAAGAGATGCTAATGAACGGATATCTTAATTTCATATCATAATTGAGAGGAAAACAGGATGTAGGAAGATCATTCCAAAGTTTAGAAGCTGTGTAGAGGAATGTGGATTGCGCTGTCTGATACGACCAGTTAAAATTTTTATGCCCATTGTTGATGTGAATGAGTGAACCAAGTGTCGCTAGCAAAAGTGGCCTAAGAATATAATTTAGCTACATTGCCATTTCCATTGTTATAGCAATTGTACAAAAAAAGACTTAAAACGATTCTTCTTTGCATCAGGGACTGTATGTCAAAAGTTATGGATATGGAAAGCGTATTGGGGAGCAGAAACCCAGATATGAGAATTATATTCTAGATGAAAACAAATTTGTGCCTTACATAGATGTAAGATGTCGCGAGGCCAAGTGCTGCTTACATCGGTACAAAAAGCCTATTTTACGAGTTTTGTAGCTGACAAGAGATGGTCAACCGGTGACAGTTAATGAGAGTATCAGTTAACCGAAATGATGTGAGTTTGGCAAGCAAATGCTTAAGCCAAATTTGGTCAAATGTGAGATATCTAAAGCGACTACAATCTCCGGATTGTTCTAATGCAGTGTTTCAAACTTGCGTCATATATGGAAGATCACTTGCTCAACGACTTTGACTAAAACTGTATCGGTGTTAACTAAGTAGTTTGTTAGATTTAAAGAAAGAAAGTAGTTTCTGATTGATTGTTTTTTCCATGACTTCAGACAAAATTGAAGTGATGGTTAACCCACACGAGGTGAATTTGGCAAGTAAACACTTGTGCCAAACCTGGTCAAATATTCTTAAAATATCTAAAGCCACTACACCTGTTCACCGAATCGTACTGAATGTAGTTTTCCAAACTTGGAACACATGAAAAGATCACCTGCTGAAAGACTCTGCCTAAAACTATATTGGAAGTCACTAAGGTATTTTTAGATTCAACGAAAGAAGGTAGTTGCTGGTTGATGGCTTTTTCCACTTCAGACAAAATGGAAGTGATGGCAATTGGTCGGCATTTAGAACGATCCATCTAGTCAGCTTTTTAGGGAATAGGTTGAAGGCTTGCTAACTTCCATGATGCAGGAAGTTCTACAGAAGACATAGAAATTGAATAGAGATTAAATAGGAATTGTACTAGTTGGGGGAAACGTTTCCTTAAAACAATAGCTGGGGTACCATCTGTCCGAGTCGCTTCATTGGAATCAGGCCTACTGATGATCGATTATAGGAGCTTCTGTAGAAAATGAATAGGTTTTATAACTTTTTCAAAGTTATTAAGACCTGAGTTTGTTGCAAATAAATCCATAAAAAGATTAGCATTGTCTACAGTCAGCTATCACTGATCCGATGGGAGGAAATAAAGACGTACCAAAGTTTTTATTGATGGCTTTAACTTAACACCAAAATTTATGACTGTCCAAAGGAAATGTAGCTATTTCATTGCATTTTCGTTTGAATAACTCTTCAGCTTTAGTGATAGCACCAACCGTTTTATTGGATTTCCATTTGGTGGAAAATTTATTTTTGAAAGATATTGGATCAGCATAAGCGCTACAGAACAAGGGTTGGAAACGAAAAGAATATATTTTTATATTTTATATATTTTTATAAAGTTGGTATGATATTTTTCACTAACGTCAAATTTGATTAGCTTATTTTCACATGGTTGATGTATGTTGCCTTTTTTAAGTATTAAAAATGAGGATTTATTTTTAGTTGTATCAAATTATTTTGTGAAATTTAATAAAAATCTTTTATTTTAATTCAAGACACTCCAGAAAAAATTTATGGGTAAGTTATAATACGACGGAACCCTACTCCTTCACTCAAAATTCAATTTACTCCTATTATTACACAGTAATCCGTGGTTACTATTCATTTCAATTAAATGTGGCAACTGCTAAATTAATTTTGACATATAATCAGATTTAAGGTTAGTGCGAACCGTCTAATACCAGCATACCTTTGGTGTAATAATAAAACACCCAAAATCTAGGGGGAAAATAAAAAAAATAGATTATATATATAATTTTCACATAAATGTTTTCAAGTGCATGAACAAACCTATAAAGACAAAAAATAAACAGACAACATGGCATGACTGCGTCTAGCAGAAACGTGTCGAACGCACCTTATTTTCACACGTTTAAACATTACTACAGAAAATCAAATTCAAAACATACTCTAATCAAAAACGAGGATTGGAATATATTTTTCATAATTTTAACGTCTAGGAATAGTGGACTACCAAGTAACCTTATGCGCATCAACTATTTTAATTATTAGCTCTACAATCACCAGAATTTTGCGTTAGTTCCATCCTCAGCAAGGGATCTTTAATGTACTGAACATCACATTAATTCGGGACCTACGGTTTTACTTCTTATGCAGAAGAAAAACGAGTTTCAGTATTTCTCCGCTTATAGAAAAGTCTTTACTGGGATCAAACCCCGTTTCCCGTTCCAAAGGTAAAGCCGCTATTCCTCAGACGACAAAGGCGGCTATAATTTGTATTAAGGTATATTCAAATATAGCATAATTCCTTTACAAAACACCTCGCAAAGACAGAGTAGTAGTAGATTATTTCTTACGATATTTTATTTTATTTTACAGAACGATCATTCAGTAAAAATTCTACTGCTAACGCATCAAGAGATTAGGTTTGCCATTCATTAAGGGTTAAGTCGAAACTGGTGGACATGTTCAACGAAAAACTGCATGGAAGTAGTTTTAGTATACTCCGGATCCTTAATTTTTGTGATGGACGAATTTTGTGAAAACCACTAAAATTTTTCGAAGTATTGTCCTGGTGAAATTCAAGACTGGCGAAGATCTAGGATTTCTCAGGGGTTTGAATTCCATGACTGTACAGTTAATGTTATGACATAATTTTTGATACACGCAAACTAGCGATACGGGATTGCCTAATTTGAAAAGAAGCTTAAAGAGAGGAACGTGTGCATTTTGTTCAATATGTGTTTGATACATTCGAAAACGAGAGTTTATCACCCTTAGTACAATCGTAACAAGTAATGAAACTTTGATTTTCAAGCATGACCCGGAAACCAAACAACAATAATCCAGGATATGGAGTCGAGAGCATGCAAGTTCACTGTTGTAGACGTTACTCCCCGGGAAACTGGCCAAACTGTTACTACAAATTGATATACCAAACTGCTTACCACAAGTTTTCAAAAACTTGTTACGAAACTAGAAAAATAGGAATTGTGCACCATTTTCCATCACACGATGGCACCAGCTTACACTGCTAACGAAACGAACAGCATTGTTCAGGTTTTAATAATTGCTAACGTATGTCTCGGTGTTATAACTAGTTCAGGTACTGTACGTTAAACAAGAAATAGGTTTATTAAAGAGAATTCGCTTATGCTAACAAACAAATATATTTTCCTTTTAAAAATAAACAATTTCTTCATTAATTAGTAGCTGAAGTTTATCGTTAGAACCCTTAAAAAATAATGCAGTATAATATGAAAATGACAACCATAACCGGTTGGACTGAACAAAAATCAAATGCTTAAATTAAACACATATAAAAAATTCATGTATTTAAAATTCTTGGTATGCCGATTCTGCAACTGAAATTCATACAAACCTAACACTGGCATAGTATTATAAAAATAGTTATCCCTTACAAGAAACGCAAAAAGCAGTTATTAGTTGTACAAATGTTCTATACTAGTGCACAAAATATAACTTCAACAGTTATCGTCTATAAAAACACAAAAGGAATAATTTATTAAGTACGTAGATTAAGCAATTTAAATCAGAAATGTTCGAGGAACGAGTGCGAAATTTGCGAAAATGTACATAAAGCAATATGTACATTTTTACCCTAATCAAACTTCGCTTGTTCCGAACTGGTTTTTAAATTAAAAGAAATGTACTGATAATTTACTCAAGTGAATTGTGTACAAATTACATACAAATATGAATAATCAATTTTGATGAAGTGGATAAATAAACACTTACATACCAGGTGGTGTACACATGTAAGTGTAAATTCAAGACAGGCAATTAGTGTTGGTATTTTAATCCATTAATATATTTCTAAAGTATTCGAACCAAAACACTTCAATCAAAGCGTTTCGATTAAATTATCTCATTCAACCTGCTTCAATTAAATATTGTAACTAACCTATTCAAAGTATTCCAAAAGGTTTTTATTAGTATTTCCAATTAAGATGATATAATCAAAGTTAATTAATGCATTCCTAAGCATTTCAAGTAAAATACTTTAACGGTCCAAATGCGGTCACTTTAAAAAATGGATATTGAAAAATCTCAAACAAAATTATCAAATGAACTCACACACTAACTTTCAATAATTGAGAGTTTCTCTTTTCCAATTGTAAAAAATCATTCTAACTATAAATAAAAATGATTCTAGGTAACGCTCAGCCAATATCATCCATTAATCTTGACAAATTGAAGCAAACATCAATTAATCATACCTTGAACGTATCTCGAAGCAAGTTAAGGAAATTTGTCTGCCTTTAGCAAAGAACCCACATCAAACGAGTTTTTACACATTTTATCCGGTAATGATGGCAACTTAAATATTGGTGGTCGCATACAATAATGAATGTTAGAAACGTTAGGACTAGTTACACAGATATGAATTATACAACATCAAAACTAGTAAGGTACATACACATCGAGTGGAACTAGCTCCCTCGATAGCTCAAATACTTAAGAGCCTTACTCTAGATAAGTAGCGGTCGTGGGTTCGAGTTCCACTCGATGCAATCTTTTACTGTATGTACGTTGGTAGTTTTAATAATCCACAATTTGCATACTGTTATGACTTTGTCATAATTAGCAGTTAGATGCATTTAGATTATAGTTTCTTTTTAATTTATATTTGCCTGCTTATAGCAACCTTTCTATATTCCAGTCTTGTGGGTTAAATTGAAAATTCATTGCCACAAAAGTGACTGGTTACACATAAAAAAAAAAAAAAAAAACACACACACAACAACAACAATATATATATATATATATATATATATATATATATATATATATATATATATATCACATTTTTTTTTTGTGGTGTGGGTGTATTTTGTTTGTTAAAGACTGCAAGTTCAAAAATATGACTGCTGAGGGAAACAAAGAAGACTAAATCCGAGACGCTTTTATAAGTAGTCTAAACGTGTCCCATATTTGCGAAGGATTCTTGGAGAATAGCACTTCAAAGATTGAAAAAATTTATTGCGCAATCTCTAAAATATGATTAACATCATGCCGAATACCATGTTCAAACTAGTAATGTTGTTGGGTCCACGAATACCAAGTCACAAGAACCTGAAACATCTGAAGCTGAAGTATAGCGCCCATTACTAAGTTTTACTTCTGTAGAAATAGGAGAAATCTTTCAAGGAATTCGTGTCTAGCTAAAGAAGCTGTCTGCAAAAAATGTAGGAAGGTAGGACATTTTGTAAAAGTTTGCCAAAGTAAGAGTAGTACAAATTCTAAAATAACGGTTACCCACATTATTTACAAACTTATCCAGTGATTGTAAACCAATTGAAACAAAATCCAGGAAATTTAGCTAAGAATATTCTAACTTCATTAAGTACGAAATCAAAAGACTGCTTGGAGAAGGAATAGTTGAAACTAGCACCTTGGAGAGCACAAGCTATTGTTAAGAATGAATATCACAAGGTAACAATGGTGATTGATTATTCTCAAACTATTTATCTTCCTACTAATTTGCATGCTTACCCATTACCAAATATAAAAGAACTTGTTAAGAAGATTGGTAATTACAAATATTTTAGTACTATCGACCTTAGAAGTGCGTATCACAGTTAGCGGTTAGTCACTCTTAATAAATTATTATAAGTTTTTGTTATGAACGAATAAGTTCAAAGGTAAATATGTAATTAAAAATTATTATTAATTTTTTAAATACATAAAAAAAGTTTAATTTGAACCTGCGACCTGTACTTTTAGAGTACTGCGCTAATTGCGCTATCGAAAGCCCCAATCGATGTAATTTTGTTTTTATGTAGAACTGATATAAATTCTAAATATAATAAATTATAAATAAATAATAATAATATTTAGAATTTATATCAGTTCTTAATAAAGACAAAATTAATATCGATAGCGCAGTTGTTTAGGTGGTACTCTAGCAAAGTACAGGTCGGGTTAAATCCAAAACTTTTTATTTATGTATTTAATCAAATTAATAATAAGTTTATGGAATCGATAAAGAAATACAATTTAACAATTAATGATGAGAAAAGTTTATTCAATCAAAAATGAATCCAAATTCTGGGATATCTTATTAAGAATTCAACGTTACAACCTGGCCCATCAGGAATGGAAGTTTTGCTTAAGACGCCTTTACCAAGTGACGGTGCTTCTTTAAAGCGAACCCTTGGTATGCTTACCCATTACTCTAAATGGATTCTACATTTTTCTTCCAAAATTCAAAATCTTATAAAATGTAACCATTTCCCTTTGGATAATCAGGCTGAAATTTATTTTGAAAACATTAAAGAATAGATAGTTAACTCATTTATCCAGTGCATTCAAGAAGGTGTTCCCTTTGTAGTGGAGACAGATGCATCGGAACACTCGATCGCAGCTACATTAAGTCAAACTGATAGACCTGTACCTTTTTCTCAAGAACACTTAATAATCTGTTTCATTAATTTAAAACACAGCAGCAAAATTAAAAACGAGAAGACACTTAGGTGGAGGTTGGAATTGGCCTGTTTTAATTTTGACTTTATTTATCGACCTGGCAAAAATATTGTTGTAGCGGATACATTTTCACGAGTTTGTGGTGCCATAGTGCCGAGTGGTACACTGGATTCGATCAAAGAATCTTCCATATTCTGTTGAAAAAGTACAGAAAACGATTGCCTCTTGCCCCACATGTGCTGAATTAAAACCGAAATTTCTAAAAGTTCATGATGGAAAGGTTATTAAATCTACTTCGTCCTTTGAACCTAGAAATAAATATATTCTTACAATTATACACGAACATTCTAGATTCCCGTTTACTTATCCACGTCCAGATACGCCTCCTGATACTGTTGTAAGTTGTTTTAAAGGTTTGTTTTCAGTTTTCGGTATTCATTCATGTAGATCATGGTGTTGCTTTCCTATCCTAGAAATTGTAATCATGTCTTATGTCTAAGGGCATAACTACTAGCCGTTGTACTCCATATAACCCTAGAGGTAATGGACAAACTAAGAGCTACTATGGAATAATTTGGAAAACAATTATGCTAGCATTAAAGTCTCGAAATTTAAACATTTCACATTGGAAAGCAGTCCTGGCAGGTGTTCTACAATCAATCAGATCAATCTTGTGTATATCAATCAATTGTACACCACATAAAAAATGTTTGTTCACCAGAGAAAATCAATGCATCTTGGTTAAATGAACCTGGGCCAATTTTTGTTAAGAGGTTTGTCAGACAAAGCAAATATGAACCGCTTGTTGAGAAGATGAATTTAATTGAAGCATTGAAGATAATGGCATGCTTGAGATAACTGCTCATTGTTTTGAAAGCGCAAATGAAGAAAGGACAAGCTCGCAAACCTCAAATGTTGAAAATAACGCATCTAAAATTGACACTCCACGCGTATTAAATGACTACCCCAGTATTTAAAGATCACACCAAATAATAGTCCTGGGGAGAATATGTATTGTTGGTGTCATTATTATTTATTCGTTATTGTTAATTATCATAGTTATCCCGCTTCATTTTATTGTCAAAGTCATACTAAAATTATATGCTAATTAAAGCCTTTAGAAAAGGGTTTGTTATTATTATTTCACAAGCAATTTGTTTCTATGTCAACGTATTGTTAAATTTGTATAATGGCCTACGCCGTTATAAGTATCATAATTATCGAGGGTAGAGTACTGTTACTGAATTATAACACATATTACGACAAAAAAGTAAATTTGTAAATAACGGATGATTTTCAAACTTTTAAGATAATATATTTAGAATTGACATCAGTTCTACATACATAAAGACCAAATTTATATCGATTTATATGGGACTTGAGCCTTTATGGCGCAGTTGGTTAGCGCGGTACTCTAGCACAGTACAGGTCGTAGGTTCAAGTCCTACTCGAGGTAAACTTTTTATTTATGTATTTAATAAAATTAATAATAATTTTTAAGATAATAGTTTACTATTGTTTGATATTCGGAAGAATTACGTTTTTTTAGAATTTAGGCGTTTTCATAATGTAGTGTATAAATGAAACAGACCATAACAGATCATGCAGTTACTAAATCACTTTTTTAGGCACTGATAGAATACATTACTCAAGCACACAGGGGTGTACGAGGTGTTATTTATGATAGCCAAAAGGAAACTCCTATAGTAAAAGCAAGCTTGAAAATAATTGGAAGGGAAATGAATTTTACTTCATCGGAAAAAGGAGAATTTTGGAGAATATTATTACCAGGAAAATATAAATTACAGGTAACTCAATATTCAATCTTTCCAAAAATAAATACTAATTAATTTTTATTTTAGATAAATGCAACAGGATATCATTCAGACGAAATACCGTTTCAAGTGATTGATTATAAAAATGCTCTACCTAAAGCAACAATTTTAAAAATTTTACTATACAATATATCACTTCCCAAACCTACTCCTCCACCAACAAATCCAACAACTTTATTTCCAACACATATATTTACACAGGAATATTATCCTCCGCATCCCGCAGTAACAAATTATACTAATGAAATACGCAATCAAAACATTAATGGTAATCCTTTAACACTTTCAAGCACAAAAGACAAATTCAGCAAACTGATCACTATGCCACTGTTTAAATATTTTGGAGTAATTTGTATTTTCGCGGTAACGTACGTTATGTAGATGAAGATTGTGATTAAGGAAACTGTAGGGGCTAGGCCATAACAACGTGATATTAGTTAAAATTCTATAAATTATACATTAAATATATAAGTTGTACATAATGTAAATAATTTTCTAAATAAACTTATCTATTGTTTCCGTATAGTTTAATAGATCATTCAAAAGTCATTTGTCGATTCAGAAGGTTTGAATTAATTTAATAAAATTATTATTGTACCAGCTGATATTCACATTTTCGGTCAAAGTAATGCAATTTTACCTTCTGGTTACTTTAGGCAATCACAGATGGAAAACACTTTTCCAGGCTATGTTTTAGAAGAATTTAGTATCTCATATTATATATATATATATATATATATATATATATATATATATATATATATATATATATATATATATATATATAAAAAAATCGGAGTCAGTCAACCATTGTGTCAGTCTAGTCCAGTGCGGTGGCGCGTTTATTGTGACGGTACATAGAGTTATATTGTGTTCTCTGTGTTTAGCAAAAAGTATTTAGTCAAAATGGCCATAGATGTACTAAAACAAAATATGAGGGAAAAATTTAATTCCATACTTTTGAGCAAAGGCTGTAAGTATAACAGTGTTATAATTACAAAGGAAAATTCGCGCTAATTGAAGATATAAAATGAATAAAAATCTCAAAGATGAAGGAATCATCCCGTGATTACCGCATTATGGAAAGGTAGGATTCTCACCTCCAAGGTTCGGAAAAACTCAAGAACCCCTTTCTGGTTCTAATAAATATGTAAAACTCTACGTTCATGTGGAAGAGTTATTTGAAATACTTCATTTCTCATTCGTCCATTGGTCACGGGGCAGACAGAATGGTCAAGGAATTGAATAAACGCTTCAGATATATAACGCAGGCCCAAATTAAGGTTTTTTTTTATGCGAATCTTGCCAACAAAAACAAAAGAGTGAAAGGAAGCGTATTGTAGTGAAACCAATAATTTTCCTCATTTTAACAAGATGCCAAGTGGACCTAATCGATTACCAGTCGCAACCTGACAGAACATACAAGTTTCTTATGGTATATCAAGATCCCTTGTCAAAATTTGTTGTTTTGAAGCCTCTAACCTCAAAGCGAGCAAATGAAGTTGCTTATCATATACTAAACATATTCTTTTTTGATTGGAACGCATGTATACTCCAGTCGGATAATAGGCGAGAATTTTTTAACAACATTTTTGAAAGTTTAAAATCAATGTGGCCGGAACTAAAAATAGTGCATGGTAAAAAAAGCCAGGGCAGTGCGGAAAGGGCCAACCAAGACATTGAAAACATGCTGACTACTTGGATGACAGAAAATAATACCAACAAACGGAGTGGGAGTACGCTTTGTACAATTTATGAAAATCGAGCATACCATTCTGGATAAAAGGAACCCTTATGAAGCAAATGTTCGATGTAAAGGGTAGAACTTTCTTCAACTTTCATACCTAAAGACGTATTTGATTCTATTAATAGTGAAGAGGACCTAGAGCAAACTGATACACAACCCATCGTTTCTAATGAAGCAAGGATAGTCAAAATCCCATTAATTCTCAACACTCAACACAAAAAAGCAAAGGCATGGCAATGAAACACAAACAGAAGAATATGACAATGAAACAAGACAAGAAACGTTACCATCTATAGATCTTGCTTGTATTGTATGTTTGAAAGAAACATCAGGCGCCCCACTTGCTAAATGTAACAATAACGTTCACGCAATCTGGGTGTAACTCAAGCTACTGAAGGTTTTGGTAGCAAACTAGTATGTTCCATATGCGTAAATCAGATTAATCAAGAAATCAATGAAACAGTGCCAAAGAAAGCTTGGAGCAGGCAAAAAAAATGCAAGCATTATCTGATGAATCACCCAGTGGCTAATGAAGGCACCACTGTAAGAATAAAGACACGCGACGTGGATAGAGCGAAGACTGATGTTCGCTCAATTTTTGGCAATAGTTCTTAATAAATCAGACGACGGGTTTTATAAACTAGGTACTAAAACGAGTGTCTTGAAGCAACTGTATGTTCGATCTCAATTTAGTATTTGTAAAGAAAAATTCATCACAATAGAAGAAGTTCCTGACGTCGAAGTATCTTTACGTAACGTGGCAACAAATCAGTTTCTGGGCAGTGGTCAAGGATTTCAAAATGTGGATGCAAAACCAAATGCATTACAAAAAATGCCTTTGTCGGAAACATAATGTCCTGTGTAACTCTAAGTGCCACCAATCTTTAGTTGCACAAACAAATAGGAAATTACCATGTATTCGGAATGTAGTACTGTTAGAATAAAGATATTTTCATTTTACAACTGTTTTATTTTCATTAATTGTATCGTATGTGCAATATGTAAATATAAACTGGTTATTTCTGAACTTTAACTGCTGTATTTCAGTTAACGCATATTCACTAGATAATTTGCACAATGACTAGATAAAGTGAGGAAATAAATGATGTTTACGCACTTTAACTGGTGGGTACAGATAATTTGCAGATTCCTAGGTAATGTGTCTAACGGAGATACGCACGTTATAGTTAACATATATTAGCACTCTAAGGCCAGCAGGCCTATGACTTGGTTGACTGTCCGTTTCAGTCGTCCCTGTTATTTGCCACTATTTTCCAATTTTGGATTCCCAATCTTCCTCTCTTTCAAAACTTCGCTTATCCATCTCTTTTCGGTCGCCCTCTTGTTTGGGTTTCAGTGAGTGTCGTTTCTATCACCTTCCTGGCATCCTCGCAGTGTGCCCTAACCACCTTAGCCTCTGCGCCTTTATTACCCCTATTATGTTTGGTTTACCGTATAGTTCGTTCAACTTAGTGTTAGTTCTTCTCACCATCTGTCTTCGATTTTCCGTATTATCCCTTCAGTCCTAAACGCTTAGCATTTCGTGGTCAGATTTCACTAGTTCCACACCTCATCGGTCGTATTACCGCTTTGTAGACATGCAGTTTTGCTTTTCTGGAGATTAATTTGTTACTTAACTCTCCGTTAGTCGCAACTCAATTCTGAACACTGAGGGTCGCAATGTATCCGAGAGGTACATTCATTTTTTTCTTCTGTGAGGGAGGTAATTTTCATTAAAAAAACGATTTATTCAAATATAAGTACAGTGAAAAAAAAATATTGATCCTTAACTAGGTTAGCACATTTTGCAAACACCATTGTGCAATGATCGAGACATAAAACTTGTTTACAATTGTAGCATACATATTTACTCAATTCCCAATCTTCCCAAGTCTTCCAAATCTTCGCTTATCCACTTATTTTTCAGTCTCCCTCTTCTTTGGGTTTCAGTGAGTGTTTCTATCACCTTCCTGGTATTCTCGCGGTGTGCCCTAACCATCTTAGCCTATGCGCCTTTATTACCCCTATTATGTTTGGTTCACCGTATAGTTCTTTCAACTCATTGTTAGTTCTTCTCTGCCATCTGTCTTCGATTTTCTCGCTTTATCCTGTAACGGTATAAAGGGTGGTAGAACGGGATTACAGACAAGATTGGCCTTTTGCACCGACCAGTCAGCGTATGGGAGTGGGTAAGATGTTGATAAATTTTGCACATCCAGAATAGTAAATCGTACGTAAGTCAAAGTAGGGGATGAAGACGTAATCGGATCGGTTAAGGGCGCCAGAATGTTTGGTAGTCAAAATAAGGGACGTCGTGCCAAAATTACGAATACATAGCGTGTCTAAACATACAAAAACATACGCCTACCTACCCGCAATCAATCCCAGGTGTCCTCGACAGCAACTCAGCAAACCACCTGAAATAGGGCTTCAAAATAGCACTACACGCCTGACAAATAAAAGCGTGTTAATCACTCAATAATGTTACGTTACGTTACTACACCTCAGTGTAAATAATTAGGCATAATATAATAATCTTAACAAAACAAAACAAAAAAATTACCCTTAATGGATGCACTCTAAATGAATTAATAGTCAACTAGAAGTCAATAAAACACTGAATATCATTAACGCTATCACTCAATAAAGAAACTGTAACTTCGTTACGTTAAAACTTAAGCTCCTAAATTACCGGTAAATTTGCAATTTAAAAAAAACTTTTATGTAACACAAAAGGGGTTTTCACAGAATTAAAACAAATTTATGATACCTAAACAAAGCTATAATAAATTAAAAAAATAATATAAATGTAAACATACGATAATGCTGGCCAGAATTCTGCGTAACGCCGTTCTAAATTGCTTAACCTAAATATTTCGTGGATTATTAAACCACACTACTTCAGGGTCAATTGCCCTTTAATACAAAAATGAAGAGTGTGAAGGCGGAGCGTCAGAATTATGATTACTTACAATAATTAAACCAAAGCAACAACTTAATTTAAAAGGTAACCGACTCCGCTTTCAAACCTTCGTTAACAAAGAAAATAATTTAAGGCACACACAGAAGATCTTGAAAATACTCAATAAAACACAATGTTATACTACCTTAATGTCTAAGTTAGCACCTCGAAAATGAACCCGGTGACCAACTACTGCTATTACGGATACGGAATCTCCCTAGTCTGACACAAGATGATGAGTGATATGTTGACTATTTCTTTTTTTTCCAAACGGGTTCCTTGATTGAATCTCGGTAAAGTGTTACTGCATTAATTAAAAACTTCTTTTAAAATAATGAATGTGCGCTCAACTTGCTCGATAACTTTTATCTTTTAAATAGTTTTCTTTACACTACCAATCCAAAAGGTTATTAACTTTATTTATATAAATATAATTTTAATATTCTGCGAAAGTTTCTTTGTACTTCAACACGCCCTGCACGGCAATTAAGTGGCACTTCAAGAACGTTAATTTAATAAGTCCGCAACAGCGACATAAACCAACGAGGTCACAAAAGCACTAAAATAACACGACGGTGATCCCCAGGTAACTTGATTACGTAAAATCGAAATCGGCACTAGGTCTTGTCCTTCGGTGATTGAGCGATTTCACTTAAAATCCCTTGACAGGTTTTCTTCAAAAGTAGGTAACTACCCTCACAACACGAAAGTTCGTTCGTTAAACACCAAAAGGTCCAATCTATCAACGTTCTAACCAACCCCTTAAGCTGTAACAACAAACGTCACAGTAACACTCCTCGAGAGCGCTGTCAAGCCGAATCCCCAAATTATTACCAAATTCCATCTTGGATTTTGAATCCCACCACTCACAAAAAATCTCATTTAATCTAGATCCACCAATTAAGAAACGGAAGGAGAAGATATGATACCCCCTACCCACAAATTTCGTTCTCAAACGTAAGGGCTCGATAATTTTCAAAATTCTAAACGTCAGCAGAATCGACGTGAAAAATATCTCGGTATTTTCATTTAAGTTCAAACAGTTAGTCCCACATTCTATCTTTATGACTCAAAACCAACATACTCAATATTAAATTGAATCACTGCAATTAATCGGCTCCATGTCGCCCGAATAATATCAAATATATTTAAATCTACGTTCTTTCTTTAAGTTACTTAATTTTACAAAACTTTCTATTAAATTTTAAGGAAATCAAACGAAATAAACATTATTTAAACTTATATACAACTATTTACAAATAAAACGCTACTCAACATTCAATAACCGGGGAACAATAAGGAAAACAATCTCTCAAAATTTAAATGCAATATTACGAAAAACTCAATAAATTTAGAAACCAATTATCGATGATTTCAAACCTCATTCCTTAAATTACGGAATAGTAATTCACAAACAAAAAAACTTAAGCTCGAAACACACCATCCTGAAAGGTCGCGACACACGTAAAACAAATTCATCCATACAGCTCAACTCAACAGCAAAATTTGACGGTAAATCGCTAGAAAATCGTGATCCCATCACAATCCTCATCAGTACCCTTCGGTCCCAAACACTTAGCACTTCGTGGTTAGATTTCACTAGTTCCACACCTCACACGCACATAGCACCACCCGTCGTATTACCGTTTTGTAGACATGCAGTTTCGCTTTTATGGAGCTTAATTTGTTACTTAATACTCCGTTAGTCGCAACTCAATTCTGAACACTGAGGGCCGCAATGTATCCGAGAGGTACATTTATTTTTTCTTCTGTGAGAGAGGTAATGTTCATTTAAAAAACGATTTATTCAAGTATAAGTACAGTGAAAAAAAATTATTGATCGTAAACTAGGTTAGCACATTTTTCAAACATCATTTTGCAATGCTCGAGACATAAAACTTGTTTGCAATTGTAGCATACATATTTACTCAATCTCGTTCTTTTATTTGCGTAAGAAGTGCTGCATCGCTTTCTTTTTAGCGAATCTCCAGCGGGCAAGTTTTCAAATTGATTATTTTCTATAGGTTTGAATCTTTCCAAGTTTCTCTGTAGCTCGTGTGGCATTCCGTTGGTACGAATTGATCTGCGTTGTAGGTGTTCACTGGTCAGTTTATTTGCAAGATTGCGCAGAAACTTTCTTCTTGAAACATGTGGATTATTAATGTCAAGGTGTATAGTTCTTGTATCATGTTTAACATTGAGAAACATATTACCATCGGTCAGCTTTTAGCGTTACGAGCAACATTACATGTACCGCGTTTCTTGTCTACTACATCCACACCACACATTGTAAAAAAGTCAACACTTCTTTTATCTCCTGTAGACAAGTCAATTGCGTCGTGTTTGTGCAGACTGGATACGAGAAGGACGTTATTCTTTTAGAACGTAGGATTGTAATGTACAGTCTCGCAGAATGCAAAGAGACTAGTTGTTGGCAATCGTTTTCTAGTATTAGCAAACACTGGAGGTACCTGGGAATTTTTTTCAGTGTGCCGACATAGCTGAGGTTATTTCGTTTTAATTCGCTAACAAGATTTATACCAGAAAATCAATTATCTGCTGTGACGCTGCGGCGAGTGTTGTACGTAGGAAACAATAAGCGCTTGACAACATCAACAGGTTTATTGCATTGTTGGCACGGACCACCTGGCTGCTTGCCTGCGTATATTTCAAGGTTGTAACATTAGAAAAGTTTGGCGTCTACGAGAGCAAAATATTTTAGACCACATTTAGCAGGTTTAGATGATACATACTGACGAAACTTACACCTGCCTCTAAAAGCTTCCAACGGTTCGTCAATTGTAACGTATTCACATGGTGAATTAGTATTTAATTTCTCAAATATGTCACTCGCGTACTGCTGCTAAATTATCATCTCTTGAAGCATTGTCAAAGCGACCACACCAAGTTAAAAATCTGAACCTTCTCAGAGACATTGCCAATCTAAATCTTTCGACGTCATCCCCACCAGATGCCCATAGTTCTTCCCAATTCTGTCTGTTACTTCTTGTGTAATTTTCTTTGGTTTTTGTGACATATTGATTTGTGTGAAGCATAGTTTCATCGAATAGACATTTCCATGAGTTCAATGCTCCATTTATTCCAATAGCCTTTCGTTTTACTGTAGGAATGTGGGTAATATTTTCTTTACCTTTCTTTCTAGAAGCCGGATTTTTTTTATTTGTAATTGTAGCTTTATCCTTCCCAAGAAAATACTCGTCTTCCTCTACATCACTTTCAGATACTTCGTCTTCCTCTGTTTCTGATTTGCCCTCTCTCTTACTTACAGTATCTTCCTCACTTTCAGTATCTTTTCCGAAACTTTCTTCACTTTCAGTGTCAAAATCATTTAGTAAAAATACCTGAAGTGTCTCGACGTCTTCAGGATTGCTGAAGTGATATATTCTTTTGCCTTCCATTGTCTGAAAAAATATTAACCAATATGTTAGGGAACGATGATGACCATTATCTAATTATAATATTAAAAAAGTAAGAATAGCATCTTCTGGTATAATTAGTTGATGTACATACAACCCCGATAGAATAAATCTATCAACGTTGGTCGCAATGTATCCAGCGGATACAAAGGTGAAGGATCTGTAAATTGTTTAAACAATGAGAAACAATTTGGTATGAAAATTGAATAGTTTTTGCAACATTCGCATTACTTACGTGATTGGTCGATTAGAACCTCCCAGATACCAACGCGTTTTTCGCACAACTAGCACGGACGGTGCCCACAGACCAACTGACTGAGGAGACGTTTCGGAAGGACTAGGTGAACCGGCATACCCACTGAATCAGCTGCGTGTCTATGGTGAGCGAATCAAGGTACGTTGTATCTCACTGATCAGGTACGACCATCGGAGTGTTAATATGCTGCTTAGCGAGTACATGCACCTATTTCCTTTTATTATCCTCACTGCGATTTCTTCAGAGCATCCTAGCGCTCTTCCAAATTTTGTTCCCAGTTAGATAAAACTCTCCATGTCTTCAAAGCGGTACTGTTTCCCTTTGCCAGACCTTACTTCCAAGTAGGTGTTACTCTTAAATTTAGTATCCTCCCACACTATAAGTTTGGCTTTATCCTTGTTTATTTGTAACCCCTGCTAGTGCGCTGCTTTTTCCAATCCTATTATTATCGTCTTCAATTTTTCTTTGCTCGGTTTTATTAGCGTTACATCATCCGCGAAAGCCAAACAATCGTGTCGCTTAAGGTACATTTTTTCACACTTATTTATGTTTGCTTCTGTCAGAATTTTTTCTAACGCACAATTGAATAGTAACGCTAATACGGGGTCACCTTGTGTATTTTATGATCTCAGCTGGTATTCCGCCCGTTCCAGGGCTTTTGTTGTTCTTCATCGTTTTTTACTATTGCGTCAACTTCACTGTATTGTGGAATCGTTTCCTTTTCTTCTTGTACACATGTCTCTTCTCGTTTCTCACTTCCGTATGCTCTTGCTTTCTCTTCCTTTTCCTCTTCATCGCCCGATTTTTCATTTAGTAAGTCCTGAAAATACTCCGCCCACCTCCTCAAAACGTCTTCCTCTTTTAGCAGATTTCTCTGTTTGTCTTAGTAATAGACCGCCTTTATGTGGTATCCTTGTTTCTGCCCTTTTACTCCTTGGTAGAAATTGCGAATTTCCTTGTTTCTTTGTAAAAGGCTTCTTCTCTTTAAGTTTTCTTTTACATGCTCTCCGATCTTCCTTATAGCGGTTTATTTTTTCTTCTGTTTGAACTTGTATCATTTTAATTCCTTTCTGTCCTCTCCTATTTAGTGCTTCTTAACATTCTTGGTCGAACCAATCTTTCCTTGTCTTTGGCTTTTCTTTTATTTAATTTTTACTGCATTTCGAATAGTATTAACTATATTTTACCTGATTCCTTCAATACTTGTGTTGTTCGATTTATTTATCTTTTCTTGCACTTTTTCGGCGTACTTTCTCTGGCCCTTCTCTGTCTGTAGCACCCCTGTGTCATATCTTCTCCAGTTTTTATTAGTTGTTTTTGGGAAAGTGGGAATTTCCTGTTTTAGTCCTATTCCTACCATAAAATGGTCGATGTCTGCGTCTGGGCCTCTATAAGAACTTATGTTTTTGATGCACTTTTCTGATTTCTTTTCTACTAGCACATGATCCATTTGGTTTATGTGTTTGCGGTTTGATGTTGTCAATGTACGTTTATGGATATATTTGTGTTCGTAATACGCACTTTTTATTAGCATATCCTTCCCTCTGGCAAAAATTTTTACATTTCCATTTGTAATCGTGTGTTTACTGTGTCTTCCAAGGGTTAGTCTGTAGGTATCCTACTTTCCTACTATCGCGTTCGCATCCCCCATTACAATTATACTAATGATACTAATGAAATACGCAATCAAAATATTAATGGTTATCCTTTAAAACTCGCAAGCACAAAAAAGACCAATTCAGCAAGCTCAATAACCATGCCACTGTTTAAATATTTTGGAGTAATTTATATTTTCGCGGTAACGTATATTATGTAAAAAAAAATTGTGATTAAGGAAACTGTAGGGGCTAGGCCATAACAACGTGATATTAGTTAAAATTCTATAAATTGTGAATTAAATATATAAGTTATTACACAATGTAAATAATTTTCTAAATAAACTTATGTATTGTGTCCATATACTTTAATAGATTATTCCAAAAAGTCATTTGTCGGTTGAGCAGGTTTGAATTATTATTGTACCATCGGATATACGATATTCTTAGGCCGGACAAAAAAATAAAACATCGCGCTGTTTCTAAATCATAATGTTATTTCTACCTTCTGGCTATTTTAGGCAGGAAGAATTTCATATCTCATATGAGGAAAAGATAATATTAGGTCATTTCGGTGTATTATATGTAAAAGACGCAGTATTTTCAGTATTCATTGGTAGATTTTTTATTTTTCTGGAATGCACTTAATGAGAGTGAGACATTTGCGTCTTAATTACAGAGTTTAGGGGTTTCACTTGTTTGTTGCTCTTTTAATTGCAATTTTTTACCAATTTAGAATAGTTACATCACTGGGCTCACACCTATCGTTTATCTATTGCAATATTTCTAAAGCGTACATAAACAGTTTTCGAGTTATGGATCCACTAGATTTAATCCAAAGCACAAAGGGAAAACCAATGGTTTTATATGAAGGGCATAGTTTCAGGAAGAAAAAATTGCCAAAAGTGGAAATATTCGTTGGACTTGCACCAAAGAAAAGACTGAAAAATGTAGAGGAGCCTTAATAACTAGTTTAGACCTTGTCACTGAAAAAGCAGTGGAGCATGATTGCAAACCTGATATTGCGGCTAGTGAGGTTAAAAAAAGCTTGCTAATAGGAGGAAAAGGGCATGAGAGGAGGACGCAACAGTAAATTTTTTATATCAGGAAGAAATAGTACCGTTGAAAAACTTAGGATATAAACTAATAGTTGACGTTCGTTATATTCCTGTGTAAAAAGAACTGTAAGCTGCATCCGTCACGCCAAACTAGGATCTCTTAAGGAAACATCCAACGCAATCAATATTCAAATTTCAGAAAGCATATGTGAAATGGAAGATGGATCTTCGTTTTATTTGCCGATGACAAGTCAGAAGAGCGAATAATTATATTTGCATCCCAACACGGACGAACTATCTTGGAAACCGCTACAACAAGCAATTTATGCAAATGTATTCATTGCATGTGGATATTGAAAGTAATATTACGGAAACAAATATAATTCCGGTAATGTACGCGCTTTTCCCAAGTAACAAAAGGACTACATACTCCAGGTTATTTGAAATTAGCATAGGAAAACTTCGCAAGTGGAACCCAAGAATCATTAAAATGGATTTTGAAGTGGCCAAGATGATTTCTTTGAAAACCTTGTTTCATAATGTTCAAATAAGTGGTTGCAACTATCACTTCAATCAAGCTTTATGGAGAAAGGTGCAACAATTGGGTTTGGCTGTTGGTTATAAAGAAAATTAAGAAATTTGGCAACATGTGCGAATGTGTGCTGTTTTAGCATATATACCTCCGGATGACATTGGAGACGCGTGGTTGTTAATAATGGAAAATGCTTCGAACTCAGAACAACTGTAGGAATTTTTTGATCATTTCGTCGATCAGTGGATTGAGAACAGTGTCATTGATATTAGTATGTGGAACTGATTTGGTCAGCAGCACAGAACTAACTCCGTAGAAGGTTGGAACTACATACTGAACACTACTGTTAGAAAACAGCATCCTCACGTTTTTGATTTAGCAGGAAGTTTGAAAGCAGAAGCTACACATTTTAATCTTTTGGTAAAGCGAAAATATTTGAATTTAGAAGGGAAACGTCGCAGAACTCTTGCTTACGTGCAAAAACTTTAATAAACCCTGATCGTAAGCGTGTATACGGGTTGTCCAGAAACTCTACGGTCAAACTTTGCGTAGTGATTCTAGACCCAAAATAAGAAAAAGTTCATATAAACACAGGTCCGGAAACGATTCGTTTAGGACCTACAGGGTGTTAAAAATTTTATTTTCCTCGATTTATTTACCACGGTATATTGACGTTCCGTTTGAATTGGTTTGTTCCTTTTCAGTTCTAAGCAAAAAATGTACACTTGGTCGATGCCTCTCAGATCAACCGTTTTCGAGATATTTGTTGATGAACAGTTCAATTTAATTCTATAATCCTTAGCTAATTGGAATTAAAATCAAAGTAACGTATGTTTGCATTTTATTTTAACTTTGAATTTAAGAACGAAATGAAGCAATAAATAATAAAACTCAAAAATAAATGTTAAAAAGGTGTTCCACATGATGACCATTTGTTTCGATATATAATCTCACCTGTTTTGATAATGAGCGGAATTAAATTGAACTGTTCATCGACCAATATCTCGAAAACGGTTGATCTGAGAGGCATCTACCAAGTATACCTTTTTGCTTAGAATTGAAAAGGAATAAACTAATTCAAACGGAACGTCAATATACCGGGTGTAAAAAGTTAAGACCAATTAACTTTAAGCATACCACTGTAGATGGCGCGCTCTGCAGGCAGCATCAAAATCAATAAAATATTTAAGTTTGTCGATCACAAAACCCCGTGCTCCAAATTTCAGGACCATATTCAAAATATCGCCATAAAACCGAGGAAAATAAAATTTTTTCACACCCTGTAGGTACTAAACGAAGCGTTTCCGGACCTGGGTTTATATGAACTGCTTTTCTTCTTTTGGGTCTAGAATCACTACGCAAAGTTTGTCCGTAGAGTTTCTGGACACCCCGTATAGTCGAATTAAGTATGTATTTCTAAAAGAACGCAAAAATTATAAAAACAATAAGAAATATAAACATACAAAAAAATAAAATCAAAATAACAAAAAAAAACAAAACTCTAAAAAATAAACACAGACGATATCCAGTGGCTGAATAACTTTAAACAGGGCCGATTTTACGTTGACAGTCTCAAGCCTGTAAAAAGTGTGGAGGAAAGTTATTCTTTATTGCATTTTAGAAACCAAAGAGTACGACCTCCAACTTTACATAATGTTGGGGTTGGTATCATGGTATTTACAATTTTGTTTTTGTGTGTTTCTGTGATTATCTCATTACCAATTTGTTACATTAAGTAGAAATAGGTATCGGTCCCCAAAAGGGATGGGTGAGCAAATGTCTCGGAGGGCTAATGTCCTAATTCCTTTCAGTGCCGTGCCAAGGCCTCCATGCGCGCCGTGGCAAGAAAATTTTAGGCGCCTCCTCCTCTATGAGTGATTTTTTGCTCGTTTTTTGCAACTTAAAAGAATCGGTGTACGGTATACAAAACTATTTCTTAAGCGTTAAAATAACAATTTATTCAGACAGGTAGAAAGACAGGTAAAGAATAATAATATTACACCTCTTTCAAAATAGTAGATAGTTATCAAATATATCTTAAAACTGCAAATATATCTAACATATGTTTTATTTTTATTGTTATTAACAGTTGAAATTTATAAAATAATAGCTTTGCGTGCTTTATTTTTGGAAAATTGTTCTATCACGTTTTATGGGTCTAAGTTATTTATTAAATCTGATTCCATTGAAATAATAGCCAAATTTTCCAGCCGGACTTGTGACATTGTTAACCTTAAACAATTTTAATAATCTTTAATTTTTAAAAGACATTTCAGCTGTAGCCACTGAAACAGGCATTGTTAATAGTATTCGAAATAATATAGTAGTGTTAGGAAATGCATCATTTAATTTATTTTTAACAATATAATTTAATATCTCAATTGAATGGGTTTTTTTCAAAACAGCCAATGTCAAAATTTCTCAATTTTCAGGGAATTAAACAAATGTCACCAAACCGATATATTATGTTTTTTTAATACTTGTAAGCAAATATACATGTATTTTACAGATAAGGAGGATATTTGAATGTAATGTGAGCATCAGATTTTTTTCCTAAAAATTTAAAATAAAGTGTACTAAAACCTTATCAAACATTTTATTGAAACTTAGAAATACATTCAAAACTAGTCAAAAAATAAATTTATTTCATTTGGTATTAATCACTCCCGTCACTGATATCATTCTCATCGATGTCGATAGTAATGTCAGAGTCGGTAATTAGCTGGGTTTTTCAAAAAGGCTGAAAGAGCTATTAAATTTTTTATTTTGATATTGTTTACTGGTAGTGGTTGATTATACAATGACTTATGCTCAATGCATTTATGCAAAACTTTTTTATTTCGATCAACACATTGTATCCATGGTCCTGAATAAGCATTTTTAGTTTTAATATATTCAGAATCGGCAGATATTTCTATCATACGTGCTTCTCGAAGGCCTAACGTTGGTCACAGCAATTGGAAAAAGTACGTCTGGCATGCGTTTTGGATGTCGAAGAACATGACTTGCGCCATATTAACTACAGCAAAAGGATATGGTTTTACTCTTGCTTTTTTATTAAAGCATCGCAATCCTCGGGAACTACCGGGCTATTTATTCTGTTCTTTTTTTCAATTAGAACGAAATCTTGATCATTCGAAAGAAAAGAATGACCTGGTATAGGGAATACATGTGTTACTTTTGTAACAACCCATTTTGAGTTGTATTAAAATATACCGTAATTTATGTTTTCGTTCATTTAGTAGTAAATACAAGAAACATTTTATTAATTAATGATTTGTAAATATGTGGTAGGCAACTTAATTTGCATTTCTTGTAACTTAAGTTGCATATCTTTTAGGGTTTATAGTGCATATCTTTTAATGGTTTATACCACTTCTTTAAATTATTTTTTCTGCTCAATATTATCGCGCAACGCGTCATCGTTGACTTAATTCTTTGTGCAAATCTTTTCGCGCACGACTACATCGTCTGATATTCTAGGCGTCCATTTTAGTACTTAATGAACCTTATGTTGAGCAGGAAGCCATATTTTGGGCTTCCTAAATTTTGTGAAAGTGCCATTGATTTAATGGTGAGATGAATTAACTCGTAAAAATTAAAACATTTGCTCTTTTCAGGCACTTTTACTTTACTTACTTTTTGTACTATTACACTTTTAATTTTACCGCTTTTGATTGCACAATTAATTCTACTGTTACGTACGCTTTCATTTTATGATTGCAATTTTGCATTTAATATTTCAAGAAAATACAATAAATATTGGTTTATTCAATTTCAAGAAGACAAATTTATAAGAAATAAAATTTAGTTTGGGTGTGGTTGACAACATAAAAGCATTGTTATTGCAATATATTGCGCAACATTGACATAAGGATTACGTCACCTTGGTTTGCATTTCTGCATTATTTTTATAATACCAGGGTTCTCAAGAAGATGTACTATATTTTGTAACAGGTATTTAATGTTTAATGATTTTTAGTAATTTAAGGCTATTTTAAAGATATATTTTATTTAACCCTATCATTTTAACTGTTAATAAACATAGTCTGTATGTTTTTTTATTTTTACATTTTGATAAAATTTTTATTGTAAAACTCGGTTTAGTTATTCCGAGCATTATTAAAAACAACTTGGCGTCCGAGATCATTTTATTAGTGCTACATTGCAATTTTTTATATTGATGTTCAGTGGAAGTAATCTAGCAGAAATTGTGGTAATTACAAATCAAATGTTGAATCGGCCCTACTTTAATCTACCGACTGAGTCAATGGCATTATTTTTGGTGAATGGATTGTATCTCGAGTTAGTTTAACGATTTGTCTTCGAGAATTTTTACACATATCTTTATATATTTTATACGATTACCATTTACACCACCTATTTATACTTTCTTGAATAATTTCAATACATGTACTGACATATACTGAAGATATACTATAATATGGTTTTTGTTTTGCCCAGAACACCCGTCGCTAAAAATGACTAAACGGCTATGTATTAAATCTTTATTATTCAAGTAGTGTAAAAGCATGGATGTAACGTCGTTCGCGCCTTTTCTTGCCACATCCTCTGTATGTACATACATAGCTGCTGAATTATCTGCCAGGCCATGGATTCTGAACACGTAATACTATAATAGTTGACTTTTGTAAAAGACGTCACTAATGTGTGGTAACTGAAGTTATGTTGAAAATCAAAAGAAATCGCCATGCATCTAATGGTCTTTGCCTCCAATTTGTAAAGTTATTTATTTGCGTGAACTTCTCGCCTTTTCACAAACAAGTTGTTTTTCATTAATAAGTCGTTGTTTTTGTCAAGATCAAGAGTATTTAGCACAAGAGTCGGTTCTAGGAATACCGAACGAAATTCTGAACATATTTTTGAAAAACTTGATAGTAAATAAGATCGAGACGTTAACTCTAACTTCCTGAAGAAATAATTTATGCATTTTTCTTACACTGCGTTCTTGAGGCAAATATATTTTTCTAGATTATCTCTCCGTAAATGCAGCCTTATTAAATTTAAGATTTCATTGGGTGTTTTAGATGGTCTATTAGCATGTTTTCCACGTGCATCATAAGGAGGTAAACGGGAATCCTTAATAGAATCTTGAATTCTTCTAAGCCGACCTCTAGAAATGCCATGCAGGCTCAAAAATGCATTGTGACATAACGCTTGTTCTGTACCAGCTATTCTAACTTTGTAGTAAAAAGCGACTGAATGATCAAATAAAGGTCCATCGTCGTAATCTTCATCGTTACTAGCCCGTCTCGGTCTTCTTTGCTTTACGTTTTTAAATGAGATCGGACCCGCAAGATAATTATCTTGTTCATTTTTTGAAGAGAGTGAATTAAAGTTGTCAAGAATGATTTGGCATTCTCTAAAACCAATCTTCTGAAAACACGTATAGCGTTTGTATCTGAAATAAAAACACAGGTCCAAAGTAAGGAAATTACATTTTTTAACAGCAAAATATGAAAAATAACAAACATTTTAAATAAGCTGGACCTCTTTTGCAAGACCAAAGGAGGGACACGTTTTAAATGTAAAATACCTTTCGGTCAGAATTTAACCAAATCTTGATATGTTCTAGATCTTGACCAATTGATCAAATGTCATCATTGCCCGAAAGCTCAAAGCTCAACAGTTTTTGATATACAGGGTCTGCAATATCACTATTTGATACTTTCAATATATCATGAAATGGACATTTTGCCAATATTAACGCAAAACTTAGTGGAATGTAATTTTTTGTGCTACTGGTTACAACCTTTTCTTTAATTTCATTAATTTTGTACATACACCTGATATACAGGGTGAGACCAAATATATGTATCTGAAAAGAATTATACGGTGGTATTGTTTTGATATTTTAGTGAATGGAAGTTAACACATATATATGTCCATTTAAATTATTATTGCAAGTTAACTCCCTAGACGTCCGTTATACAGAGTGTTTCATTTCTTTAATAGATCTAATTGAGTATTATTATACTTCCTAGTTAATTTTCTGATAACTTAATTGAAATGTCTATATTAAAATAAACTATTTGCTAACTGTATATACCTACATAATAGTCACGATGTGTTTATACTGATACTGGGTGTCCAAGTACAAAGGACCAAAGCGATATCTTAAACTTCATATAGGTACGGAAAAACCGTTAACATAAAAATCCCTTGCAATTGGATGCCGTTGCGAAATACAAAGCTTTTGGAGATTGACAGATAGAAAGGTTAGATGTGCTTCATTTATTATGCTCACTATTTTCTAACAAAGTTTTCAGTAGATTCTTTTGATAAAGGAGGCGCTTGTCGAAGTTCATCTTTATTTTGCAAACCTAAGAAAAGAAAATTCTTTAAGATACTAGTGTCTTCACTGTTCACACCATCGACAGACCGGTTTCGCAGGTCTACCTCCATCATCACTTCCGCTTTGTACAGTCATTGGAAATAAGAAATGTTTATGTAGAAACGTTAATGAACGTATTTTAATATATTAAAATATCTAAGCTTAATAAAAAACAGTAAATAATTTTTGGTCTTGATATAACCATTGTCATAGAAGTCAAAAGTTGCATAATCAAATGTTAAATGTCTATCACCTCCACATTATTTGCATTTAGTATATGATTTAAAACATTTGTAGAAGGATATTTGATTAGCTCTTGATACCTAGCGTATCCTAAAACCATAGTACAGCTACCACATGAGAACAAGTACCTAAAGTTCTGGAACCAGTCTTGCAGGTGCAGAAGTACCTAATATTGGGTTAGGTTCTTCTTCCTCATTATTCGGCACAAATGCAATCCACAACTGATAACGAGTAGCATTTCTGAGGCGAGAATATATCCTTACCCGTATAAAACCGGGTTCGTAGTTTTCATCAAATTGATATTGAACCTGGCGGTCCTCTATTTCATTATCCTGTATATAAGAAGGAGCAAGCTTTAATTGAAAAATACCTACAGTTAACTCTTTAAGATAGTAATGTGACAAACGTGGGAATGAGAGAACGATAATTTCATTTAAATCAACCCATCTGCCCTTCTAGCGCGTAAGTTTTCCTCCTCAACCCTGGCTTGAACAACATTTGGCTCTTGAACTTTTTGAAGGATATTTTCAGCTAGCTGAATAGTATCATCTTGCATTAAAATGGGTGTAAAATATTTATTTATAATTGCTCCAGCAATTTTAAGAAAATCAGCAATATTACAAATGTGGGTGTTTTATCTTAAAGCTAAAGAATTTAAAAATTTAATTTAAGTGCCCATTGCGTGCTTCTACGATCCACCTGGTTTTCGTAACGAGACGACTATCATTAGCCTCTTCTGTGGATAACTGTAGCTGACCTCTGGGCAAAAGGCTGGCATTTTAAAATTAATACGTAATCTATTTAAAGCTGAAATAGCATCCAAGTACCCGCGGACGAGAATGAAAATATCTCCTTCATTAAACCATTCACGCATTCCATTCACATCTCTATTAAATTCACTTATAAATATGTTAGCATCGTTGTTTTCAGAATTTGAGAAATATGGCCCTTGAATGTCAAGAATAAATCCGCTCGGGGCAACAAGCAGAGATGGCTTGATAAGATGTTTACCCTTATAAGTACAGTAGGACTGTCGCAACACTTTAAAACAAGAACCTTTCTATTTCTAGAAAGTACAGTCATTATACACTATAACTTGAGGCCGATCCAGGTTTTGATTATATAGACGATTTGCAAAAAAACATTTTCGATGTAGCTGTCTCTTGTTATAGCAGTAAATCCAATATTTTGTGGTACAAATCTTGCAGAAAGAGATTGTCTAACTAGAGATATAGCTAAACTGGCTTGTTGTCTTGTGGAATAATTAAAATAACCGCTAAAAACTATCACTAAGACCGTGTCGTAACTTGCACAGGAATGCTAAGAGATCTTTTTACTTACATATCTCAAAGAATTTCCTATTCTAACGGGGTCACAAAAGTTGAAAAGATTATTAAATTGATCTGTAATTATAGGAGAAACTGCTTTAAATTGAGAATCTGTGAAGTTATTTTCGTCTTCGTAAGCCGTGTGGTAGCTTTTTCTTAATTTCCTTACGTAATGCTTGTAAAAAATATAAATCTCATTACCTGCTAATAATGGCCGATTTACATATCATAACCCAGGAGCAGAAACTCAAACAGATTACCATTCTCATCCAAATGAATATTACAGCAGTACGTATTTTCTGGCTCTCAACAAAAATATTAATTCTACCTTTCATGGATATTTTATGTATATCATTCCCATCGTTACAAATGCAGCATAAGTGAGTTGACCTTTGAGCACATTTAATCGCAAACAATTTGGGTTATTGTCTATTGCTTGAATTTCCTTACAATAGAAATATTGTAGACATTGCAGATTCGAGTTTCTTCTATTATGACCCGCTCTGGTAGATTTGCTTGCGGCGACGTGCAATCACAATTTCCTGCTTTCTTGCATTTACCTCACCACTTATTTTCACCATAACCCTAGGAACTAAAACATTTACACAAGCAAAACATGGAATTCGATTCATTTTTCACATAAAATCTTCAACGATTTTAATTCAAAAGTAGATTTGCAACTAAGCATCAACAATATCACTTAATTAGTGGATTAATTTTTGACGTTTCATAGCCACCTACTATATTGTTGTTATTTTATAAGTTTGGGAATAGAAAAAATAATAATTGTAGTATGAAAACGGAAATAAAAGTGCAAAATCAGAAAAAATCTAGTTGTACGAATAAAAGCAGAAGAAAAGCGCAATACCACATTACGGTTTTGGTTTAAACGAATAAGTAAATACTAAATATAACTTTATTAGAAAATAGTGAGCATAATAAATGAAGCACATCTAACCTTTCTATCTGTCAATCTCCAAAAGCTTTGTATTTCGCAACGACATCCAATTGCAAGCGATTTTTATGTTAACGGTTTTTCCGTACCTATATGAAGTTTAAGATATTGCTTTGGTCCTTTGTACTTGGACACCCAGTATCAGTATAAACACATCGTGACTATTATGTAGGTATATACAGTTAGCAAATAGTTTATTTTAATATAGACATTTCAATTAAGTTATCAGAAAATTAACTAGGAAGTATAATAATACTCAATTAAATCTATTAAAGAAATGAAACACTCTGTATAACGGACGTCTAGGGACTTAACTTGCAATAATAATTTAAATGGACATATATATGTGTTAACTTCCATTCACCAAAATATCAAAACAATACCACCGTATAATTCTTTTCAGATACATATATTTGGTCTCACCCTGTATATCAGGTGTATGTACAAAAATAATGAAAGTAAAGAAAAGGTTGTAACCAGTAGCACAAAAAAATAACATTTCACTAAGTTTTGCGTTAATATTGGCAAAATGTCCATTTTATGATATATTGAAAGTATCAAATAGTGATATTGCAGACCCTGTATATCAAAAACTGTTGAGCTTTGAGCTTTCGGGCAATGAAGACATTTGATCAATTGGTCAAGTTCTAGAACATATCAAAATTTGGTTAAATTCTGACCGAAAGGTATTTTACATTTAAAACGTGCCCCTCCTTTAAAGGAAACAGAAAGTCAAGGAAATTCGAACCCACACATTGCTCGTTCGCAAAGTGGATATTCGAATCCACTGACCTTTCAAGGCTTCACAACGCAAGCATATTGATTCAGAACAACCATTAGTATAATCAACAGTCGCTACCTCATGTTAAAGTTATATATCAGCAAAATTTTGAATATTGAAACTTACCGACAATTCGCTCTTGTAGACCTAGCAGGTACATGATTATCCACATGATTTGTATGACCATATTTTCTTATGTTCCTTTTTATTTTTGCAGGACATTAAACTTTAGAATCAGGATCTTACTGACTATTTGACATTTTGACACTTTTAAATTTATATTAACGTTTTTAATCCCCTAAACGAATACAAATTTACAGACGACAACATATGATCAGACTAAAATAATTCTATACTCCGTTTACCGAACAGAAACAGTTAAGCTCCTCCCCAAAAATTCCCGCAATATTTAAATGCAACTTTGCTATTGGTCGTATTTTTAACACCCAGAACACAAGCAATTGCTTGCTTTCAACTGTTGTAGTTAGCGTACCTAACAGAACAGACGTCTCTAATTCTGTTTTATTCAATATTATACAGTTTAACCGTTTCATGTTCTGTTCTTTAGAATAACGTAAAGTGTGTTTTGCAACCGTATCTTATTCTAAACGTCCTTATGAAAGGACGCTCTATTTTGACCTAATCCAAAACTTCTAATATTTTTAAACTATGTTTGTGTTACTTCATTTTATACAATTAAAAACAATTTGAAAAAAAAATAGTATGTGACGAATCTTGGTCTATACACAAGTCCACCTGTAATTTCCATTTTTTTTACAAGTAATAAATAATTTGAAACTTCTGTTGTGTGTTAAAATGCTAATGCTTAAAACATGACGCTTTGTAATTTAGTCTTGACAAAGTGACATTTCAATTTGTGTTTTTTAAATTTCTCGGTTTTTAAATTTTGTTGGTGTAAAACTAGTCGCTGCTTACATTGGCCAAAATTTAGTGGGAAGAGCTTAACTATTTCTTTTGGGTAAACAGATTTTAGTAAAATCTAAACACTTGACGTGATTTTGATGGCATTGGTTATTTTTGATAAAACTCGCTAGGACAATGGTGGTTTTTTTGCAAAAGTAGCCAGTATTTCAATCACATTACTTAGCTTGTCAGGATACTTTACGAGGATATGCTAATGTGGTTTTTACGTAGAGTGGAATGAACAGCACCGTATTGACAAAAAATGACATTGGTTGTTTTTAAAAGAAACCCTTCAATTGGGAATGATATATCTCTGATTTTAACTCATTCTTCAAAAACTGTAATTCATGTAATAATTCTTTCCGTTAATATCACGTTCATTTTTATTTTTGTCCGTTAGAATACTTTCAAGATTTGTGCAAAAGTTTAATTGTTCTTCTTTTGAATACTACGAAACCTTAGGTTACTTAAAAAATTGAAATGATGATGGTTTTGTTGTCTCGCCGAATCCATACTTAATTATTACAAGACTCACTCGTCAGGCGAGGCTAAATCAAACGCTTCCTCAAGATAAGGGTTACTTATACAGATACAATCCGCAATAGTGCTAATAGCTCAAGATTAATTATGTTCTGTGGCTCAGCCTCAGGTGTTATGTTGTATAACACCGAACATATATAGTCAACATGGACATAAGATGGTCCACCAAACACAGGATGGCTTGTTTGACATGGTCACCTTTTGTGATGCAATTACGAAACATTCAATTTCAATAGAATAAGTAAAACACATCTAAAAGTTAAACTAGTTAAATTACTTAGTATGCAAATATGCAATAACAATTATTACAATATTAATAGACCAATGTACTAAAGGAATTGTAAAGTCATGCATTCTTATCAACACACTTTTCACTATTATAAATAGAAGTAACTAGGTAAAACTAGAACAGATTGTAAACATATACTAAACAGATACTATAGGTACCTGTAAGAGTAGTACTGAAACGATCTTGTCGTTAAGTACATTATTGTTAATGTGTGCAATAAATAATCTTTCTAAAACATATAAGGATAAATATTAATACTACTAATCTTAAACAAACACCAATTGGGGTTAAATACTACACTTTACTGATTGCTTGAAACTATAAGGGATTGAATATAACTTAAACAACCACTTCAGTGAACATACCCTACAGTTGGCACAAAAAATGAGAGCATTCTACCAGCAAGGGTTACTTACTTACTGAAACCACTTGACATTGTACTTTATGGTCCTTTAAAATGGCACTGGCGAAACGACTGGGATTTATGTTTGTTTTCGAAACTATATGAACAGTTGTACACAAGTGAGAGTGAGACTACTACAGACATAATGATAGGATTTAACAAATGTGGCAAATATCTGTACAAGTGAGGTATTGATGAGACTGTCTGATGAAAAGATTTAATTATATTTATTTATCAGTTTATTCTATGTTTATCATACATTTGAGCAATTATGTACTGATTGATTCTGTATTTAAAACAATTGGTGTTAACAGTTATCCGTTTCATGTATTTCTTTGAACAAAAACAGAATTAATGTACGCTCACTATTAAGGAAACATTGCACACTAATGTTTAATATTTTAAATAAAATCAACTGTTAGATGTAAACCCACGTTTACGGTACTGAATAAGTTGGCCTATTTCTTTATCGTTTATCAAAAATTTGGGTTTTTATCTCTAAATAAGTACAAGTCACTATTGTGTGAGAATATTCTTCTTAGGAGTAGTTGCATAAGTCCCGACATCCCTTATTGGTTCCACTGCATTGATCTTACAAAACTATAGCAAACATTTTGCTGCAGCTAAACTGTCCAGGTTCCTTCCTAAGCAATCTTAAGATCATATGTACTCCATAAGTACAACATGTTTTTATTCATCAATGTGTTGTGCTCACAAATTTTAATGGCGTTAGATATAAATGTTTGGTTAATAAAAGTGAAAGACAAAAATAAAAAATATACCAACTGCTTTGTTTGGTTTTTCTTTGCAATAATATTGTGGTCCTGAAAAGATCAAGTTTAGCCTAACGTGCTATATTAAGGAGGATGCATAGTGGGATAATGAACTGTCAAAAGATGTTTACGAATGAGAGAAAAAGAGGAACTAAGAAGATCATTCCAGAGCTTAGAAGCCATATAGATAAATGTAGATTGCGCCCGTTTTGTACGACAAGTACAAAGGATGTAATTCAACAGCCATTTTAATACCGGTAGTGTAAAGAAAGAATTGAAACGATTCTTCTTTGCTCAAGGGACTGCATTTCAGACTGCATTTAGCGGACTAACCGCTCTTCTTTGAATATGATCAACGATATCCAGAGAGTATTGGGGAGCACCAACCCAAACGTGAGAATTATATTCTAGATGAGGTCGAATTTGGGCTTCATACAGCAGAAAAAGTTGTCGGGAGGTCAAGTACTGATTAGATCTGTACAAAAAGCCTATTTTACGAGGAACTGTTGTAGTAGCCGATAGAAGATATTGAACCCATTGTAGTCATTTCCCACATAGTAGTAGAATCTGAAAACTTAAGGCATGAGTCATTCATACTTACAATGGGAGATGATCGATCTTTTCAGCCATTTTAGCTTTATGTCTTCATTTGAGATAGAAGGTGGATTACTATTATGAGTGGACTGAGATGAACTACAATGAAGAGTACTATCGTTAACAAAGCAATAGATCGGTTTATTCGTTGAAGAAATAAAATCATTTATTATACTAGAAAAAGTGTAGGAGCTACAACTGAACCCTGTGGCGCGCCCGCGTTAATGCCAGCTTCTTTTGAAAAAAGCCATCAACTACGACACATAATCGTCTTTTATCAAGAAAACTGGGAACCCAGTTGATGAGCGTATCAGTTATCCCAAACGAGGTCAGTTTAGCAAGTACAGACTTATGCCAAACTTGGTCAAACGCCTTTAAGATACCTAAAGCGACCACAACTGTTTCATAGGATTGTTCTAATGTATTGCTCCAAACTTGAGTCACACATGAAACAAGAAGGAGTTTGATAGATTCAAGGAAAGATAGTAGTTGCTGATTGGGAGGGGAAATAAACTTTTTACATTCCGAAGTATGGTAAAGAAAAAGCAATGAAATCATGAAAAAATTAGACCGCGAGATTTTGACGGACTATCGCGTTTTGAGGGTCCCCGAATTCATTCTGACTATTTTTGGCATGGTGTCTGTGTGTGTGAGTGTGCGTTCGCGCGCGCGTGTGTCTGTGTTTGTAAGCACCATAGCGGTCAGACTGTTTGAGCTGGAATGATGAAATTTGGCGTATGGCTATTATGGAAAAATCGTAAATCGACATCAACTTTTGGGACATGCAGGAGCACCGGAAGTGCCTGTTAACCTACACAGTTTTAAAAATGTTCAAGTAAAGTGGTCGTTTAAATAGAGCTCTTACTTTGTAATTTCTTACACGCATGAAAGGCAATGAAAAATTATTAGGTATAAAATTTCAATGGCCGAGGCACTAGAAATAGTATTATTCTTATATAAATTAAGACGTTTAACCAAGATTTTCGACTGGGATGGTGTAGAATCAATAAAAGTGGTGTGAAACGCATATACAGAGTCCTGTATCTTAACTCCCGTCTTCTACTACATCTAAATGATTTATATTAGAAAAAATATTAAAATGGAGTATCAAATGCAGCACATCTTAAAAATATTTTCACAAACACAGGGTGGCCTATAAGTCCATGACAAGCATATATTTTTTAATGGAACACCTTATATATTATTCCAGAGTTTAATTTTCCTCGCTTCGTACAACACCTCAACAAAATTTCCGCATCTTGTGCCGCGTGCTTTCAAATATATGATAATTTCTTTGTCTGAACGGACATGTATTGATCACTCTGTATCTTTCAAGAACAAACAAAATTAATTATTATCTGTAGTAGGATATTTTATGTATATGGTCTATTTTATTTTTTATACAGATGGCTACACGAAATATCGGAAGTGGTATGCAGTATGGTCGAAGTTTTTAAATGGAGCACCCTATATTGTTCATAGACATGGGATAGCTTATTTGTTACTCGATTGATTTTATTAAGCATTCCCTGTACCCAAACCCACTCGTTTTTTAGTTAAATTGGTCTTTATCCGAAACTACCCGTTATTAATCAAAGCTAGGCGTAAAAGTTATATCGTTTAAAGGGAACACCTGTATATTTTATTCCTAGTGGGTGCGGAATAATGTACGCAATATCTTTTATATTTGTAATTACACTGATATGTTTCAAAGTTTCAGAGATATTCATCAAAAGCTGTTATTACACATAGACTTCTAATATTTTAAATTAAATACGTTAGACGTGAAGCGTAAACTAAAGTGAGTAAGAGTAAAAAAAACTACCGTTATCATACTTTTTTGGGAAAAATAAGGTAAGGTATCTAATAGCTGGCCATGGAACAAAAAATGTGTGGTAACTGTCAAATAAATAAACATTAACGTTTCAATTTACGTATCAATTATAAGTTCTGTACATTGTTAGTTACGTGTTGCTAAATTGTAACAACCCATTTCGAGTTGTATTAAAATATACCGTAATTTATGTTCTTCGTTCATTTAGTTGTAAATATAAGAAAAAAATTTTAATTATTAATGAAATGTAGGTATGCGGTAGGCAACTTAATTTGCATTTTGGTGTAACTTAAGTACATATCTTCTTAAATGATTTATACTCCCACTTCTTTAAATTATTTTTTTTTCTGCTCATACCTTCGATCAAAATCTTCCTCTTTCAAGGCCTGATGCAAAACGACATGATATGGGTGCATTCTTAAAGTAATTAAAAAAAGTTTAAACGAATACCTATATATTTTGATGGCCATTAGAACTTACCTATGGTCCTTCAAAATATTTTGAACCGTTGTCCGTGATATGCCCACCTCAGTGGATAATGTTTTTGTGCTAACATGAGGATTTCCTTCAATATAGCCCAGTATACGGTTAATATTTTTTTGTGTTCTTCCAATTCTTTGCCGTTGAAACGTAGGCCGAAAACTACCATTGGCTCATAAGCTCGCCACTAATCGGAGAAAAACTCTTACATCGCAAGGACGCTGATTTGGATATCGAGCGGCGTAAACTCTTTTAGCTACTGCGTCATTCTGAAGACATTCAAAATAAACCGCAAGCATAACAACGGCTTCATTATTCGTAAAACGCATTTTGAAAGCACAAAAATTGCTCAAAGTAACGCGAAAGTATTGACAACTATTGACAATTTGAGGATTATGTATATTTTGTTTAGGTATCTGTTTCCATTGCCTGCTTTTATTAATTGTATTTTTTCGTATATATCCGTAGTGAATATGCATTTAAACAAACAAAAAATAGGCTTTTCGTATAACTTTTAGCATTGCTTACTTACCCGTAATCGCAATTTCTAGGTAACCTATTCAGAGCCGAAATTGAAGCTGCAGTTTTGTCTAACCATAAGAGGCGTCAGCAATGCACAGAGTGATGGTCAGCATTTCGAGCATTTACGAGGACATTAAAAACCTTCCTCCTTTAAATCGGTTCTTTTTAGGGCCACAACTTACATAATAGAAACAATTCCAGAAAAATATAGTTAAAAAAAATATTTAAGGGATTTTCGTATAAAGTTTTCTTTGGCCGATATTTTAGGTTAGGAACCAGATATCGAGATGCGGTTTTCATGAGCTTGTTTAAGCACCATTTAGCTACTTATTCATAAAAAAGTCATACCAATGCAAAACTTCAAATATTACAACATTTGTAGCCCAAGAATAGCTCATTTAACGCGCCCAAGTTTGTTAAAATCGGCTTAGCCGTTTCGAAGATATAGGGGTTATTTAAGGAAACCTTTGAATACCCACCACTTTATTTTTAGACATACGTCAAAAGTGCCTCGACTTTAAAGATCAGTTATTTTTTTATTAGGTTAATATAGCAGAATTCACAGAAACATCACGTTCTTAGATCCAAGATTGCAGTTACGCCCCCTAGTGGCCATTTCAGAAACATGAAAATATTTTCCAGATTTTTGTATTGGCCGTTTTAGTAACTTTTTTTTTGCGCAAGCCTCTACGATGGATAGTTTCCCAGATACAGTACCTTGCATTCTTAGTTGGCCACCCTGTACATTTAATTGTCATGTCCCATTATATCATTCTTTCAAACGGAGTTATCCTCGATGGTTTAATGATGATATAAAAAAAGTATACATTTTATAAGTTATATAAAAAATGTCGAAGGTATATTAACAGCGTCGAAAAATCGATTGTAAATAACTCTAAATATTTTTGGTCATACATTTTAACAACGTCAAGTATATTCGCCGCAAGACATTGTAGATACATTTCGTGACTTTCTCAACAGCGTTTTTAGACCCGATTGCGCCACTCCCTTTGAAGCACAGGAAATGGATTACTCATTATCAGCTACAGAAAATGACATTAAAACGTACTAAAAAATGAAAATACCGCAGGTCCGGATCAAATTCCAGCACCTTTAATTAAGAATTATGCCAATGTCTTTATTCAACCTATTACGACACTGATTAACATCTCCCTTAGAACTTATTAATTTCCTGATGTTTGGAAATGTACTCGACTTTGTCCTGTATTTAAATCCGGTGATGATAGCATTATTTCTAACACAGGTTAGTTTCTGTACTTTGCAATTTTGCAAAAATTTATGAATTATTTCTTTACTACAAAATATATCCTAGTGTTAAACGGTTAATATCACCTTATCAACATGGGTTTATGGAAAATCGCTCAACAGTGGTTCACATCACCCAGGTTTTGTCTATTCACCTTGGTTCTCAGAACCAGGCGGATGTTTTGTATTTTGACATGTCTAAGGCATTTTACCGCATTAGTCATAGCATCTTAATTAACAAACTGCATTATTTGGGATTCAATAATAGTTTGGTTTCCCTTATTGCGTATTATTTAGATCATCGCCCACAGTACGTCTCATACAATAGTTTCAATTCTAGAATTTACTCTGCAACCTCCGGCGTACCACAGGGCTCTAACCTTGGACCTCTATTGTTTATTTTATATATCAACGATATAATTAAAGTTATATCGTGCGAAAAACTGATGTTTTCTGATGACTTGAAAATCTTTTATCCTATTACCGCATTAGAAGACTGTTATTTTTTACAACAAATAGATAAAGTTTGTGAGTGGTGTATGTCAAATTGTCGTTAAATATTTCATAATGTAACATTGTTTCGTTCACTCGGAAAAACAACCCAATAACGTTTGATTATAATCTTAATATGCAAAGTTTATCCCGGGTTAATCTCACTAAGGATCTAGGTGTCTACTTCGATACAAAGCTTTAATTTAATTTACATATTAATCAAATTACAAATGCAGCTTTGCGATTGCTTGGATTTGTACTTAGAAATTGCAAATGGTTCTTAGACATAAATGCTTTTCGGTCATTGTATTTCGCATTAATACGATCTAAGCTTGAGTATGCATCATTAATATGGAGTCCCTTATACACCGCCCAAAAAGTAGTACTTGAGTCTGTGCAATGAAAGTTTTGCAAATACATTTTTTTCAAATTATATGGCGTTTACCCTGATAGGAACTGCTACCATACTGAATTGCTATCTGCCACAAACATCGATTGTTTGGAGAATCGCCGAATGAAAGTTCGAATGTCCTTTCTTCATAACTTGGTCCAGGATAAGGTCGATTCCCCTGCATTGTTACAATATCTTAACTTGTATGTTCCACGCCTGGGTTATCGAGGAAATCACATATTTTATCTGCCATTCTACAAATCCAATTTAATGAAAAAATTACCATTCTATAATATGTGTAAAAATGGTAACACGTATTCCAATAGTTATGATGTTATACACTTATAAATTAATTTAAGTACAATCATTGAACTTATTCAATGGTACCATTATTGTGACAGGGTTTACTTTTCATTATACTTTTTCTTTTATTGTTCATTTCATTTTAATTTTTATTCTTTGTATTGTTTAATTGTGCAAATGTTAATTTTTTTCTGTAATCGAGTAATTGTATTTTGCATTGTCCGATATTGGTTTTTATTATCTGGGAAAATATTATTAAATATAACACTCACCGGTTATAATTCCATTATAATTGAACTCATACACACATTTAATTACACTGATAGTGTCATTAAATTTATTTGTATTAAATTACGTGTGCACAAACACCTGTTAATTGTTATTTAAGTAATATCCATAGAGGGGAATGAATTCACCTGCCAACGGCGTCTCATAATACAGGGTTATTACAAATGATGTTACTGTCCTGTTGTCGCTAGGTTGCTTATCTGAAATAAAAGAAATATGTGTTAGTAAAGTGTAATACTATCGATATTTACAGAACAGAAATTATGTAATTAAAAATCGATACTAAATACTTATCTCGGGCGCCTGACTTCGATCCGGACCGTCGTGTGTTTACCCTAAAGGGTAGCCACCTCCTGACTGTGTGAGAGGACAACACCTACAAGTCAGTCGCAGATTTCACCTTAGCGAGTGCCTCTGCCACCTTACGGATGACAGGTAGGGCCTTCTTCATATTGAGTCTCCGAAGAAGGTCAATAGGAGTCGAACCCTAAGGCAGATTGATCGGGCTGGGTAACAGTAGCGGCGGAAGCCACTCTCGGTACTTCCGCCTTCTCAGCCTTGCCTGTCGTCGCACGGGCGTAGCTGACTCCGGTCCGAATCGAGGAAGGCGCCGGCGGTGTCCTCTTCGGCGGTCGCTGCGGTGCTTCCATCTTCTTCCGTTGCGGAGGTCGAGGGAACCTCGGGCATCCACGGTAGCTTGCGGGTGGTCCCAATGCAGTTAACGCACTTAGCCCGGTCGGTACGGGGTAAAGTGCATTGACTGCTGTGGTGATCACCGGCGCACTTCACACAGCGTGCTACCGCCCTGCAGCAACGCTGAGCGTGACGGAAACCTTGACACCGGTGACACTGCCCGATGTCGGATTTCCGCCTCAAGTCCTCGACGGTGACTCGGAGGCGGGCGACGTGCTTCACCTCCCGAATCCTCTTTTTGTCCTCCTCGCTCGATAGGTGTACCAAAATCAGGGGGATCGCTCGGCCTCGCTGCTTCATCCTAAAACAAGACGTGGTACGGCGTACCACACTTATCGAGATACATCATCAGCCTGTCTCGGTCCTGGAGTGAGGCAGGCTGTATCCAGATTCCCTCGAAGGTCGCCTTGGCCCTGGTGAAGGCGATCTTCTTCCGGTCGAGTTCGCGGGAGAAAGCAACCCAGTTCTCCCTCTAACGAAGGGGTACTTTCTCCCTGGTCTCTGCTGCAGCGGTCTGCTCCGTCGCTGTGGCGGTGTCCGTGTACTGCTTCAGGGCGTGGTACACGTTGCTCGTCGGTGGCGGCGTAGGCGGGCGGACGGTCGCCTTCCTGTTTTCAAACTCAGCCATTACACAATTGACAACAATTGACTTTAACAAACAGCAGATACGTACCTAAACCAATGTAAACGAAACTTTATGAGTTTTTCTTTCCAGTGTTACCAAGTGAAATGGTCTTAAAACAGATTAATCCAGTAATATTTATAATTGAAATCGGGAACATCATTTGTAATAACCCTGTATTTCCCCTCAGAGACCACCGGAAGCAATTTTCATTTTCCAACTTATTTATTTAACTCAATAGTTAATTACGTTTATTTATTTTATTAGTCCATTTTTAGAGTTTTTTATTTTATATTATTATAACCGAATAAATTTGTTATCACTTGTTAAGATTTATTCTTAAGTTTATTCACAAAGTAGTACACCCTTTAACCCCGACCTGAGAAGCAATCCGAGGACAAAAAAAGTAACACACCCAGGTAAGGTTACAAACACACTCTACATCATGTTAAATAGTCAAGAAAAGGAACAGAAGATTGCAGTAGGTAAATTTTATCACGAAAGTAAATCTTCACATTGGATTACTTATTAAATTACTCTCTGGATTTCCTGTATATTTCTCCCCTATTTTTTATTTTGGAAAATTAGTTTCTACGAAGATTTGGTTAACAAAACATCTTATTATATTAGGTAAGATACGTTCTTGTCGTTTATGACCAATGTAAATAATGTATAATTTCCGTTTTATGCAGGTAATTGACGTTCAAGGTCTGAAGACTAAAATTTACTTTTTGTTAAATTCGTCTAAATAGTGTGAAAAATTATGTTGTAGCGCTGCATTAGTTTCACTTTAAAAACACAACCTACCATTTTCAAAAGGCAAACTACGGTAGTAACTTTTTGTTCTTTTGACAGTGCTACAACACTCTCCCTAAATGTTCATGGCCTGCTGTAATGCAAAATAAGATGGAACAGACTATACATCGTATTTAACTAATTTTTGAAGACATACTTAACATTACGTATGCGGTGTTTGAAATTAATCAATGAAAAATAAATAAGTAATTATAATTCAATAAAATTATTATGCTTTTAGTAGAAGCCAAGTTAGTTTTTGTACTAAAAATTTTGCACATATTGTGCATATTTTTGAATTTACATTAATTTTTAATGATAATAAATCATAACTTGAATAATCTATGGATATTTCAATCTATTTTGCTGCGTTGAGTAGAATTGTGTTTCTACATAGAGATCAATGGATTATATTAAAAATTATGTTAAACTTTAGAATGAATTTGTATGCATATACATATACGCTTCAAATAATAATATGCATTGGCAAAAGACCAAAAACGATTTAACGCCCTACTTCACAACTGGATACTTTGATGAACGCGAACGTGGTTCTTTTACTTTTGCATAGAAATTTTAGTTTCTAAAATAATAATTGGATTATAATCTGAATCTTTACACATTTAATTTTGTAAGGTTTATGTTGAACACAATTCGTTCAGAAAATGTAATTTAAATTTTAGTAAAATAAAACCGGTCGATATAATATAGAATCTTGCATGTCATCTTTTGAGTAGATTTTTAAACCAGAGATGTCACGCAATGTTGAATTCACTGTAAAAATCTCAACGTTTTATAGATAAATACAAAAGCAGTTATACAGGATGTTGCTATATTCGACCGACAACGCTCTACCCCAGAGTGCTCTCGTTAATTGTTAAATTTCGATAAAGGTACATGAACCCTGAAAGGGCTTAGTTGCTGAGACAGAGGGCTTAAAATTTTGAAATCAAATTAAAAATTTGCCATAAATCAAAAACGCCTTTTTAAATTTTTTTAAATTAAATTGGTTTTAAATTAAATTGGATACCTTGGTGGGAATAGTTCTTTGATTTTTTTTGACATAAGTCATGCGTGATTCTAGTAAAAAGCTCTTCAGAGCTTCCTTCATGTTACGCCTAAGAATACACATGCCAAATTTGGTTTGATTCAGTGTAGCCGCTTGGCCGGAAATGAGTGCACATACAGACACTTTGACAGACAGCATCGAGATTTTAATTGATTTAGGTTCCTTGAAGTTCAAAGCGCAGATTTCCGTCAAAAATTGGGGTGTCACTCTTAAACCGAATACAAGATTTCCCTTATACTACGTACTGTGGGTGGTAAAAAGTAATTTAGTGTTACTATATTTAAATATATGTATTCATGACACAGTCACATTCTATGAAAATCGTAAGTAAAATTGAGTAATATACTTTTTTGTTTGATTATAATATAAAAATTAATTCAGTACATTGCTCAATTTTATTATTTTAGATGGCTAGCAGTATAAATGTATAAACACGTAAATTATTCAATTTGCTAAATTTAATGACGGTTATTTTCACATCCTGTGGCGTTCTGATGTCGTAAATTACCGTCTGGAGTCTTGGTATACAGGGTGTCCGCGAAGAGCGACACCGCAGGATATCTCCTTACACAATAGGGATAGAAAAAAAATTTAAATACAAAAGTTTTTCAGTAATCAAATCCGCATTTAAAGAAAATATTTTCGTTTATACAGGGTGTCTCATATGAACTGGAGAGCATGCAACTTCATTTTTTTAAATAGGACACCCTATATTTTATTACATTTTCTGATTTATCTATAAATTCTGAATGGTTTTTATTAAGATCTATTATCATCTAAAATTAATAGTTTTTGAGATATTTAATGTTTTTTAAAAATCACGATTTTCACGTGTCATTGACAAAGGGCGTACTTTTTTTATTTGATATCCTTAAAGCAAAATATTTTGCAGGTTACTAATGCATAGACACACTTACTTTGTGTTCCTATAAAAATTTGAAAATATTATACAAGGTGTTGCCAAAACTATTCACAAAATCATAATCTTCAAAACACAAAATCTCAATTTTTTTAATGGAATGACATGTTATTTTACGGAAAAATGTTGATTAAGTAATAGCTAACTTTTCTATAAAACATGTCCTATACCTATCTTTCATAGTTATTGAGTTATTTTAGTTTTTAAAATCTATTTTTTAAAATACACACCTCAATTTCAAAAATTTGTTGTCATGGAAAAATTATTAAACAAATGTTTGTTTGACACTGATAGTTTAAAAATTCAATTTAAACAATATTGAAAAATGTGAAAAATAATTTTATTGGTGTAAAACTTCGTTAACTCTATCTAATAATACTAATAACAAGTAAACAAAAGATGCAGAAAACAGTTTAAGGTAGATATTTTTAAAACAATATAACTAAAAATCATAAAATATCATAAAATAACTAAAAATATTGTTCTATGTGTCTGCACTGATGTTTCTCACACAAACGAATTCTTTCAACAAAAGAATTGCTTACTTTTTGAAGTACTTCTCTATTTATGCATTGAAAAACATTTTTTATTCTTTCTTTCATGTTTTCCTTTGTTGTGGGAGGTATTTGGTAACCTTGATTTTTTACAAATCCCCACTAAAAGAATCAAGTTTTGTAAGATCCGGGTATCTAGATGGCCAAGAAATTGGCCCTCTCCTGCCAATCCATTTAATTGGAAATTGCAAATTTAGATGACTACGCACAATACCACTAAAATGGGCAGGTGCTCCATCCAACTGAATCCACAGCTGCCGTAAAACTTGAAGCGGTAAATTATCCAGGTAATAATGGAAATTATGACGATTTACAAATCCATTTTTGTGGAAGGTATCTTCGTCAGTGAACAATACGTAATCAAAGAAGTCCTGCTTTTCCTCTATTTTATTTAATGCCCGAAGGTAGAAATTTCACCGATTTATAAAATCCTGATCCGTTAATTCTTGTACTACTTGGATGTGGTATGGATGAAACTTTTGCTTACGAATTATTTTATTTACCGTTGATTTTTCGACATTGTTGTTCAGTGCGATTTGCCTGCAAGAAGCTTGCGGATTTTCCATGACGGCTTGCATGACATGTAATTGAGTTTCCTCGTTTGATGCAATGGTTGATCGTTCGCTATTTGATTCATAATTGATGTTTGTATTCCTTTCAAACCTCTCAAACATTTCAAATGCCAAGCGATTTGGATGTCTTTCTGTATTTGGAAATTTTTGAGCGTAAATTCTACTCGCTTAATAAACAATTTCCGTCGGATGCGCCAATGCAATAAATTATTTGTATCAATTCTACTTTTGAAAAATTCATTTTAGTATTTAAATATTGTTTAAATTGAATTTTTAAACTGTCAGTGTCAAACAAGCATTTGTCTATTAATGTTTCCATGACAACCATGTCCAACTAATAAAAATTTTTAGAGGTGTGTATTTTAAAAACCGGAACTGTGCCTACCTAGACTTTCTCGTATACTAACGCAATTATAGTAGAGTGAAATAAAAATGGGTGTCTGTTAAAACACTTTTAAATAAGGGAAAATGAAAATCAAGACGTCTGTGCTCAATCGCATAAGTGATCGTTAAAACCAATAGAATATTTCACAAGATCTGTTTGCGTGACACAAATCGGTTAAGGTAAAGAACCACTTCCGGTACACTAATTTTGTTCAAACATTATATCTAATATAACTTACCCGTGCCAAATTCTAAATACATACGTTCATATTTTAGAGTAGTTTATTTTAAGTGTGACACAAAACTATTAAGGTAAAGTACCACTTCCGGTACACAGATTTAGATGGGTCGCCTAATATAACTTATCTCTGCCAAATTTGAAACAAATACGTTGATGTTTTGGAGTAGTTTATTTGAAGCGTGACACAAATATGTTAAGGTAAAGTGCCACTTCCGGTCCCCGGATCTATCCCAAAATTTGAAACTTAACTACTATTTTGAAATAAGACATCCATGCCGAATTTCAATTGTCTAGCTCAAAGCGTAAGCGCTATCGTGTTTACATACAGACATAACCGACACACATACACACACAGAAATTTTCCCAAAAATGCTTTTTTCGGACTCGGGGACCTCGAAAACGTTCAGAGCCATCAAAATCTCGAGGTAGATTTTTTTCACGATTACAATACCTTCTCTATACTACGTTTACGAGAAAGTAAAAATAGATTTTAAAAACTAAAATAACTCAATAACTATGAAAGATAGGTACAGGACATGCTTTATAAAAATGTTAGCTTATTACTTAATCAACATTTTTCCGTAAAAAATATGTCATTCCATTTAGAAAAAATTGAGATTTTGTGTTTTGAAGATTATGATTTTGTGAATAGCTTTGGCAACACCCTGTATAATATTTTCAAATTTTTATAAAAACACAAAGTAAGTGTGTCTATACACTAGTAACCTGCAAAATATATTCCTTTAAGGATATCAAATAAAAAAAGTATGACCTTTGTCAACAATACGTGAAAATCGAGATTTTTTAAAGAACATTAAATATCTTGAAAACTATTAGTTTTAGATGATAATAGACTTTAATAAAACCGATTCAGAATTTATAGAAAAATCAGAAAATGTAATAAAATATAGGGTGTCCTATTTAAAAAAAATGAAGTTGCATGCTCTCCAGTTCATATGAGACACCCTGTATAAACGAAAATATTTTCTTTAAATGTGGATTTGATTACTGAAATACTTTTGTATTTAAACTTTTTTTCTATCCTTATTGTGTAAGGAAATATCCTCCGTAGTCGCACTCCGCGGACACCCTGTATATCAATCAAGTTGTTTGCATAAAGTCGATCGTATATAATAGTGAAGCCTGATTTGTATCGCTTGTGTGAATATTGTTGAGTACTTGTTTGAGACTCAGTTTACAGTCCTTGGTGGTGTTATGTTTCGTATATTCCTGAATTGACTATATTTTCTTGTTTTTTTTTATCGTTGAGTTTCCATGTGAATGAAGAGCTGTTATTTACCGAATTTAAGTACTTTTGAAGAGGGGACAGAGGATTGCTTCTCTTTGCTCCAGTTGGAGTTGAGGCTTAGATCTTGAAAGTTTAAGTATAAAACAATTAAGACGTAGTAGCGAATTATTGTGTTATGGGGCCTTTTCGGCGTCCCACGTCGTGTCGTTATGGTTAAGTGAAGACGCGCTTATTTTCAATAAGTGAAGCCGAAGATTTCCAATTTAGCCTTGTGCTGATAAGAAAAAAAGCGTGTTCTTAATCCATAACCGAGCGAATTATATGATTTTGTGTTAAAAACTTTCTCGAATTATTGATTTATAGGATCTACGTTGAAATTATAGCGATCATTACCGTGAATTTTTAGTGTAATAGAAAAGTATCACATGTGTAGGTAGCGGACCGTAAAAATTTTCTTATTATAATAAACATAATTGTTACCGTAATAGAAGGGTTAACGGTGTTTGATATATTTTATTATATATTAAGTCGTAATTTGATAATGTTTTCTAGACATTTTATTTTCTGTATTTTACGTAATGGATATTTGAGTAAGAGTTGGAAAAAAAAACACATGCTAGGATACAAACAGATGTTCGCTCGAACTGCCTTTATTGAGGTAGTGTAACGAATCATTGGAAACTTATGCACACATTCTTGATGTAAAAATGTCACTAGTTAGTAATTAATTACGCCGGTACACATTGCAATCAAAGACGTCTTTGTTTGGTACTTGGAAACTGGAGACCTAAATGTAGAGCTTGATACGGACGAATGCATATTTTTAAAATTAATATGTCGTGCAATAATTAATATGAAACTGCTCCAACGTAAATTAATGTTTTTGTTTTTTTTTATCACTTTTCAAAGACGGGGGCTGATTTTCGGGTGTAGACGTGGTGAGTGGAAACCAAAGGGGAAGGAATTTGCCGTTGAAATTTTGATAGAGCCGGATGCTTTAATTGGTTTTAATTAGAAACTCACATTGTGAATAGTTTGTCTTTAAAATATTTCGTGCGTGTACATTTTCTTTTCAATTAGCCAACTCTAATTTGTGTTTTCTTTCGGGTGTTAGTTGTTATGTGTGTTTCAAATATTGTTCTATAAATAAGTCATTTAAACCGCGTTTGTTAATGATGTGTGTCTGTGATCAATTAAAGTGTAAGTAGGCGTTTTTACATAAATTAAGACTGGCACCAAATGATTCTACAAGCGTATAGCCTATTAAATATCGATCACTGCCTTGCAAAGATATCTTAGTCGCACGCGGGCTCATTAAGCTGACACCTGCTAAATTAAAATACAGTACAGGGCTCCCTCACTCTCGTATTTGTGTGAATTAGTATTGTTGTTTGTTGTTTATATTTATACTTGTGTAGAGGTGGGCTGGCAAACGGGTACATGATGCCTGTCCTGATAACCATTAAACACCTCGAATTTTATTTTTATTGTTTTTATTTTGTATAGATGAATGTGTAAACTGAGAAAGGGACGCTGTATTTTTTTAACGCACTAAAACTTATACATCGGTAACGATGTTAGGATATATTTATAACATCCTTGTAAGGCTTTGTTTAATGAGTTTCTTTTTGTGTGAGTTTGTTTGCCTGCGAACTAATTTCTCTTTATATATAATTTCTTGTAACTGTACCTATGTATTTTATCCTTCAGTAGTCACTAAACAATTGTATATGTGTAAATTCCTTATCTATTTTCTTTTGTCCTTGCCTTTACCTTATTCTCACCTGTGCAATTTTACTGTTATTGTATTTTATAGATACTGTAATTTGCCTTATTGTTTTATGTGCTTATTTACTTAAAGACCGGCATGATTGGTTTTAAAGGGCCACTGTTTGGTATTACGATTTTTATTCTAACTTATTTGTAACGCAATGTGTGTATGTGTGTGTGTGTGTGTGTGCCGTGTCCGTGTCCGTGTCCGTGTCCGTGTCCGTGTCCGTGTCCGTGTCCGTGTCCGTGTCCGTGTCCGTGTCGTGTCCGTGTCCGTGTCCGTGTCGTGTGTTCGCGTCCGCGTCCGCGTCTGCGTCGCGTCCGTGTCGTGTCCGTGTCCGTGTTGTTTGTGCGTGCGTGCGTGCGTGCGTTGCGTGCTTTGCGTGCGTGCGTTGCGTGCGTGCGTTTGCGTGCGTGCGTGCGTGCGTGCGTGCGTGAGTGCGTGCGTGTGTTTTGTTATATATTTAACCCTTTCATTGTCTTTTTGTGTTATTTGATTTATTAATGTACTCGTGCCATTACTTATTTACGAATAAAGTGCGTTTTATTGATGTTGCTTTCCCACAATAGTATATTAACGGGCTGAACCACCATTGCGCAAAGGTCGTTAATTTTAATTTGAGTAGTTCGTTTACCTGCCCTTCATGATGCAACACTTATCTCATCCAGCGTTTCTAATTCAAATAGCACAGCATACTTACCACTAGACCGCCATTTCGCTTGATCAGATTTCAGGTTGGCGAGTAATTAAATATCAGACTTGTAAATAAATTCTAATCTTTTAATTATTGTCAGGGAAGTCCATGTAAGGCAAGCAATTAATTTCAGTGATAGTAACATTATTGTTAGTAAAGTCAAGATAAATCACTTAGCGATTGTTTTGTTCTTGAATTTACATTCTTGCAAATAATTTCAAATCACACTTTTAAGATAGGGTACCTGGGGGACGCTACATATGCTATATTTTTTTTGTAGAAGTTGAAAAGAAGAAAGTTTAAGAATTTATATCAGATCATTTAAAAGGACGTGTTCACTCAGGATTTTGTTAAATTTGTGTATGTGCGACATTTATACTAAAAAGTTGTCAGTTGATTGATGGAATTTGGACCAGAACAATGGCAATGCTTTTTTTAAATTTGTTTTTGGCGAATTACTTTTGTATACGTCCCGCTGCCAGGGAATGTTTCTTGATTGTACTTGATCCTTGTATAAATTTTTTTATGCTGTCTAAATCGTAATATAGAGATTTGTAGTGTAATTTTTTGAGCATTTATTTTACCTTCACCAAATTAAAAGCACGTTGAGACAAATTCTAAACTTACCGAAATTAAAGCTATTAACATTCAGAAACGTAAAATAAGTTCTATTGATTTGTTAAGTGACGTTCAAATAAATTATATCAACTTTTAAATATTCGATCACGTTTGTTTATTTTTGTTGTGACAAATATTCTTTTTAAATTGAATAATTAATGACCGTGTTGACCAGCTATCTTTTTTTGTTAATTGAGTAAGTAATTTTACCGAAAAATAATGAATTTTTGCGGATTTTAAATGAAGCATAAAATTTTATTTAAGATTACGTGAGCTTTGCGTAGATATTTTTTAAGTAGAATTTCAGGTAAAGGTGAGTGTTTCCCTTTTGAGTGAACATTATGGTTTCCTGTTAGGTCATTATTTTAAGAGCTAGTTGGCGACGTTTTCGGTAACATCTAGTTTACCTTTACAGGCTGATGTTCTAGTGAGTGTCTTACCCGTAACAATACTGTTTGAATTAGTATGGTAGGTAGGCGAAAAAATTTGTTCCTCGTACGAAATGGTATAACAGCCCTGATTACTGCTTAATGTGGTTATGGACTATAATCTTGTGTAATTTTCTTCAGCTTACGTCGGAGCACACGCACCTTTTGGATAATCCTTTCTCTAAATTTTTGACATGGACAAACATAGACCTATTAATATAGTAGGATTTATTCAAAAATAATAGGTCGGTAACGTAAAATTTGCTTGTGGGCGTTTCTGTAAAGCAAGTGTGTAGAACACGATTGCGTAACAGATACTTATAGTCAACTGAATCTTAAATTCCGATGAAGACTCCTTATGTGACTATAATGCTAACGGTGAAATAACTGATTATTTTCTTACCTTTTTCATTTTCATAACTGAGAGAGTATCATCGATAACTGCCTCCATTTCCTTAAATAATCTTCTACTTCCGGCTCCATTTACTGTGATTTTCCACTGACGGGCACAACTTGCACTGCCACGTACACAATTCACCAGTATAAGTAGGTACTGTGCTTTAGTTTCAACAGACTAGTCGCCTGATCCAGTATGTGTAACATTGGATTGTCTACTGTATCCATCTGCAGTCGTGTAATCGTAAGTAAATGAACTAAAATTCTGGGATGTGCTAATATTTCGAATTATACCTCGAAATTTTAATATTCTAATGTTTAAGTAGAAATTTCGTGCTTTTTGGTACATTACTCAAGGAAAATTAAATTTTCCGGAATAGGCACGAAAAGAGAAGCTATCAAGATTTCAATTTTCATTTTTAACATTAAAACGTTACATTATTAGATATTTATACATGTTTATCCTTAAAAGTTTTACAATAAATGTTTATAATTCGCGATTTCAGAAAAAATAATATACATGAGCTCGTCAGTAAAATGTCTCACTTGCTCGGAGCTTTAAAATACTCGGAACATAGTGCCTCCTAATTTAACATGGCTCCTCGACCGTAATTCAAAATTTTTCTGACTGTTATGTAAATATCTATTATCTCAAGTCACGAATAAGTAATATTAAAGTTAAACAAACAATTACAAATTTACTTAATGAATTTAAAGATTTGCTTAAATAGTCATTATTTGATAAACTGTAATGATAAGACCTAAGAAAATACATGTAATTATAAAGTTTTGAAATATATAATCCTCCTTTATTGTTAGTTAGGAAGTGATTTTATCAAATAAAAAGATATGTACTTATCTATCATGCTATGCCAACTTTTTTCCAACTTAGTTGCCAACTTAGTTCTCTAAATAATAAAAAAATAAAATTAATTTGCTTAATTTTTCAAAACTTGTTTCGTGAAGTGCCTCATTTATTTACTTCTTCCTATCTTTATAGAACATAAAAATTCTTGCAACTCTTAGTCAAATATCAAACAATTTGGAAAGGGAATATCTGTCCTGAATAATATAATAAGTAGGGATGTATGTTTCATAATTTCAAATATTTAAACATCCAGAATGCTATTTAATCTGTACGCAAAATAGGACATAAGTACTATAATGAATAAAAATTTATTTATCTGGTAGTCGTTATCAAACTTCTGAAAGTTATTGGTGAGCGGATATATCAAAAAACTTGTAATATCAAGTGATTTCCTGGCACCTAGATTATTAAATCAGAAAATTAACTGCAGGCTTTTAGTGATTTAGGTTGACGCAATGCCGTTAGAGAAGTCGAGATAAAATCTTAAACTGATACGTATATCTACATGTTTAGTGTAACTTAAGAAATTATAGGTAATTGATCCCATCGTTACAAAATTATTATGTAATAGTAGTTATTAATTTGTTATACACCTAAGAGACAATAGTACTAAAGCTACTTACAATTAAGATTGGACACGGTAGAATGTTAGTCACATCTTGCAGTATTATCATAAAATTAGCATTTTCAGATATAGATAATGCACGAACAGTAATAATCGTACTTTACGATAATAGTAGGTACAATGAGTGAGAAACATATATCTATTAAAGAATGTAACATATATTAAACCAACTACATACAATATTAAATACTGTAAAAAATAACAACAAAACTGCGTAAAAAAACTAAAAGTATCCTTTCTTACTTTTAATTCTGAAAACTTCTGAATAATATTTTTAAGATTGATTTTCTCTGCAAATTCATGTTCTATAGCGAATGTAGCCAAACTGTTTAGCCGATTTAGGGTGATTGTGGAACGTAAAAAATGTTTAGTTACTTTCAATTTAGAAAAACTCCTTTTCCATGCCACACTTACTGGCAAGGCAACAAGATTCTTAAGGCAATCCTGAGGTTAGGTTCATCTAAAATAGTGATAAGTTGTAATACTTCAATTGAATTTTGTTTTGCATTTACAAACCCTAAAACGGATTCTATTTCATTTAATAGTTTAAGTACGTTAGTAGTAGACGGACACCTCACCTTTCACTTTTTGACGTCATTTGACCTTGGGATTCCCCACGCTCGCTTACGTGTAGGGCGTATTTTTCACCTATTTTTGCACATCCACGTGTGAGACCGGATTTTCCACCCTTATTTTTACACGCTTATGTGTAGGCGTATTTTTCACCCTATTTTTTGCACATCCACGTGTGAGACCGCATCCTTTCTTTTCGATGGTCAACCCTAATTTTTGGGGTTAAACCTCATGGTTGTATTAAGGACCTTTTGACAGCTAGGACTTTTGCTAACGCGAGGACAGGGGGGGCTGGTCTTGGCTTAGGGTTGTACTTAGGGCTGGGGCTGTATGTAGAGCTAGGTTGGAGTTTAGGGCTGTATTTAGTGGGGTCTGGGGCTGTATGTAGAGCTAGGGTTGGAGCTTAGGGCTGGTCTGGGGTAGGGTTGTTTTTCTGGTAATTATCTTCAGCCTTAATTAAGGTCCTTTTGGTTGTAACCCTGGAGGTTAGGCAACTGTGTATTCGGAAAACACGAAAACGAAAACGAAAACACGCAAGTACGTAAATGCACAAAACGATAGCATGCAAAGCTGCAGAATGAATTAAAGCAAGGAGTTGGGGTTTATAAATAAAATAATTCTATGTTATCTGTTTATTCTTTATATCCAAATGGAAGAGTATCAAAATTCTCAATTCCGTCGCTTAGAGTAACTTATCCTATACTGTTTAGCTTCAGGTCTACTTAACACATTATAACAACTATCTCTAACAATTTTTCTGTCATTGTATACAAACAAAGAGTCTTTACTATTACTAAGTACCATATCTTTCATCGCTTCAAAGTTTATAACGCGCGAGTTCTTATAATTTAAGGTAATGCCTTTCACTTTACACACGGATTTAACTGTTTTATCACTGGTTGAAAACACATTATAACTATAGTTTTTAGGTCCGGCACTAACAAATTCAGCTATATAACTTCCTCCACCGTACGCCTCCAGTTCGTCGGTCATTTGGCCAAGGAAATCCCCATGCGGATTCCAGTCGCCGGGTTTTGCGACAAATATCACACTGTCTGTGTCGTAATACAGAACACGTCGGTCTAGTTTCTAAGTAACTATATAGCTCTAAACGTGCATGAGCAGTCGTGTATGCGGCTATGGACACATTAATTGTTTTTGTGATTCACCCTCTCCCTCCGGTCTATCCCAATTCATCATTACAACATTATCATTTATAGGTATTATAGACTGTACCTGAACCAATGGATCTGTGAGCAATTTGAAAAAGTCCTTTGGTTCAGATACAATACTACTGGGTTAAATTCTCGCCTGACCAAACTTACCCCAAAAAGAATTCAGCATAAGTTTGGCCAGGTACCTTAAACCGGGGTTCTTCTTAATATTATTAGGTCTAACCGAATCCTCTTTCTCATAATACTCTGTCACGTACTGTACTTTCTCGATTTCTGACGTGCAATGGCTAGGCCACCCTGAACATTCCTGCTTGAGTTTTAAGAAATTATCTATGTATCCGCTAAATAAACCTCCTGTTTCGTTGCTTTATCATACGTGGTTACCTCGTATTCCCAAATTTCGAAAACATCAAGGACTTTATAGTTTTAGAGATAGCTTTACGCAGTTCGTCAGCTACAAATGTTCCAACGAAACTGCGCTTAGCTTCACTATGTCTACATTCCCTTGATTTAGCTCAACACCACGTCTACAAACACAAACATCACTTCCGTGCATTTTAACGGTAAAACAGGATGGTAGAGATTAGAGGGTGGTAGTACTTGACATTTAACTAAACCCTCCACCGTGTCTAATGAAATGTTCTTACAATCTAGCCCTACATGAATTTTTGGATGACCTATGGGATATTTACAATATTTATTTACAAATGGGTATAATGAGCACACGTCGTAATACATTATTTTCTCAGTAATACCGTCACATTGATGATAAAGCTTGCTAGCATTAGTGCGGCCTCCGTAAAATGCATCGCGTGGGTTTAAGGGTTCATCATCTTGATGACCTAGACTCTGAATAAAGGCTTTTAATTCGTCGTTAACGAGAACAAGATTATACCCGCGCTCGCGTAGAAACTGGGACCGCGCCACCGTGTTCTCATTCCGGGCAAGCATAGAGGTACCTGCACCAAGTTTAGGATCCATGTTGGCCTGATTGGGGAAACATTCCTCGCAACCGTGCCAGTAACAGCCAAGAAATTCAAAACGGTATTTGACTCTGCGCAATACCCGTCGACCTTAACACCTTCAGGTGTTCTAAACTCGCGAGCTTTTCCTGCGTGCTGTATGTCACTTGCTGAGAATGTTCCACCCAACGTAACCATTGTATTGCGATTTTGGATTGATTGTCGGCACGTCTATAACCACCTTTGGAATGAGCCCTATGTGTTTTCTTTGAGGAAACGTCTACGAAACACTTTATTGCAAGCGCTAGCAATAGTGGTAGCCTCCTCGAACGGATCGACTTTATTTTGGGTCGTGAAGGTGGACCAGAAGCTAATGCAACCTTTAACGAGGATCTTAACTCCATCAGGCAATATCTCAATCTCCTCACTCATCTTAAAACATAATTACTCTGGGCCGTGTGCCATTCTAAAAGTTTTGACGATCTTTCGTAGACATCTGATCTGCACAATAATATTCCAGTGCTGGCAATGGACCTCGTAATTCTGGTTCACGGATGAGTTGAAAGATATGGGAAATAACCCTTGGACTCGGGGAAATTGAAGGTTTTTGGAAATGCCGAGAGCGGTGACGGAATGAAATTAAGGAATCAATAAATCTAATATCGTCGCATTGAATTGAAATTAATTTTAAACCGTTGCAGATGACATTAGGTCTCCACTGATTATTATTAGCTAGCATGCACTGAGCACAAAACACCCCGTACCCTTCATGTTATGTGGATGCATGTAACTTTAAATTTTCTTGCTCGCTCGGCAACATATGACAGAAACGATTGAACAGGATCATCCCTGAAAATGTGCACTCTTTTATTACATACTGAGCACTGCTCATCTAAATTGTCAGCCTGTTTGATACAGACAGAGCAAACATTCGCGGCCACGCATAGATTGGGCTCATGCAGAAACCTATCATTCGTCCCTCACACACTTCTCTTGCATACACTCCAAATCGTAAAAGATAAACATAGATGGTTTACCATTAGTACTGTCACATCGAACTTTGTTAACGGCCATGTAGCAAAGATGACCGATAGGTTTTGGCTCAGACAAGTGGGGCAGTAGCTGTATCCGCATCTATGTTACCCTTTACTTCATGGGTTTTAAGACATTTAAACATCTACGCAATTTTTCGCATACTTTAGTGTCCTTGTGGTTTTAAGACATTCAATCCCGTAAAAACCTCCTGCAATCATTACAAACAATTTTAGGATTTTCAATAGAACAAGGTGGTTTCTGATGACACGCGGACACTGGTACATACATTTCATTGATCTTTTGTCATTATACCGTTTTTGCATTGTTCGCAGTAATAACTGCAAGTAAATGCTGAAGTGAGACTGGTAATAACGTTATAATGCTCATCTTCTAATATTAAATTTAAAACTACCCTACCTGGTTCCCTAGGACCCTCAAAATAACTGAATCACCTATACGCGAATTATAAACTACAATGGTATATGAAGTTAAATGATTTTGAAATGATTGGATGTGCTCGTAACTACCACCCTGACTAAGATCTACACCACTGTTTTGACAGAGTTGTACAGTCTCTCTTGAAGTAATGGACATCCCTTTCCATACTATCGCATTGCATCGTTATTTAAATGCAATAGCTATGACTAGAGCGCGAGCTAAACAATTATATCGTTAATTGTTGATGGTACAACAATACCTTGTCTTTGATTTACAAAAGTCTGCAAATTTTAACTCCGTCAAGTTTTTGCGTCCATAGCCTACAGACACAACTATCTATCAACGTTTAACACCAACACGTCACTTGAGAAAAACTAGCGTTACTCTGCATTACCTTTTCCAGCAGCGACATTATCACTTTCACCGACAACTGGTCCACTCTTCTGAACGAAATGCCAATTGGTTTATCGGGGAAATTTGGATTCTTAGAGTGATACCGACACGATCTGAAGGAGCAGCATCCTTTACTATATATGAATACAATTCTCAAATGCACTCTGTAAAAATGTGTATTAGATAAATTTTTAGTAAATGGTATATTTTACCTGTAACCACGTTAGGGATTATCCTTGCACGTCTCGTCATTGAAGCTAAACCGTAGCGTTTTACAGTTTGTATTGAATTTTTAATAAATTTACTATTTATTCCCAATTATATTAATATGATTGAACCCTGAGGATGGTCCGGCCTGTTGCTGCAAGCCTGAACCCGATTGATCTTGCTGTAATGTACTCATTCAGTAAGTGATACAATAGAAATTAGAAAAGACATACCGTTATCAGATCCTCCGCATCTGTAGTTTCCATAATCTCATCATCGTCAAACACCTCCTTAGATTTACTTGAGCAGGACTATAAAAATAATAATTAAAAATCTTAAAATAAAAAACAGGCATATACTTACATTTCACGAACCCGTTGTGCAGCCTCGGTAAAATTATTATAAACATCTATCGAGTCGATAGTGTCATTTTCACACAACATCTTAAAAGTGATGATATTGTATGCGTTTTTCAAACCCTCGTCGGTTAACGCACCAGCACTGAATAAACCCAAAATCTGATTAGCAGTTAAAGATTCCATGATGATGTGATGCTCTTCAAACAAGAACTAAATTAACAAGACCCTGGTACACGTTTTTATACTATTCTTTGCCCTGAGGCTAATTTCAAAGAATGTAAAAACCATGATGTTTATCTTTTAATAACAAAATACTTATTGTTTAAGGTGAGTTAGGTAATAACAGTTTGTATATATTGTCAGAAATGAGTCTTAAAGGAAATGTAATAATTTTAATTTTTATTTTAGCTAAGCGTTTGTTATTATTCATTAGGTATAAAACATTTATTGCTAAACTGTATCAGTCGTTTAAATTCATAGAAAAATAATTTTAATTAAAATGTAAAAAATACATTTAAAATCTAAGACCTTTTATTTTCATCATTTTTATTACAGAACAGTCTTTGATAGTAATCTTTAGATACACTTTTTTATTCCTTATATTTCCGGGTTTTAAATGGACATAATTAAAACCTATTTTATCAGGACTGATTCTCATACAATTAAATTTAAATTGAGATATATATTTTAACCGTCTTTTAATATCAAATGATTATGATTAGAAGATATTTTTAAATCAAAGTTTTAAATCTACGTTATATAACACAATATGTTAATGTTAACATCACTCTAATGAGGAAACAAATTGTTAATTACAGTTAACATATTGCTGTTATATAACGCTGTAAAAGGTTTAAACTATTAGAAGGTCAGCGTCGATGTGACATAATATTTTTTGTTAATGATACCATAACTTCTAATGAGGGAAAAATTGTTAACACGTTACTAATAATTACCCAAAAAACATTGTACTAATTATGCTACGTTTATTTTAGTGATTTTCAATAAAGATAATAGAAAAGGTTGTTTTATATGGAATGCTTCTACAATTAAGTTTAAATTGAAATATTTTTAAAGCATGGTTTTAGATCTACATTATATAACGGCAATATATTAAAAGTATTAGAAGGACGGTCGAGTTAACAAATAACGTTTTTAATGTTAATGATAACATCGTTCTACGAAAAAAATTTTAAATAATTTGGTTATTAAAAAATTTTTGTTAGTTATTTTATTTTTTTAAAATAAATAACAAAAATTTTTCTGGCCATTTACAAAATTTAAAGTAAATCGTTAATTTTAATAATATATAAATAAATAAAATTAAAGTAAATATTTTGTAACAAATAGACTTAATAGATTAAGAATTACACTGCATTACGCTTTAATTACACTGACTTTCAAATAATAATCCGGTAGAGATTTCGTGCTTACATAGTTACAGCGAAGTGATTTTTCTTCATGCATGGATATCGAGCTCTAATCATCATTTTTACAGATTAGAGTAAAACTCTATATCGCAACCTTCTACGTTAGAATCTAATTATGGAATTTCTAGAAAGCGATTGATGTTCTTTTAGAAAATCACTAAACTTTCTATGACACTGTAACAAGCTTTTCGTAATATATATATATAATTATATATATATATATATATATATATATATATATATATATATATATACATACACACACACAAACACACATAGTTATATTCTACAGCGTTAGTTAACAACTCAGAAAATGAAGCACATCATTGATATATTAATGCTCAATGGTGAGAATGATGATGAGAGTGAGATGAAGATTGTTGAAACAATGAAAGTTCTAGAAGATCAGGTTAGATCGCGCCTTCAAATACAACAGCGAAGATTTATCGAATCAATTGCATTGAGCGATACGAATCACGTGTGCTATAATAACTCGTGGAAAAAGAAACCAACAGCTAGTGAGTGGTACCACGATCACGCGTCCGTATACTGCTAAAGCCGAGAATATATAGCGGTGAGGATAATAAAGGAATAATAACTGTTGAGTCAAGCGAGGACGAGGAGGAGAAGAAGGACATCATCAGGTGAAGCGCTGTCAACTGCGTCAGCATCATCAGCGGCAGCAACAACAGCTGACGATAACAGCGAGGACTAACTGACAAAAACATCTAAAGGGAGGAGGAAAAGAAGTTAACATTACAGAATCAGCCGACTCTTGATACTTTGTCATCCACAAATCGTGCCCGTCGCCGTCGCCGTCGTCTGAAGTGCCACCTCTGGAAAAGTTAGACGAGGACATAAAAAGAAGGAGTGTCAGGGACGATTGCTGTCACCATCTGTAACTGCAGAGGTCGTAACGCTACAGTAGTATCAGAGGGCTATTCGGTGCTAGAGACACTCTGGCTACCTCGTCAGGATGTAATCGTTAAAGAAATCGTTGACAATATCATCGACAACTACAACATGTCTGGCTGCCACAACCCACAGCAGTAACACCGGTGTGTGATAATGCTACTGATAGTGATAGTGAATTGTTGAGACTCTTCTAGCTCTACCAGCCACCACCAAGTACTACTAGTGACGAATATCATCAACAGCCGCAGCATACAGCTGTCACAACCAGCAACAGCGGCCTCGGTGTAAAAATGATAGTGATCGTGAATTGCAGAGACTCTTCTAGCTCTACCACCGCCACCACCACCAGCCCCTACTACTAGTGACGAATATCATCAACAGCCGCAGCATACACAGCTGTCACAACCCCTAGCAACAGCGGCTGTGTGTGATAATGATAGTGATAGTGAATTGTTAGAGACTCTTCTAGCTCTACCACCGCCACCACCACCAGCTACTACTAGCGACGAATATAATCATCAACCGCAGCATACACAGCTGTCACAATAGCAACAGCGGCCTCGGTGTGATAATGATGCTGTTAGTGATAGTGGATTGTTGGAAACTCTTCTACTGGCTCCACTAGCATCTGATTTTGATCTCAGCCTCGATCTGAATCTAGATTTACTTTTGCCGAGTTTCAAAAATTAAAATAAAATATTTTAATAAAATAAAATATTTAAAACCATTAGTCGCCTTATTATTAGAATACAAAAATTTTATGACAGTGGCATATACACGTGTCTTATAAGTTTAGAGCTTATTAAAATACAACCTAATGTATAAGTAAATTTCGTATAGGTAAAAAGGTATAGCAAGAAATGTAATAATGTACACGCTATTTTCTAACCTCCAGGGTTACAACCAAAAGGACCTTAATTAAGGCTGAAGATAATTACCAGAAAACAACCTTACAGACCAGCCCTAAGCTCCAACCCTAGCTCTACAAACAGCCCCAGACTCCACTAAATGCAGCCCTAAACTCCAACCCTAGCTCTACATACAGCCCCAGCCCTAAGTACAACTAAGCCAAGACCAGCCCCTGTCCTCGCGTTAGCAAAAGTCCTAGCTGTCAAAGGTCCTTAATACAACCATGAGGTTTAACCCAAAAGAAATCATAAAAATAAGGTAATACGGTCTCACACGTGGGTGTGTAAAATTAGGGTTGACCATCGAAAAGAAAGGATACGGTCTCACACGTGGATGTGCAAAAAATAGTGAAAAAATACGCCCTACACGTAAGCGTGTAAAAATAAGGGTGGAAAATCCGGTCTCACACGTGGATGTGCAAAAATAGTGAAAAAATACGCCCTACACGTAAGCGAGCGTGAATCCAAGGTCAAATGACGTCAAAAGTGAAAGGTGAGGTGTCCGTTTACTACTTACGTTCACATCTCCGGATGTACCATCAGTCAATAGTGATCTTACAATATTCAATTAACTCGTTTTTAGGTAAAATTTTCAAATCATGTATGTTGAACAAAAATTGAAAATAAAGGTATTCGCCAAATCAAATCTGGATTCCAAAGCAATAACAGCTTAATTTATTGAAAAAAAATAAAACTCTATTTTAAATTTTAATTTCGGATCTGCGCGCTTCGTAAAGGCGTGGTTGTGTTAACTGGAAATCAGCTGGAATGTCAATAACATCGACGAGTTCCTTTATCACAGAGGATTTTATCAAAAGCCCCATCCGAACGAAGATCCTTGAAAAAAAGTATATCACCTTTTATTAGCTCGATAGTAGATGATAAATCATAGTTGTTGGTCTGTAGTAACTTGCTGATCGGATTAATACAATTTAATATTCTATACCAAATTACAATGGACCATAAAAACTTAAACTGTTTAATACAGTGCAACAAGCCAGAAGCCTCATCTCTTACAGAAATGTCAATGTCAGTATCGCCATACATACCTAATAAAGCATCGTAAATACTACCCTATTGACACCCTAAGTCTTAAGGGTTTTAGAGCTTCTACACGACTTTCACATCGAGTATCACTCAGTGCCTATAGAATTAGTCCCTTAAGATATTTTAATAAGGCCCATCTAAAGGTTGACAAAGCCTTATTTCAGATTGTACCCCTTATTTATCACCTCTCATATTGGTCCCGTTGTCGTAAACTTGGCCTCTCATTGCCTACAAAGCCCCAATTTTGCAAGTTTTTCAATTATTACATTTGAAAGCTTTTGTAGATCTCTTAACTGGAGGAAAGCCTGAAAAGCTTTTATTAATCTTAATGATAATACCATTGGGGTTATATTTGTCAACTAGCGGAATACCCGTGCTTCGCTACGGTATACAGCAACTTTGACATCAGTGATTGAAACTGTTGTTGCCAAGTGAGTAAATTGTGTGAATGAATTTGTCACCAAACTTGGACAATGACTTGCTTGTTATTATTTTACCGCCATATATACATTATAGCAGTGTAAACATAACTTGAATTCAAGCGCCCTCTACTTTATTCTTATTTGATTTCACGAATAGATGCTAACTTAAAAAGTCGATTGCATAACCTTATATACCTACATGTGTATGTGTAGGTTGGAAGGTAAACATTAAAACAAATTGCAACCTCTCATACGTTCATAACGAAAACAGGCAACGTCGTAAAAACAAAAACAGTAATCTATGTCAGAATGACGTTTAAAACTTCATTTAAGATAGACATGTTAACTTAAATAGTATATTAGATAACAAGGGATTGAAGTGACTCATTCAATCCCGCGAATGGAGTTTGTTGGTCCAGGGCTTTAGTCCGAGACCAACAACTATTCAAGGGATTAAGGAACTTCAATCCCGTGGTATCTACACTATTTTTTGCACTTCGTGGAGTAATAATAGAAACAATTATATTATTTTCTGAAAATTAAAATATTACATCTATGATAAATTTAAATTATTAGAAAAGTCATTTTGACAAAGAAGCTACACTATTCAAGGCTAATGAAATTTATGAATTATTTTTAAAATCTCAGATGTTTCAATGCCATAACAAGATTAAATTATTTTTTAAACCATAGAGGTTAAAAGTAACACTTCAGTCCCCGAAATGGGGGAACCAAATAGTACTTTTAATCCACGAAGTGCAAAAAAATAATTTTGAAACCGATTCTATAAAACATCAATAATACATTTTAACCATTTTCGTTCATATTTAATTATTTTTTAGAGTTACCTTGCATTATATTAAGAAAGTTTATAAAGAAAAGTTATGTAAAATTAAATTGTCTTTAAAAAGTATGTCTGTACTTTTTCTAATAAAATGAATCGTTATTCAGATATTGAAAAAATTTGAACTAACACTTAAATTATACCTCAGTAATATTTTGGCGGGTAAATTACGCGTCGTATCAAAAAATTGCATAGAACACGTGATAGACTTCTCATAACTTTAATTGAAGAATATGTGTACAAATTTTCGAGTCAATCAACTCATGGAATAAAAAGTTTCACAAAAAAATTCAACCCTCATTTCCACCTCTTAGGAGTGGAATTTTGAAAACCCTTTCTTAGTGGATACCTACACAAAGAACACACCCTCCAAATTTCATGTCTCTAGGACCAACGGTTTAGGGTTAATATATCAGTTAGGACTTCCACCACACCTGCGGCAAGCCACTGTAGAATTTTTACCGTCGGAGAAGACGGCGGACTAAAAATAAAGATCGGCGTGTCCGAGATTTTTTCGATCGAGTTATATATTTAGTTGTATATTTCGGACGCGGGGCGCCATTTTGGTCAGAAAATACTTTTTTTGACTTTTTTGGCACTTTTCGACGCATAGTGCACGAACGGAAGGTCCTGTGAAAATTTGAAATAGATCCGTCGAGCCGTTTCGGCTGTGCGATGATTTTCGCTTTTATATATACAGGGTCCGCCTTTGGGAGCTGATCCTATGAGTATCTGCTAAACCAAACTTACTATAATTTTGAAAATTTGGTGACAGGGTAATGATGTTAGGGCTAACTCATCTAAAATATTTTCACGTTCGTACCACTTCCGGTTGTACCGGAAGTCGGTACTTAGTCGCGTATTTCAAATGGAACACCCCGTATATTAGTACATTTTTGGATTATATGTCGAATTTTAAGGTAAGTTTGTTAAATAAACTAGATACGAAATTTCAGTCGTTTTAAAAAACATTTTCTAAAAAATTGACAGATGCGGTCTTAGTAATAACTCGTTAAGTGTTCTGTTCCTGTCAAAGAATTTGAATAAAACTTGGAGGTGTTGTAGGCAAAGGTTTATGCAACAGTCTGCAAAAATGACATTTGTATTTTTCATGAAAATAAAATTATGAATGTCTAAACTTGACTATCAAAAATGCAAGTTACTCAAAAAATCAAATGGAAACCCTATTTTTATTACTCAGATCGATTTAACGTCAAAAATTAAGGTAAGTTTGTTTAAAACTTTACTTGCCTAAACGTAACAGTTTCATACTTATCATCAAAAAGTCCCAATTTTAAAATTTGTGATAAAAATGAGTTACATACTTAAATCTAGTATTTTTGTTCGTGGTCACCATGGAAACCAAATAATTGAGAATTGAAATAAAGAAAATATTTGAAAAGTTACTGCAAAAATTATAAAATTGATAATTTTGTGATTCAAAAGTCATTTTTGCCAAATAGAAATTTTCTAAGTCATTTTTTTCAAATTCATATACAACACAAGTGTAAAAATTTAATACTTTATGAGTAAATCGAAAAAAACTACTTTTTACTGCGGAGGTAATACATACTTGTTAATAAAATTGTTGACAGTTTGTGTTTTTCTTGATGAAATGGCTCGACTTGAATATTCTAACACAGATTATTTGAATTTAATTTTAATTCACGGAGAATGTCATAGAGTTGCAAAACGAACAGTAAGAACATTTATCGAACGCTATCCTGAGCGCCCCCTACCATCAGCAGATACAATAAGACGTGTGATTCAAAATTTGAAACAGTTTGGCACATTTAAACACTCTGCGCCTCGCAAAAAAGCTGCTATTGATAACGAATAGAATAAAGTTATAACTTTAGGATATTTCCGTGCCTATCCTTATAATTCCATAAACGACGCGAAAACAGATATTGGCTTAACACCAACAACTATCAGAAGAATTCTTAAGAAACATAAGTTTAGACCATACTGTTTACAATTAGTTCAACATTTGAAAAAAGCGGATTTCTTGAAACGTATCGAATTTTGTGAAACAATTTTGCTCAAAATACAAGAAATTCCTAATTTTTTGAGTAATATCGTATGGACGGGCGAATCTAAATTTACGAAAAATGGCATATTTAATCGCCGAAACTCGCATTACTAGAATAACGAAAATAGCAATCCAATTGGCGAATGCCTTTCAGGAAATTTGGTATTTTAACGTATTTGGTGCTATTCGGAATAACGAAATCTTTGGCGTGTATTTTTACAACGAAAATTTGAGAGGTTTAAAATAGTTGATTGTTGCGATTTATGATTACAAATTTAATTTCTAGGAGAAAATTATCTTGAGATATTAAACACTCGAATTCAACCCCGATTAAATCTAGAAAGGGAAAATTTATGGTACCAACAAGACGGTGCGCCCCCTCACAACACCAACGCTGTTTCCATGAAACTTTATGAAATTTTTGAAGATCGTTGGTTTGCCAATAATGGTCCCTTTCCGAGGCCACCTAGGTCACCTGATCTTACGCCAACGGATTTTTGTCTTTGGGGTCGAATTAAAAATATTGTTTATGCTACACCACTACTAAAGAAGATTGCATTGCAAGAGTGCAAAATACCTTCAATTCTCTTTCTCCACAAGAAATTCAAAGGGCTACAAATGAAGCCGTTATAAGACGGATTCAACAATGTCTTGCGTCTAACGGGCAACATTTTGAACATTCATTGTAAATTAATTTACATTTGATCACGAGCAAGAAATACTAAATAAGCGACTTTATCGTGTAAGAATGCACTGATAAGTATGTAGTTACTACCTCCGCCGTAAAAATGTGTAAAATTTTTACACTTGTATTGTATATCGAATTTGAAAAAAATGACTTAGAAAATTTCTATTTGGCAAAAATGACTTTTGAATCACAAAATTATCAATTTTTATAATTTTTTGGAGTAACTTTTTCAAATATTTTTCTTTATTTCAATTCTCAATTATTTGGTTTCCATGGTGACCACGAGCAAAAAATACTAGATTTAGTATGTAACTCATTTTTATCACAAATTTTAAAATTGGGACTTTTTTGATGATAAGTATGAAACTGTTACGTTTAGGCAAGTAAAGTTTTAATCAAACTTACCTTAATTTTTGACGTTAAATCGATCTGAGTAATAAAAAATAGGGGTTTCCATTTGATTTTTTGAGTAACTTGCATTTTTGATAGTCAAGTTTAGACATTCATAATTTTATTTTCATGAAAAATACAAATGTCATTTTTGCAGACTGTTGCATAAACCTTTGCCTACAACACCTCAAAGTTTTATTCAAATTGTTTGACAGGAACAGAACAATTAACGAGTTATTACTAAGACCGCATCTGTCAATTTTTTAGAAAATGTTTTTTTAAAACGACTGAAATTTCGTATCTAGTTTATTTAACAAACTTACCTTAAAATTCGACATATAATCAAAAATGTACTAATATACGGGTGTTCATTTAAAATAAGCGACTATGCCAAACATTTGTCTCTGCAGCAATAAGCCTTTGTGACTCATTGTCAATAATTTTAGAAGATTGTAATCGCTGACCAAATTCAACCCAGGACATTTGGTATTGAAAGTGATGACTCACGTTCTTTTAAACGGCCACTGAAGTCCCTCCAACGAGTAAATCGTTCAGTGGAAAGAGAACTAAAAAGAGCAGGTAAATGTTTACAGCAAAAACAATACTTTGTGTTTATATTCCCGTATACTATACGAAGTATTATAGTAAAGGGAAGGTGTTGCGATCATGAAAGAAATTCAACCTCGAGATGTTGACGGATCTCCATGAATTCATTTTGGCATGTCGTGTGTGTGCCTGTGTGTGTGTGTGTGTGTGTGTGTGTGTTTGCGTAGGGCGCTCAAATTATAAATATGTGACCGAGAGAAATGAATTATGATAAACCCCACGCTTTTTTTTGGTGCAAAGATAAAAATATTTTCTCCTTTTTAGTGCACTTTCTACGCGTGAATAAAAGCGCGCTTTTAAAAAGTTTCTTTTTACATAGCATTATTTGTATACCTATTAAAAGTTTTTATGAAATTACATTCTCACTCATCTACGTAATACTAAAGTCAATATATATATATATATATATATATATATATATATATATATATATTATATACATAATAAGGTATATATCACTGTTTAGAGCATATATTAGCTCAACTTAAAGATTTATGTACACATAAAGTAATATATATGTAAAGCGCAGGTTGCTTAAAGTTACAATATATATAAAACCATGTACAAATGTGATTATATGGCATGTTGTTAGCTATTTAAATCCTCCAATTTCATAAATATAAAAGTGTGGCCATGGCTAAACATTGAATATTGTCAGTACATTACTTTCCGAGCTTCATCGGAGCTTTATAATTGTAGTTTCTTATTCGCAACACATGTAAATTCATTTATATGTATGTATTCCAGATAGCAGTATATTATGCTTCTATCCTAAAACAAAAATAAAATTAAAATTGTCTGAATGAAAGTAAGAAGTTAAAATAAGTGTTGAAGTATAAGAAGCTGAGACGAATTTAAGAGAAATCACAGAGCTTACAAACTTTAAAAGTTGTTATGAAGAAATATTATGTTATTAACTTACTTAGTGAAGTGTTTGAAATATGTTCTAACTTAAATTAACATTTTTATATGTAATTTAAAATTAAAATTGACAAAAATCAGGTTAGGATATTCCAATTAAAAATGTGAGATGGAATTTTCTATATTAAACTATAAAAGTGATCGAGACAGTGACATGCTTATGTAGTTTGATCCACAGAATCCATTTCTGGCTTTAGTGATACCTAATGAAAAGAAAAAAATTGTGTAGAATCCAAAAATGTTTTTAGTTTTAAGATCGGTACATATATATGAAAGTTATGAGTAAAATTAAGATTTTACAAATTTTACAAAATTGTTTAACCAATAGACTTAAAGCAATCTTATGTTTGTATTGGCAATATCACTGAGGTAATTTAGAAATTTTCAGAACCTTGACAATCTTTACAATTTTTTTTACATCTTTACATCGTTTCTGTTCCTGCAAGTGTTAAATCATAAGTTCACAATTAAAATAACAGTGTTTAAAATTAAGGTGTTTCACAAAATCTACAAACCACATACCGATGGATGGAGAATTTCCACTGTTGGACCGATTTATTTAAGCAACACAATTATAATCGTTAGTGTTGTTGGTCTTCCTTCATTGGAGCAAATATGGGAATGGAAAATAATTTCTGATTTGGATATAAACAATCAGTACGCTGATGGTTTTTCGGAGATGGAACAAATAATGTATGGAATTCAAACTACTGCCGATATGGATGTTTATACATCAACTTCGTAATTGGGAGCAGCTAAAAGAAGCAGAGAAATTATGTAAGTCTGTGAATTCTATACATATTTATTTGTGGTTATGTTGATTATAATTGTGTATTATTTATGTACATTTCAAAATTCATACAAAAACTAATTTAATTTTTATAATTAAGGTAGCCATCATCATAAAATATATATATATATATATATATATATATATATATATATATATATATATATATATATATATATATATATTGAGATGAAATGAAATGAAAGGAGTTAAATATGTAATGATATTAAATAAAAACTCGTATTAAGATTTTTATAACTCATTTACTCTCTTGCAATTAAATTTCAATTCAGCTTAAATTATTTTACTCAAATACCTTGTATAATAAGAAACTATACAACACATTGTGGGCATGTGGATATCCGTTTGTAATTAATGATGTTAAATATATGCATTGTGCGTTCCATGGTTAAGCAATGAAATCTTTACACATGTAACCATTCGATGATATGGATAATTCATAAACATAACCTTAAATTACTAAAAATTGATTCATATAACTTACAGCAATATTAATCTTCCTTCTGCTGTTGCCATCTCCAATTGTTGAAGTCCCGTTCTCCAGTATGGTGGATCCCACGATGTATGCTGGCACAACAGTAATTGTTATCGACCATGAGCTTCTTCAGGTACGTTACTTATTATTAACCTTTTTCACGAGCACTTTATTTTACTATTACATAACTTTAATGCAACAATTTCCGGCATTCAGTTTTATTTATCGACATTTTCTTATTACACTTTATTTTAGTACTGTATATTTTTAAATACAATAATTATCTGCATTAAATTTTAGTCTATTAAAACTTTATTTCTATGAAATTAATAACACGAATTTTGTGTTTATTTAATTTTCTTTATATTCAAAAAAATCGATAACAATATTTCATAATTCCATAGAGATATCCGTTTAACAATTCACTTATTATTACACTAACCTTACTTTTGCTTATAAATAGTTTAGATTTTGCGAATAGGTTTTGTTTTATAAAAAATAGGTTATGAAACACTTATCAATCTTAAATTTTTATTACATTTTAGGAACAAAAGTAACATGCTTTCACCTTCAAGATTAGTTAGAGACTGTTAGGAAAATTTACGAATGTAGTATCATTTTATTCTAAAACACCAATTTTGGTTGGACCTACTACACAATACAAACAAACCTGACCTTAATTCTGATTGGTTGAACATTTGCTGAAACTTACAATTTATTAGTTTTACAAATATCTTTGTTATACAAGGATACATCTTATAAATATGATAAGCATTAAATTCTACATCAAATTTCCTTTAAAATGATACCCCATTTGCCCTATTTCGCTTACAAACTATTTTGCTATGATAATTATCCTAATTATGCATTTTCACACACAGAAATTTACTTATATCTAACTTATTCCCATTTCCACAGGAAAACTATGGTTATACTTGGATTCTCTGACCCGAAAAACATAAAGTTACACTAACTTTAGCTTCTACACGGCCAACAATGAAAAATACTGTCTCACAATCGGAGTTCAAAATGTCCATAACCTACCTTCTCAACACATTTAATTATTTTGCACCAACAGTGTTCATTTATGTGGCTACACTTCCTTTTAGCACAACAGTAAGTTACTTTTACACTAATTGTTCAGAACTATTCTTCATAATTTCATAAATTATATGAATCCTCTTAACATTGTCTTTATCGTTAACTTTAATCACACAATTTTATTTCCTCGACATGTTATATAATACATACTATTTTCTTTTATTTTAGAAATGAAGCAGATTATGCTTTCAGAACAGGCTTTACTTTTTCCAAATGGATATGATGAACAATATTATAAAAAATACATAATTTATACCTTCCAAAGGTGGTCGGAAACTACTAATGTGAAAATACTCTTATACAACCATGATCAAATTGTAATAATTATAAAACTTGACTCATTTAGCTCACAATGTGTTGTACAACTACATATGTACTCAGTTATGTATTATTATGAACTTATGCAACTTGCCATCTTACATATATGTTTATCTAATTTTATTACACTAACTCTAAAAAAGAGGGTACCGCGCATGTATATTGGGCAATACTTATGTTTTGTTACCACAATTGGTCCAGCCGCCATTGATTATGTGGTAAACAAACTGGTTAACACGGTTAAGTTTTTAGTGTTTTTTACCGAAAAGTTTTGTTACTGAAGTGTACTGTGAATTCTTAATAATGGTGAACTGTTGTGCTTTTGGCTGTAAAAGTAACAACGATAAAAACATATATATATATATATATATATATATATATATATAAGGAAAAAATTTTTTATTATCAACTAATTGCTTAGTGTTATCAGGCTTGCGGCTAACTAGGGTCTTAATACGTTTAAACTCTTTGATATTTGCCAATATTTCGGAAGCTTTTTATTTTGTTCCTTTCTCAAAGCTTCTACAATAAAACAATGTTAAAACAAGTCAAGTTGCTTACGTTACTTACATCTAAGTTAAACTGTCATTGTTAATTGATGATTAACAGAAGCTGAATTGCATTTAAAATTAATTAAAACATTTTTTTTTAATTTTATACCATGACAGACACATGTCTGTTTGCTGTCTGTTGTTACAATTTTTCTGTCACGTTGGTTACATTTAATTTTACTTAGGTTAAGTCACTGATATAAATAAATGCGGCAATTTTGAATTCATACAATAACTAATTGTCTTCAACATTAAAATTAAGGATGTAAGAATATACTGCTGACAGTTGTTCAGTATCAGGTTTGTGATTCATAGAGTTACCCTCTTTTTTTATGTGGCACATTTCCAGAAATAATCTGGATTTGTATACTTTTTAAAAATTGAGAATTTTGACATTGTTGAAATCGGGTTGATGATTTAGTGTTTTACTGTGGTTTGCAAGAGCACAACTATTGCTTTTTTTGTCAATTCTACAGTCACTTCTGTGTTGTGTAACCCTATTACGTAGCCATTGTCACGTCTGTCCTATGTAAACTTCCGTGTAATCCATGCACGGAATTTGATAAATGACATTAGAGTTAAGCAACACTGGAGTGGTATCCTTAACTTTAGAAAACAATTTGTTGACAGTTTTTAAATTATATTTGCTAATTTTTAAGTTGAAGTCCTTAAATACATTTGTAATTTTGGGTGTTAGATTTTCTATGAACGGTAATTTACAATATCTGGTGTTGTTCTCTTCCAAGACACTAGGACTATTGACAGCTGCTCGAGGAGTACTTGTATTAAAGATTAGTTTATTAATGAACGCTGCTGGATAGTTATTTTTGATCAAAATTTCTTTAAGTTTGTTTAAATTTTTCTGAAGGAAGGTTGGATGTGAAATTTTTGTAATTCTATTTTTTATTCCTGTAATGATATTAATTTTCTGTTGTAATGGGTGGTAAGAAAGGTAGTTTATATAACGACCTGATGCCGTTGATTTTTGATACCAATCTATGTGAATTGTATTGTTGGCTGTTCTGATAAGTCTGGTATCCGAAATATTGACAAATATCAAAGAGTTTAAACTTATTAAGACCCTAGTTAGCCGCAAGCCTGATAACACTAAGCAATTAGTTAATAATAAAATTTTTTTCCTTAACATTGTAACGGCTGTTTTATATATATATATATATATATATATATATATATATATATAATATTTATTCAGGATGCCAAAGTTGTAACGTGCAAAAATCGATATAGGATCGATTGCATCATTTTATCTGATTACTGTTTCTAAAAGCTACCTTAAATAAGTATCTGTGACTTAAACATTTAATAATATGCTTTAATGTTACTAGTTTCTATTTTCTGTACTAAATGATTTAAAATTTCTGTATTTAAGATTTTACTAATGAGTATGATGGATTAAATGATATACAAAATTATTCCTGTACTATAGCTAATTTCTACTGTACTCATTATTTTCTTTTATGACGTACGTTTCTACATTATACAAAAATTATTTCTCTCTCGTATCTACTTCTGTATTTTAAAAGTTTACTCGTTTTTACAAAATTTAACTTCAATTAATACCTATAGCGCCATCTCTGAGATGAACTTAGGTTCTGGTTATTTTCAACATTCTTACATTTTATAGGTACTTGTCATTTTGCTAAATCACCACTAGATGGTGGATACCATTACAAAACTGCATCTTACTTATACTTTATTCTGAAAACAAAACATATGTTAACAATATTTAAAATGAGATAACAAATCAAGTTGTAAAATTGTTTCTTGAGGCGTTGGCTTTTCTTTTCAAAATCGCCATTGCTGTAGAAGGGTGGAAAGTCTCTAGGAAATTTTCTTGTTTCTATTTACTAGTTGCTAGGCATCATTTTTATGGACTATTTTCACTATATAATATCGCTTTGTTGTATAAAAGTGATATAAACGCCATTTAACGCGATGTAATAGAAATATTTCACTACACCTACACATTTTGGTAAGCCGTATTATATCTTGTTAAGCTCGTTATAATTAATACTTCTCTTTCAGGTTTCACACACAAAAGAATTTCACCTCACTTGTTCAAAGAAATAAGTGTAACAAATTGTTTAAGACATTTAAACTACCGCTAGTATTCAATCTTAGAGGTAACACCTTATCATTGAATAAACATCGTTTTCATTCTTTACTTTCGTTTCCATCTATTGAAGGGTCCATATAACTTTACCGTTACGGTTACATCAAATTTCATGTTTACATTTTGTTGACTTGATGGATGTAACAAGAGTGTCCGTTCTGTATCTCGTTGGCTTATTGCTTGGATGGTGTTGCAGATGAACTGCGATCTGTAGCTCACATGCTCACAGCTCTTTCCTTTTTCTTGCATGTATAAATATATTGCTTTCTACTACGAAAAGAAGTACATTTACTTTGGTTCCGTTAACAAGTATTTGACAAACATCTCACCTCTGAGTAAGGCTCGTATCTAAATTGCACTCAGCAGGTTACGATTGCCTACAAGGAAATTAAATATATTTATATTAATTATATCAACAAGTATTTGTTAAACATGGTTACCTGTAGTATAAGTTCGGTGATATTTTGATACCTGCCGGTAGCTAATTTCAACACAATTTCTCTCATGTAGATCTGCTATATGTTAATTAAATCATTCTTTAAGGTTTTAACGCATACATAACAATCAACAGTTCGAATAATTTTTGTTAATATTAGTTTTATGTGTCACGCTCTTACTGAGCTCATGTATAACCTACAACTTTTAATAATTACTTTTGTACTACGAATTATTTGGTCGTACGCAGTAGCAGTGTTGCAACTTTTATGTTTATACCAGATGTAACTTTTTTATGTATACCAGATGTAATACTTAATCTGAAATATTTACATTACTTGGCAGCTCAAATATATAATATTCTTTTCTTTATTCGAATATGGATAAGGTTGTTCGGACCAATTTCTGTTTCTAATTTTAAATTGCTTAATTACTATTTTCTTTGTTTCTTGAAATAAAATTGGGACTGAACAGGATTTTCCAATTGTATTTATATAGCTTAATTAAATAGGGGTTTGTTTTCAGTTTTGTTAAGCGAAAGGCAAGCTGAATTAGTTAATTATTTCTTTCTTATAAGTAACTGATTTAATAAGTTTATTAAATTGGCCTTTTCAGGCTAAGCTACGTAAGATCTTGCGTCGGCAGTAAGGGGTATTGTTTATTTTGATATAAATTGTGGCGACCTAAATGCAAGCTCACGACTTGCCCGTGTAAACTTATTTTAATTTATATTTTATTATTTTTTTTGCGTGAATTGTGGGAATCCCAGAAAGTAAATAAATTTATGTTTATTGAGAGAATTGTTCACTTACTTATTATTCCTATTACTTACTACCTGTTTCAAGCTTTCCCTCTTACAAGGAATAAGAACCTTTTTCTGTAACGGTATAAACGGGTGGTAGAACGGGATTACAGATAAAGTTGGCCTTTTTGCCCCGACTAGTCAGCGTATGGGTATGGGTATGATGTTGATAAATTTTGCACATCCAGAATAGTAAAACGTACGTAAGTCAAAATAGGGGACGAAGACGTAATCAGATCGGTTTAGGGCGCCAGAATGTTTGGTAGTCAAAATAAGGGATGCCGTGCCAAAATTACGTGTACATAGCGTGTCTAAACATACAAAAAACATACGCTTACCTACCCGCAATCAATCCCAGGTGTGCGGGACAGCAACTCAGCAAACCACCTGAAATAGGGCTTCAAAATAGCACTACACGCCTGACAAACAAAAGCGTGATAAACACACTCAATAAAGTTACGTCACTACACCTCAGTGTAAATAATTAGGCATTATAAAATAATCAAAACAAAACAAAAAAATCACCTTTGTTGAATGCACTCTAAATGAATTGATAATCAACTAGAAGTAAAATAGAACACTGAATAACATGAATGCTATTACTCAATAATAAAAAAAAAACTGTAACTTCGTTACGTTAAAACTTAAACTCATAAACTACCGGTAAACTTGCAATTTGCAAAAAAAACTTTTATGTAACACAAAAGGGTTTTCACGGAATTAAAACAATTTTATAAAATCTAAATAAAACTATAATAAGATAAATAAATAATATAATATAAATGTGAACACACGATAATGCGTATATAAGATAACAAATTCTTAAGGGGCGACACGGTCTGGCCAGATATATCTATCTATATAATATAATATATATATATATATATATATATATATATATATATATATATTATTATTTACCCACACTACTATAGGGTCAAGTGCCCTTTACTACTAAAATGAAAAGTGTGAAGGCGGAGCGTCAGAATTATGATTAATTCCAATAAATAAACCAAAGCAACAACTTAATTTAAAAGATACACGACTCCGCTTTCAAACCTTCGTTAACAAAACAAATAATTCGAGACACACACACGAGAAATCTTGAAAATACTTAAAAAAGAACACAATCTTATTCTACCTTACGGTCTAGATTAGCACCTCTCCTGTGATCGATTACAGCTACTACGGATACGGAATCTCCCTGCTCTGACAAAATGATGAATGAAAATGTTGACTATTATTCTTTTGTACACAAACGATTCCTTGATTAAATCTCGATAAAATGTTACTGTATTAACTAAAAACTTCTTTTAAAATAATAACTGGTGCGCTCAACTGACTTGTTGACTTTTATCTTTCAAATAGTTTTATTTACACTAACAATCCAAAAGGTTATTAACTTTATTTAAATAACTATAATTTTAGTATTCTGCTAAAGTTTCTTTATATTTCAACACGCTCTGCACGGCAATTGAGTGGCACTTCAAGAACGTTAATTTAATAAATCCGCGAAAGCGATATTAACCAATGAGGTCACGGAAGTACTAATGTAACACGACGGTGATCTCCAGGTAACTTGATTACGTAAAATCGAAATCGGCACTAGGTCTAATCCTTTGGTGATTGAACAATTTTAATTAAAATCCCTTCACAGGTTTTCTTCAGAAAGTAGCTAACTACCCTGACAACACCAAATGTTCGTTCGTTAAACACCAAAAGGTCCAATATATCAACGTTCTAAACCACCCCTTAAGCCGTAACAACAAACGTCACAGTACTACTACTCGAAAGCGCGGTCAGTTTCAGAATCCCAAATTATTACCAAAAATCCATCTTGGATTTTTGAATCCCACCACTCACAAAAATCTCATTTAATTTAGTTCCACCAATCAAGAAACGGAAGGAGAAGATTTGATACCCCTACACGCAAACTTCGTTTTCATCCGTCAGGACTCGATAGTTTTCAAAATTCCAAACGTCAGCAGAATCAACGTGAAAAGTATCTCCGTATTTTCCTTTAAGTTCAAGCAGTTAGTCCCACATTCTATCTTTACGACTCAAAACCAACATACTCAATATTAATCTGAACCACTGCAATTAACCGACTTCATGTCGCCAGCATGACATCAAATGCATTTAAATCTACATTCTTTCTTTAAGTTACTTAATTTTACAAAACTTTATATTAAATCTTAAGGAAATCAAACGGAATAAACATTATATACAACTATATACAAATAATATGTTACTCAACATTCAGTAAACGAGGAATAATAATGAAAACAATCTCTCCAAATTTAAATATATTATTACGAAAAAGTAATTAACAAACAAACAAAAACTTAAGCTCGCAACACACCATCCTTAAAGGTCGCGACACACGTAAAACAAATTTATCCATAAAACTCAATTCAACAGCAAAAATTTGACGGTAAATCGCTAGAAAATCGTGATCCTATCACATTTCATGTCCTTTTTTTCTCTTTAAAGTTTATGGCGTGCATTTCGGTTCTTTCGTCTCTAACTAATCAAATTCTTACTCCAACTATATTATCGATACCTCCAAAACAACCATGCAACTCAGTGCTCTGCGGTCTTCCGACCGTTCGAATGAGTTTTGACCGAGCTCACTCATGCCTCTTATTTTGTGCAAGCGTGATAGTTAGACACGTGGCAAAGTTTAAAGAAATATAACAGTTTCTGGTTATAACTCGTGTAAATTTAAACCGATTTTGATGAAACTTGGCATGAACAACAAACAAATAAATATCTTTAATTTACCTATTTCAGGTTTTGTACATGTCTTTCAGTTGCATAGATATTCAGGGTCGGCCCCCTTTTTCCCTCCCTATCTTTTACGCCACTGCATTTTTCAAATCTAAAAGTCTTTTTTAATTATAAATTTAATTTAAAAAAAGAAATGGCTATTGAAAAAATCTCATTTACAGAGATATTTTATTATTTCGTTTTGTTAACGATCCATGGACATTGCAGTTCAGAACAAAAAATTAACAGTTGTAATAGTTTGATTACAGATCAAAGATTAAAAATTAAACACAAGATAAGAACAATAACATTTTTTAAATAACATTTTTTAATATTGTGTCCAAAAGTGAATGTATTATTTTTTATAATAAATGTTCAAATTCTCGCCCTTCCGCATTGATACAGATTTGACATCGTGTTAACATTGAATTGCGTACTCAGCCGAAGAGGCCTGGCATTTCCCGTAATTCATGGAAGGGGGCAAAAATTCTGTTTACTAAGCCATTGCCATTATCAACAGGAGTATCATAAACTTTAGATTTGACATATTAAAAATTCAATGAGCGCCAAATGGGTGATCTAGGGAGCCAGGGAAAGGAACACCACGTCCAATCCAACGATTTGGATATGTGTTATTTAAGTAATTTCGGACTTGGGCGGTGTTCCATCATGCTGGAATATTATTTGGAATTCAAGATAAAGTTGACGGGTAACGTTGGGACGTAAAATAAAAGGTCCACTCAAAAGTTTTGAATGATCGCTCCCCAGAAATCAGTAACAGATAATCGTTGTTGATGACCAAGTACGACGGCAGCGTGACTCCAGATATGGTTGTTGCGTGTGTTGAACATACCATCTCTTGTGAAAACATCACATCGAAAGCAAAAAAAAGGCATAACTGCAGATCTCTCTAAAACCAGCGACAAAATTCTGTTTTACGCGCAAAGTCTGCTTGATCTAACGACTGAACTTTCAGATTTTTAAACGGGTGCTGTCGGTCTTCATGTAAAACTATCCAAACCGATATGTGAGGAACACCCATATCGTTACCTGTAGCACGAGTGCTTGTTGATCGATTTTCTGCTACACGCTCTAAAATCTCCTCTCAATGTTCGCCTGAGTCTCATTTATCCAGGGTGTGTAGGACGCTTAAGCACTCCATGCGTTGGAAAATTTTACGGTTTGGATGCTACCGATCAGGAAAACGTTGGCGATACAAACGAGCGGCTACTCTACTGTTCCCATTTGCAGCACCATAAATAAAATGTGTATCTGTTATTTCAGCAGGTGTGTAGTTTTCCATAATAATAAAAAACAAGAAAATACGAAACTGATGCACAACAAACTAAAATGTCTTGACAGTAAGTAAATATTGGTAAAAAAAAACTACCTATCAATTTTATCAATGATAGACTGATTTTGTTAATGTACATTATTTTAAATATTCTGATGTAAGACTGTAAAATATCTAAAATATCTCTGTAAATAAGTTCGTATTCAAAATTTTTCAAGTGACATTTCTTTTTCTAAATTAAATTTAGAATTAAAAAGACTTTAGATTTGAAAAAAATTCAGTGGCGTAAAACATAGGGAGGGACAACTAACCCTGAACTCCACTGGAAGACAGCTACAAAACCTGAAATAGCCAAATTAAAGACATTTCTTTGTTTATTGTTCATGCGAAGTTTCATCAAAATCGGTTTAAATTTACACCAGTTATAACCAGAAACCGTAATATTTCTTTAAACTTTGACACCCTGTATATATATATATATATATATATATATATATATATATATATATATATATATATATATATATATATATATATATATATGTGTGTGTATAAGTAGTGATTAGGGGCCGGTTCTGGACCAATTCAGGGCCACTCGCCCGCTGGTGGTGAGAAATGTAAGCTTTTGGATCTCTTCAACGTCAAAGTTTTGACGGGAAATTTGTGTCAAGGTCAAATGCTAAAAATAGAAATTGCAATGTCATCATCATATTACAATCCTTAGAAGTCAAAAAATAGAGTGGTCAAAGTCAAAGATTATTGACCTGTAGGGGTATCGTATGACATTTCTTAGAAGTACAAAAATAGAATAAGTTCATGGAAAGAAAAAGACATTTTTGTCTAGGTTAGCGGTTTTGGAGGATGCGGATTTATAATAAAAGGCTTCCTTGGGTGCGTGCGATTAAGTATTAGCAGAAATGACGAAAATGGTAGTATGCAAGATAAGAAGCGCAAGAAAAGAACAAGTATTAACTATTGTTGAGCGAAAGAAGAGGTTGTAGGTGTTGATACGAAAAATTAAAGATTTAAAAGTAGATTTAGGGGTGTATGAAATAAATAGAAGAATGAGGCAGCTTCGAGTTTGAAAATAAAAAAAAAAACATTTAAACGTATTTGGTATTAATATGTTGTAGTCTTTAAATGAGTTATTGTATTTATATGTAATAAATAATAAAAATTGTGACGTTAGGAAAAGCTTTTAATTTTAAAATACACAAGCTACCCCCAGTAGGTGAAATATTTTTTAAGCAGATTTTTCCAAATCTAGCCTTTTCAAACCAAAAAAATCAATTTTTCTCAAAAACGGGCCAGAATTTGTCAAAAATAAATTAAAAAAGAACCCCAACACTCGCCGTCGACTTTTAAACGTATCTAACACATATATCAAATTGGGGCAGCTACCCCTAATGTAAAAGCTACCCCTAATAAGTGATACAAATATTTTTTAAGCAGATAAGAAGAGCATAATAATAAAGTTTTAACCCTGAAACGTTATGCAACTAACAATACTCTCGCGATATTTTGTATAAATTTATATTCACATTTATATTAAAAATTTAAGACTACAAAATCAATAAATTTTTAAGATAAATACTGATGTAAAATAAAATCCTTTGTGAGCATAATAATAAAGTTTTAACCCTGAAATGTTATGCAACTAACAATACTCTCGTGATATTTTGCATAAATTTATATTCACATTTATATTAAAAATTTAAGACTGTACAAAATCAATAAATTTTTAAGATAAATACTGATGTAAAATAAAATCCTTTTCGGAAATATTTGTAATATGCTGTTCATCTAAAACATTCTAACGTGTTTTTTATTAAAGAAAGCCGTCCTTAACTGAGAAATATTATAGATCACAACTCGATATAAAATGTACATTTTTAATATTTTACAAATTAATTGAATATCAATAAGAAGTGTGATGTAACATAATAAATGTTTAACATATTTGTAAAGTATTTGCAATATGTTTTTTTTCTAAAATAAATTCTGACGATTTTTTATGAAATAAAGTAATACTAACTCTCACAATGTATCTTTGGATATTTTACATTTATATATGCAATTACAACCCATTTTAAATGGATTGTACTCGTAATGAGTAAAACGCTTGCAGTTGCAAAATGCATTGCCCATATAGTATTGTCAGTATGATTTGTAATATTATATTTAACTTGAAATACAAGTATTGTTCTAGAATGGAATGTATAATTGCAATTATTATTGTGTAAACGGTAGACGTGTACTTGAATTATAAAAGTGATGTATGTTTGATGGTGTGTGATGTAAGTAAAGATATATGTGCATATCTATGGAAAAGATTAAGTGCGACTCGATGCGGACCACCATTTTCTCAGGGTGCAGGAGGTGATGTGGGGGAGGGTGAAAATAACGTCCTACAAAAGATGCGCTCCTGAAAATTTAAAATTTGCACCTAATTCTCAGAAAAACAATCAATTTTTTTTCAACGCATGTGTGTTTTATAAGTGGCAATTTATCAATTTCATGTATAAAATTAACAAAATATAAAAAAATGACTCTTAAATTAACCAATTCCATTTTGAAACAACAAAGAGCACTTAAAACACAACTTTTTGTACTTATGTAAGCTCAGAAGAAACATATGTTTCCAATTTATCCATTTCATGTATAAATGTATCAAAATGCTCCTTAAATAAACCAATTCAATTTTGAAACAACAAACCTCTTAAAACATGACTTGCTTTTTAATGTAGTTTGATTAGGACTCCAAATTTACAATTTTTGATGGAGCGTGGATATTACTGCTTCAAGAATTGTAGGATAATGAACGCAGTTATTTTGCTTTGAAATCATTTTATGCAGGTGTGAATACGAACATTCTATAATTATATTAGTCACCAAATCACATTACAATTTTGAAACGGGATTTGCAAATGTATGAATTGTATTGCATAAATACATGGCGTAAAGTTTTTAGATTTACATGCTTTTGGGAACTGCTTTGACTTTTATTTAACGCAAGATTTTTTTCACTTTTAACTGTACTATATTTTCACACTTTCTTTATATGCATGATATTTTACCATAAATAAATTTGTATCACAACATGCACTTAAAATTTGCAAAAAATGACTGCTTTACTTTGACGTAGAAATTTATACATGAGTTCATGAGTAAGTCAGACTTTCAGATGTTTTCAATTTTTTCCTTAACGTAGATCATTTCACTTTTCTAGCGCAAATTGAACTATCGCTCACATTTTTTTTAGCTGTAGTAAATTTTTTTGGATAATGAAAATATTTCACGAGAAATAATAAAATATAAAAAAAATTTTACATTTATTTTTTACAATGAAAGATAATTATACAATAAATTTCACAAAAAAAAACATATTAAACACATCACACATCCATCCCCTCCAATGTACGCAATATATTTTCAGTTTTCACTATATTTTTCCGCACACACTCTTAATATTGATTAGCCTCCACCAATTATTCATTTTTTCAGCATAACGCCAGCAACCACGGTTATAGCAACACCCCCACAACCACCACCATTGAGAAACCTACAATATGGAGGAAAAAATTTTGGCTCTTATAGAAGGGCACCTCACACAGCAGGATGATGAGCAGGACCCACCAACCCTTCAGGCCTTTAGAAAAAAGTATTCGGTGGTTACGAAAACTTTACAATGACTATTTTAATAGTGAGATGGCGGGGATGGGGCGAGTGGAATGACTGAATGAAAATTCATCCTCTACATCACTATCCCTTATGGAGATGATGGGGATGGTCTCTTCAAAGGGTGCTGGTTGCGTGGTGTTATTTGATGGGCGCACCAAAACATCATGCAAAATACAAGGTTTTGCCTGCATTTTTAGTGAAAGTTTAGATTGTTTGCTGGATGAAGCCATTACTAACGGTGAGTAATTAATGAGTATTCATTTAAAACTTTAACATTATATCCACATACATCTGTTAACGTTAACGAAATTGATAACAAGTAGAAGTGGTTAGTACAATGAACTGACCTGAGCAAGCAAAGGTGACGAACTCTAATGAATGCAGCATAATCTAGACATGAGAAGGCATTTTTCATGCTGTCAGCAAGGCTAAGTTAATGCATTTTCTAGTAAACGCCACAAAGTGCAATGTATGACCTGTGCAAGCAAAGGTGATGCAGCATAAGCCGTGAGAACAGTATTGATGTCAAGCTTAATAAATATTCCCAGTAAACGATACAAAGTGCAATCGATGCATCTATTTATGAACACTGAAACTCTTGCAACAAGTTATAACCAGTTTTGACCTTGAATGTTGGGTTTATATTGCTATATAAGCAGATACAGAGCAGTTTTATACCAGTCAGTATATTGCACTGCCGACTAGAATTGCAATTGTATACCTAAAGTACTTCTATAGTTACTTAAATTATTAATTTTTATATATCAGTTATAATAAATATAATATTTATTTCCGTTACTACATAACCGACAGCGTGTGCTTCATATTTTCTTGCAGTGTTGGATATGGTTTTGAAGGTAACTATGAGTAAGGGTATATCCAGTAGTAGTGATATTGTTAATTTAACAATAAGTATTATTCCATTGTTGAAAACCAAAAATGAATTTTAAAGCACATCCGTATAATTAACACTAATATTAAGCTATTGCAAGATATAATTTAAAATAAAATTTATTTAGAGACATGCGAAAATTTGCTTAAACTCGAAAGTAATTTATCATTGTTAAAGTGTTATCTTATAAGAGTTAAACAGTTTCTAAATATAATATTAGTCAAGTTGCTTTGGTATGTGTGAATCCTTGCGATATTGCAGGCTCACATTCCAGTAAAATAAGTAATTTGATTGAAATCTCATTATATTTAGAATTTACATCAGTTCTACATACATAAAGACAAATTTACATCGATTGGGGCTTGAACCTTGTGCGCAGTTGGTTAGCGCGGTACTCTAGCAAAGTACAGGTCGTAGGTTCAAATCCTACTCGAGGTAAACTTTTTATTTATGTATTTAATAAAATTAATAATAATTTTTAATTACATATGTACCTTTGAACTTATTCGTTCATAACAAAAACTTATAATAAAAAAATAATACTGTTTATCATTTCACGTGGATTAAAGATATGGTGTCTATTTTTTCTAAACAACTATCGAATAAGGAGCATAAGAAATTCATTTGTTATCGATGTTTGAACCATTTTTCTTCAAATCACGTTCTACAAAAACACATCACTCACTGTCATCAACTTAATCGATGTTCTGTCAAGCTAAATACTGAAGCAGAAAAGTTTCTGCAGTTCAAAAATTTCACATTCCAGGAAAAAGTATCGTTTGTAATTTATGCAGATTTAGAAAGTATTTTGGAAAAGTGGGCAAATTTAACGAACATCGATAATAATACTATATTTCATTCCAAACATATACCCTTCAGTATTGCTTACTACTTGAAGTATTCATACAATGATTCTTTATCACGATTTAGACTTTATAGAGGACACGATTGCATTCAATAGTTTGTTAAAGAGCTTCAAAGTATTGCACATTTGACTACCGAAATAATCAATAAAATAATTCCTATGGATACTTTAACTCCCAATCAGGTTGAGCACTTTGAAAGCACTACGATTTGCCACATTTGAGGGAAACCATTTACTGATTATGATATAAAAGTTAGGGATTATAACCATTTTACTGGTGCATTTCGGGGAGCATCACATCAGTATATAAAGACTCCCACATTCTACCAGCCGTATTTCATAATTTATCAGGTTATGATCATCATTACCTCATTAGAGAATTGGCTACTGTTCCCGGTGCGATTTCACTGCTAACCATAAACAAAGAAGAATATATTTCTTTCACGAAAGTAACACAAGGCACTAAAATTAGGTTTAGATTTATTGACTCTTTGAGATTTATGAGTAGTAGTATTGAAAAGTTGTCGGACTATTTGGAAAATACTAAAAAAAATGATTACCCACGTTAATTGTAACAATGCCGAAGGATTTTCGCTACTAGTTCGCAAAGGTGTGTTTCCTTATGAATATCTCGATACTTGTGATAAATTAAGCGAGACCAGACTCCCTCCCAAGGAAGCGTTTTTTAGTCATCTCACGAATAAGGGAATCAATGATGCGAGTATTGCACATGCAGTTAATGTTTGGAACAGATTTAATATTAAATCGTTAGGGGATTACTCGGATTTGTATCTAAAAACGGACGTTCTACTGTTATCAGTCATTTTCGAAAACTTTCGACAAACTTGTTTAAGTATTTATAAACTTGATCCTCTGCACTATTATACAGTCGCCGGTATGTCATTCGATGCTGTGCTTAAAATTACACAAGTACAGTTAGAATTATTTACAGACATTGATATGCTAATGTTTATTGAGAGAGGAATTAGAAGTGGTGTGGCTCAATGTTCTAATCGATATGCTAAAGCTAACAATAAGTACATGGGGGAAAAATTTTATCCCACTTCCGAAAGTGTGTATTTAATGTACTACGACGTATATAATTTATATGGAGCCACCATGTCAGGATTTCTACCATTTGGCGACTTTTCTTTTGATGATAATTTTGAAACTTAAGAGTTAATAAACCATCCCTATGATTCGAAAATTGGCTATATAGTCGAGTGTAATTTAGACTATCCCATAGAATTACATGAGAGTCACAGTGATCTACCATTGGTACCCGAACATATAGTACCACCCGTATCGGATTCCAAAATGAAAAAATTATTACTTACATTGTATCCTAAACATAATTATGTAATTCATTACATAAATTTGAAAGTATATTTAAAATATGGATCAAAATTGGTAAAAGTACACCGTATATTACGTTTTAAACAGTCCCCGTCGTTAAAAAATATATCGATTTAAATACTACCATGCGCCAGCAATCTCAAAATGAATTTGATAAAAATTTTTGTAAGTTAATGATTAATAGCGTTTTTGGCAAGCTGATGGAAAATGTACGTAAGCATAAGGATATACGTTTACTAACGAAATGGGAGGGTCGCTATGGCGCTTATGCTTATATAGCAAAATCAAATTTTCATAGTTGTCCAATATTTGATAATGATATGCTTATCATTCAAATGAATAAGCTTGGAGTATGTTTCAATAAACCTATAAATGCAGGATTCAGTGTTTTAGACGTTTCAAAAACTTTTTTATACCACTCTCATTACGGTTACACGCTACCCAAGTCTCATAATAATGCTAAGCTCTTGTACATGGATACAGATAGCCTCATATACGCCTTTTCAGTTCCCGATATCTATAAATGCATTGAAGAGGACATTGATAAATTCGATACATCTGATTATAGCCCCAACAATGTCTTTGGAATTCCACTAGTAAATAAAAAGTCCCTATCTTAATGAAAGATGAAAATCATGGCGCGATTATGTTGGAATTTGTAGGGCATCGTGCAAAAATGTATGCTTACATGGTGGATAAAAGGTTATAAAAATTAAAGGGTTCTACCCGTGCAAGCGTCAAACAGATCACGATGAATGATTATAAACATGTTTTGTTTGATGGTGACGTAATAAGGCGTTATCAGCATCTGATAAGATCAAAGAAACATGATGTGTTTACAATCAAACAGAATAAAGTAGTACTTAATCCTTGTGATGATAAACGATTAGTAAAGTTCAATTTCACTGATACCAGACCTTGGGGATTTAACTTTACATAGCATTTTATTCGTCTTCTGTTTCAGGGAAACAATTTTATCATTATGAACAGTCTTGAAAACAAATTGCAGGAAGAGCTATGGTACAGTAGTGATAAAATCTACAGAAAATACCTGAAGCGTTCTTTGATGGGGACGTCCACCCCGAGAGCTATTTATTTGTACTGAATATATTACAATATATTGTTATTCCTGATGAATGTTTTTACTGGTGGGCTATAAACTCAAAGTGTGCAAATGAAGCTATTATTAAGACATTATTTGATAAAAAGGATTAAATTAGACGATACCATTACAAGTTTTATGAAATTGTGTATAAAGGCTACAATTCATTAACTTTTGATGAAGTAGATAGTATCTTAGACGATATGAATGTACTTGGTGATATACCGCTTAAAATGTATCTATACAATTTATTATGGGGTGATGATTCAACAAACGTTAAATCTACCTTAGAAAATATTGCTTACAAAGACACTTTATTTATTATAACTGGATGTATTGAGAAAGCGGCATATTTTGCTAACTACAGTGCCTCGATATTTTGATTGAAATATTATTGGAACAAAATATCAACTATAAGTTTTCAACCGTGGAAAAACGATGAGCACCACAAAATTTATTACTGGATACTAGACAACATCAATAAAGGTGAAACAAATTCAAATTCCTGCTTGGGATGGAGGTGTGGGTCAGATTCGAGGATATGGCCATCCAGTAATTTAAGTGATTATTGAAGTACTTTAGGTTCAGTTTATAAGATAATGAAATTTTAAAAACAAATGTAATATTTATATTTAAAGATTAAAGTACTATTATTTTTTTGTGCGTTTTATTTCATCTAAGTGCTACATCCTTTTATACAAACTATATAACTAATATTTAAATTTAAATTTAAAAGTTAAATGTTATAAAACAATATCATCCTTATTGATCCAATCCCCACCACTTTACGAATAACTTATTATTATTGGACCGAAGCACTTTTTCTACTAGATACACATTAGGATACTTTGTTTTCTGTAATTCATGTTTATAAAACCCTCCCAGCGCAGGTTTTCCCTTCATGTCTTCCAGCATGTACGTAGTGGGGTTAGTAATGGGAACTTTCACAATCTTAAATAGCTCACTAGTCTAATTGGGTGTGTATCCTTTGGCGAAAATACTTTTAAATTTACTGATTCGTACTATGTCACCCACAGAATATCGATTCCTATCGAATATTTTTATGTGAGTGTAAGTCTCTAGATTTGTATGATTACCGACATTTTTGGGCTTCATTACGATAGTTCTATGCTTACGATTATTATAATCCATGGTTATGGTATTAATTGTATCAATCCATTTGTATTTACCTTATAGGCTGAGTGACTTATATAGAGCACCCTCAATGGTTCTGATAACACGTTCCGCAATTTCAGCCTTCTTTGTGCTATAGGTAGAGTAATGAATGACTCCATAACACCGCATTAGTTTAGTAAAATGCTCATTGTAGAATTCTTTTCCTGCATCTGTCTGCAAATTGGTAGGTTTCCGTCCTTCTTTGAAGATTGTTTGCATGGCTTTGGTAACTTCTTGACCTGTTTTCGTTTTTAACCCTTTAGTCCATAAGTATTTCGAAAAACAGTCGATAACCATTAATATATACTTATAGCCCTTATTTTGTTTGGCATATGTGTTAAATTCAGCGAAATCTGCTTGCTAAAGGTCATCAAAACCTCTAATTATTGTGCGCCTCCGTTTAAAATTTTTTCGTGCACGTTTGTGCAATTCGTTGACGAGTTGTAATTTGGACATGGTACTAATTTATCCACAATTTCTTTAAGTTGATATAGTTTTTGCTCCAACACTAGATAAGCGTTGAAGTTTCCTTTAAAAGCTTTCTGAACTGCTTGTAGACAAAAATCAAGATACCCTTTACTTACAGCATCACCATCTTCTTCCGGGTCTGCCAACTGTGTCAAACGGTTCCCATCCAAATTGAATCTTGTTGATAAAAAGTATTGCTTAGTGATGGCATATTGAGGATATATGGGGCTGGCAACACTGTTAAGGCTCCTATTCTCGATATCAAATTGATTATCATCAATCAGTTTAAACTGAGGGGTTGATTTCTTGAATTGATACTGGACATGTGAACGTCCAAATTTGTCAAGGGTCATTTTAGTTATGATATGTCGACATCAATGCATTCTCATTTATACTGTTTAAAAAACGGCTGTTAGGTTTTTCAATGTACACATTCTTCTACAATTGATATTATGTCATTCACGACACCTGTATTCCCTGCCAATTTTTCTGCCCACAATACCTCTAGATCACGAATTAGTTCATGTACAACATTCCAACATTTATATTCAATCGGCCTATTTGTAATTCTTTAAAAAACATAGCTCCACCTCCCGTGGTTATGGGTGATGATGATGATAGCAAGGATTTGATTATTTCTGTATAATTTTTGCTGCGGCTCCTTCGTGTTTGCCCACTTACATCATAATCTCGCCTTACAACATTAGTAGCTTCTAAAATACTTCTATAATGTTTTCTATCTTTTGAATTTACTAGATTTAAATTGGATTCATTCATAATAAGCAGATCATATCAACCTGGAGTCCCTTTATACGTGACACCTTTAATAATCATATTGTTTCCTTTAATTGTAACGGGAGTATTACCAAGTGTCCATTTGTGAGTTTTGGTATCATAGTGGACTCCATAAATATGATCAATAACACCTTCATGATCCCTCATAATACATTCGACGTATATATGAGGTAATTTATGATACTGCTCGAGAAATTCTTCTGAGATGGGTTCATTCCGGGTAGTAGAATCATCTGTGACCCTAAGAGGTTCTTCTTCTTCCTCAATATTGATCTCTCCTACAACAGATGTATCTAAGAAAGATGGTGTTCGAAGACCTGGAGGAGGATATCTTTAAAAAACGGAAGCTGAGCTAGTGGGCTAGTAGCACCCTTTCTTGAATCACCTAATGGAGTGAAGCTGGGAGTCCGTTGAACTTGAGCTAGCGGGCTAGTGGGGGTAGTAGCGTACTTTCTCGGAAATATGAATAAGGGTGGTTTTTTGGGTTTAACGCCAAGGGGCTCCTTTTAGGTGTTTTTTTATCTAGATTGATTTTATCTACTATTTCAGTTAGAGGTTCTATTAGGGGTTTATAAGTACTTTCAAATGTTCTTTCATTATAAATGCGAGCAGTCTTAATACTGTTATACTTCTGTTGCATTATTTTACGAGCCTGAATAATTTTTTTCTTTAATACCATTTCCTTGTTATCCATTGTAGCAAAGAGGGTTTACTGAACAGATACCGGTTTACCTCGAACAGATAGCTGTTAATACCTAAACAGATCAGTAACTACTAAACTACTGTAAGCAGTTTAAGGTATTATATATTCATCAAATCTTTTCCTATAGCGACCATTATTAACTTCAGCATCCTTGTTTATGACCATGAAACCAAACGGATCTAGCCAGCACTTTGAACACATGTCCCTCATACACGTTTAATTAATTCATCTTGATATTTTGCTCAAATAATATAATTAGATTCGCATTGTCACGAATTAATTTCTTTTAAATTTTACTGTAAGTTTGACCCAAACAGAAACAGTTAATATCCTACCCATAGAAAAATGTGCCCTTATGTTATTTTGCTTTTCACAAGCGATATCATCGAAGATAATAATAGAGTTTGATTTTGCACAATTAGGATCAATCACATCTTGATTATCACTGAAGGTAAAGTAACCTATATCCTTTCATTGGATGTAAGATTTCATGTAAAAGTTTGAACTTGTTTTGATTCAAGGACTTAGAGTATACGTATACATGTTTAAATTTCAAGCCATTTTTCTCGGTAATCAGACTGCTCATTGCGTTTATTTTACCACAATTGGAGGGGCCACATATAATACCACGTATACTATTAGGAAGTAAATCACCATGTTTTGAAGTAATAGACGTTTCATCAAAGTCATTCTTTTGAATTGAGAGCTTTTGTTTTTGAGCATCTACTTTCATCGTTAGTGGATGAAATAAAACTAAACGCATAATTACAACTTTTTATTTATATACTAGGTTATATTATAATAACTATAACTTTTTCACTTCCCCAGTGAGTGGGCTGTACTGCACAATAGCGTCATGGAGAATAAGACCATAGACAATTCCATTATCGAAAGGTGTTAGAGATTCCATTTCCAATTTGATGTGTGCTGTTGAGTTTTTTAAGGATTGATTTTGTTTAGAGCAGTCCATTACAAATAATGGACATGATTTGAATTCGGAATAGTTGAATAATGCATCTTTATCATATTCACCATAATAATTACACCGAAATTTCAAAAAATTGCGATAGGCAGGTATATATTGGTTAGCACTGAAGTTCAACTGCATTGCTTCATATGGATAATACTCAGAATTCAGATGTACTTTAAGATTTCTGATGTTAATGTGATCAAAATTTCCGGCCCTTGCTGACTTTGTGTACCTTTTACCTTGTTGGAATGCAACAATTATCCAACTTTGTGTTTCCAGTTGCGTTGATGTTTTTATTGGCCATATGTCTGAGGTTGCCTGTTTTAAACATATAACTCCCATTGACGAAATGGCACAGTAATAATAGAATTTTTATTGATTCGTTGAAACAAGTTAAGTTTAGCAGCATCACTAGTGTTAAGTGTGGTACTTTCCATTGAATTTTATTTAAGGTTATTGCGGCATCAACTTCACCATAGTAACAGTTTGTATCGCTTCTAGATCGAATTTAAACCAACTCTTGGTGCATATTCACGATTACCTGACGATAATCGTCCATTATTCCAAATATGTGGTTCAATGGTATGCATACTGTAAAAGATTTTTCTCCATTTTGCTCATCGAACTCTACTTGTAATGGTTCTTCATTCTTTGGCCACCATCCCAAATGGCCTAGTGCTTTGCTTTTGCTTGCCGTATAAGAAATATATCCTTTAAGCGTAGATATTATACCTCTCTGTTTGTAACAACAAACACCTTCTAAACTGGATGTTATTGACATAACTGAGAAAATTTGATGTTGTGCTGATTATTTATATAAAAATTGTAGAGATAAGTACCAGCAAATAATTGTATTAAACTCTTGATCTTGGTTGTAATTATAATATATTTTTTACCCCCGAAAGTAGTTAATCACTTCGATTAGTGGTCGAAGTATCGTAATACCATACCTTTTTACCACGCTTTTTGTAGCAAACCCAATGTGTACCTGGTTCTCTTTGGCTATCTAAGTTAATAACTCCAGATTCATAAAAATATACCTAAAGTAAGGTAGATTTTTGGTGTGTTTTTTTAAATCAATATCCGTTAACGGTCTTTGGGGTAATCTATTCAGTTTTTTGGAAACGGTTTTAAGTATAATGCACCACCACCAGATTTGTTTGGTTTTAGGTATAGTGCACCGCCTTTCTTATCCACGGAGCCTGTAGCGATCGATTCCATCATGCGATTATGGCACGTTGTCTTTTCTTCCAATTTTTTAGCATTTTTAGCTGATGCACCGCCAGCTAAAGCACCGATTGCTGATAATCCTTTGAATAACGGAATAAGAAATGGTAAAAACCGTCCTTGTTTAGGCAGGGGAGTTACGCTAGGAACTTTAATGTTTTTCTTGCCCCCTAAACTTTTTACCACACGTTTTACCGTTGAAAGCGCTGAATTGATTGTGTCTGTGAAATTTCCGTTAGGTTTACTTTTTTAGCCATTGCTTTTCGTAAATGCAATAAATTTCCGCCATTGCATTTTTTCTTCTTCAGAATAGATCGACGTTTACACCCCATTTTTAATTTTTCCTCTGCTTTCATAGCGGTACTGACTGCTAAACCTGCAGTTCGTTCACTTAATGTTGCGTCTGATGATTTAAAGCGTTCCCAAGCGTTTTTTTTGTAAAATTTTATCCGCTTTATGTCTATTATCTAAATCTCTGTAATCTTTGTCACTGATATCGTGAAGTTTGCACTGAGCATCTAATTTATTAATAATATCTCTAACTTTGTACCAGGGCCGCAATACTGGTAACCAGGTAAATGCAATTCAAACGGAAGTTTATTGATTAGAGCATGCACCAAACCACCACCACCTGCACTCTTTCGCGTCTTATCTAGCATTGTTTACCTGGATGGATAAAACGGGGTATTTATACCTAAATTGAGAAAAACAAATCATAGTTATTTCTTTATTCAGTAAATGCTATACATTATAGCATTACAAGCAGGACGATAATACAATATTTCCATTAAACCTACAGTGTTATGTCAATTAATATTATACTTAGCATTTATAATATCATCTATGTCTTTGTAAATGTCCATCACCACCACGGAATTCTTTCTCACGGAAACGACGGTAGTTAACAACTTGTATGCACTTTTCATAAAAACACCAGATTGTAAGATTCAAGAAATTCCAATCTATAGCTTATTATATCCTTTAAATTGAATAGTTCTTCTATACTGTGTGAATTGAATGTGCAAGCAGTTGTAGTTTTCTATTATAACAGTTTTAAAAATTCTGTCATATCCTTTGATCAATTCCCAATTGTAATAAATACCAAGATTGCTGGATAGAGATTCATAATGTTGATCATAGATTATATCTTCATCCTCGTTTAAATTTGACCAATCAATTCTATTTTCAATATCTTGGGATCGGAAAAACTTTAATTCTACATATGAATGCCATCTTAGAAGCTCATTCCATTCCTTCATATCCAACACTACATTATTGCTTTGATCTCAGTTGTACACCCAAACGCACTACTGGTCAAGGTTGAGGTGTGTACTGTATCCAATTTCCATATGTTTTGCATGATGAGTATCGTTGTTTAGAATAAATACAATCGATTAAGTATTCATTAGCTGCTTGTTTATACACTTCAGATAAATCATATGGCTGCCCGTAAGTGTTAGAAGAATAACGCCCATCATGTTTCTCTTCATTTTTACTGCTACTACCACATCACTATTTTACAGCACCAACACACAAGTAAAATTATTATTCATACTACAACTATGTGGGTATCCATATATAACGGTGAATATGAGTTTGGATCGTTCCAGAAATGATGTTATGATGTTCTGCATTATAACGACTGTACTGCTTGCAATTGCACTAGGACTAAACGTGTTCAAGACATGATTTTAGTTAAATCATGTGGTGGTTGTGCACTACTATTAAAAACAAATGCTGTTTGTTGTTTTCGACTGCACCCAAACTACTATGAAGACATCCTCGTGTTTAGCTGCGTTTTAAATTCTTCCATTCGAGTTTCTTCTTACAAATACTCATAATACCACCTACTTTTAGTTTAGAAAATTATTTCACCTTGACTCAATTTAGTCAATATAAGCACCATTTGACCTTGGTCTACTTTTTAGCACAGACAGCAACCCGCATTCTTCTTGTTTCCATGAATTGATTCTATTTTTATACTTTAAGAAATGTCATATGATACCCTACAAGTCAATAATCTTTGACCTTGACCACTCTATTTTTAGACTTCTAAAGATTGTAATATGATGATGACATTTGCTAATTTCTATTTTTAGAGCTCCAAAAGCTTACATTTCTCACCACCAAGGCGAGTGACCTTGAATTGGTCCAGAACCGGCCTAATCACTACTTATATATATATATATATATATATATATATATATATATATATATATATATATATATATATATATATATATTTATACTAATAATGTCTCGTGGAACCTATGGATTTAAATCATTTATACAGAAAATAGAAACTAGTAACCTTAAAGCATATTATAAAGTTTAAGTCAGATACTTATTTAAGGTAGCTTAAAACAGTAAAGATATTAAATGATGAAATCAATCCAACGAATTTGATATTACAACTTTGACATCCTGAATAATATAATATATATATATATATATATATATATATATATATATATATATATGATATACTATATATTATATATATATATATATAATATGGACAAATAGTAGTTATAGTATTCTGTGTTATACGATAAATCAAAAAGCTATTAAATTTAGTGATAAATTTCGTGGCCACAATTGATGGTATTAATCTTATATTTCTAGAATGTTAAGAACATGAAAACTTCATTGTTACCGTTTATAGTACAATAGATCATTACCACTTATTTTATTATAAATCACTACACTTATATACGTAAATATGTAAATGTGGTGCGATAATCTAAAGACGAGTTCGATAAAACGGCAAACAAATGTATTTTTCTGTTACGTAAACTTAAGGAATTCTGCATTAAGTAATAAGTATGAATAAGTTGATTAGTTGATTTACTAGGGATACTCTAAAAGAAATTAAAATTTTATTAAGTTTATTAGAACATACACATTCGGACTTTGTTGAGATCAATGGTATGCATATTTTCTCCAGTAATTCTGGGACTCGTATATTTAACCCATATTTGATATAATTGCTGTATATTTTCATTTACGCTTCATCTAACATCTTTAACATAATATAAAAAGAATGGACGAATAGAAAATCTTTAGAACAATAAAGACCAAGAAATTGAATTGATTATTTAAATCTGTGATTTAATTACTCGTGCAATTTTAATTTCACTTTATGCCTAGAGAACTCTTTATTTGGCATGTCCAGAATCAGAATCGAGAAATAGTATTGAATTCTTCTAATTTCTTTCTCGTTATACCAATTTATCATTTTGGCATATTCAAACGTATAGTTAATAGGATAATTAACTACTTTGGCATTCATTAAGGCAATCTACAAAACTAAAATTCTATTAATTAGTAATAGTTTCAATACGTTCAGCGAAAGAGAACCCACATTACATCTTCTACTTTTGCCCATTTTATTCTGATTTTCCGTCTTTATCCCACTTTTATATTTGTATCCCATTGATTCCATTTTCATTCCTCATTTATATACCATTGTAGATTGATACTTTTTGTGCGCTAAGAACCCATAAGTCAAGCATTGTTTTCTTAAAAATCGATCATGTTCAACAGATTCCAAATCTTACCATTTGTGTGTGTGTGTAGGAACGCGTACGAGCGTGCTTTGCGTCTTGTAGGTTTTGTCGTTATGTTGTGTTTTTTCGGTTTTGTGGCATAAGGTACCATTAGGTGAACTCTGCTGCTGTATGTGTACATATTCGTTCTGATAAATCGTTGCCTATTCAAATGAATACCAGTACGTAATGTGATATAGCTTCATATAAATCATTACCTGTAAAGTCTGATTGGTGGATGGAATTTTGTCGTCAATATATAACGACATGCAGTTAATATTGAAGGCCTTATTGTGACAACCATGATACATCGTTTAGATAACTTACCAGGAAGATATTATCTAATGAGTTTTCCTAGATGCCTGTAGGAATAGTTTACTTTTTTCGTCGGTCCTCTATCATTGGCATAGTACCACTTAGATGTGAACTCTGAGCTACTTTCATCATTTAGCAACGTTCTGATATATGGGCAGGAAAGTGTTATTTGATTTGACATGTGACACCATCTTCTGATTTAAGTAAACTTCACTTGTGTGAAAAGCGAATGCATCAATTGTTTACCGGTGCTGCAACATCCGCGTCAGTAAGTGCTGTAATCTTGCTTTTACCATAGCTTATGTACAACATGGTCTGCTAATCTGTGTAATTTCCATGGGCACTACTAATCCTACACGTATCACTAGAGCTGACAAGGGCTTGTAAAATATCCATTCACCATCTCGATCCTTGTCTGGTCGACGGTAAAGCGAACAAATCCAATTCGGACTTGACTTTCAAATGATTGGGCAGTTGAAAAGCCCATATCTTGAAAAATGATCGTCTAGTAGGTTTCTTGTTCTGGCAACAGCTCGTTAGAGACTGTATTGACTAGACGTACTTTTTAATACGAACCTATCATTTATCGTTCTAAGAGCTTTTTCCAATAGCCTTTGAAAACCAGACTTAATAACGATACTATACTCTAAATATACCACCTAGCCAGCTTCCTATTCCGTGACCACGTTGGTATGGTGACTCTGTACCGGCCTGATTTATGATTGATATAATATTGTTGTGGATTTTATAATATTGTTGATAGGGCAAACCATTATTGCACTTTCTTAAAGTATAGCTGCAGGTCCCAAACTCAATGGCATTGCTGTGTTCTGTTCATGTCATCACTGGCATTATATTCAGGCGAAAAACCACATCTTTATGGCTCGTAAGCATAGTTTTCTGAGGTAATATTTATTATACGTATAAGCAGAGATAAAACATCACCCACAATTTGCGGTTCAACAATGTCGCAATAAACAAACATCTGCGTTGGTAATCCTATCCTTATACTAACGTGGGTGGTATGGTTACATAGCTATGTATTGTACGCATAACGGAGAATCCGAATGAAAGAAGTTTTAATTTCGGTGACGCGCTTAGTTAGATTATGTATTCGATCTACTAATTTACTTACGGTCTAGGAAACTTGCGCAACTGGCCGCGTTTAACTGACGCAGACAAGTGGACGGACTTACTGGCCACCGAACCAAGGCCGACTGCTTATAATCGAATATTGTAGATTTATCCACTTTGTATTTTATTAGAGTTAACCTAATTAGTGGTTTCAAGAAATTTGTGAAAATTTAACAAAGAACGGAATTTGTCCCTTTAGAAATTAGTCAACGATAAACATGCCATTAAAATTTAGAATAATGGCATCCGATCCAAACTACTTATTTGTGAAGATTTTCAGTAACTTCCTATAATCGAATATTGTAGATTTATCCACTTTGTATTTATTAGGTATTACTCACTATCAGTTTGTTTGTTTTCAATAAATGAAATTAGCCATTTATTTATTTGAGGTCAAGTTGTACACTACTTAGCGCCGCGACGATTTCCCGTTACTTATCTCGGCGGCCAGTTCTCTCAGCGGCCAGTTGTTCGGCAGTAACATTTCAGCATAATTTGGCACTTGTCCCATTCCGATTTACTTATTAGCTCGTGGTTATTTAGTTCGTTGGCAATTCTTCTTCTGTTGGTATAATTTCCGAGGCGAAACGTAACATACGATCCGTTCTCAATATAAATGGCTTTCTCGTTATCGTGTTGAAAATGTGATGTAGCCTTTTTAATATCGACTCTAACACACCCGTTTCTCCTGCAGGTGGATCAATTCTATAATAAATTAAATTGTCTGTCGCATTTACAGCGGCAAAGACAAGGTACTGGATTTCATATGACTACAATCCATGTCCTGTTAACCTTATTCGTTTTGGCAGTTGTGTAATAAAACTTGACGTCCTATTGTCGAGAAAATACGTCATAGCTATTACTTAATAAGGTAGATAAAACTCTTTTATATATCTCTGCTGCGAAGCTAACATCCAGCTATTAAATTTGTTACTGTATCCACGCCACTTGGCCAGGTATTGTTTATGTCGTCCGCGCTCTTCTCTGCTAAAATCTTATCGACTTTGAATAGGTTTTATCAACCGTAACAACTTGCAATTCCTCCTCCTAAAAGGTACTCACAACAGGATCGTTATTAATATCGTTATGCGTAAACTGGAGGTCTTCTTTTATCACTGCACTAATTGTAAAACTTCTTCGCTCCAATTCGTTTCATATCCCTTCTCAAAGGTGCTTAGCTTGGCGATGTTTACCGGCTTTACATTTAGGATGACGTGTTGAGACTAAACCTTTCGCATACAGGTTATTCCACACTTCCAAAATGTTTTCATTGTTTACAGCCAGGGGCCATATTTATACTTGAATGAGGCTATTGTTGTAAGCAGTCACAAGTTTTGGAGCATATCAATATACCTGTAGGAATTTGTGTAGGTAAAATAACGCCACATCTTTGTTTCCAACGTCTTGTTAAATCTTTCAACTACAGATGCTTTTACATCAGGGTTATTTGTTTCAGAGAAATTGATATTTTATTTCTTGAAAAAGTGTTTTACACTGTTCAACAAACTTTTGCCATTATCCGTCTGTTTATCACTTTCCTAAAAATATCGATGAATGCTTCAATTACAGATGTGACTGTCTTCGTTTTAAGAGCTCACCTAAGCCCTCATGCTAAACACATCAATAACCGTTAGTATGTAATTGTAGCCATTATTGTTTTATTTAAAGTTCGCATATCGCAAAGATCCGCTTGCTACAGTTCGTTAATTTGCTTGCAATATACCTATTCGAGGAAGCTTTTTCTAACTGGTTTATGCACCGTATAAGGTTCCTCAGCCTGCAGTCATTTTTCACTTCACCATATCTACTTTTACAGTGTTAGCTAAAGGCTTTATAAACCCAGCCGGATGCGAGGGATCATAGTATACAGCATCCATGTTATATTCGCCAATATCCCAATCTAGTCAAAGTTTTCTTTCGAAAGGATCTTCGGGGTTTCCGTCGATTCACTATCGGCATCGTAATTCCCATCTATAGTTGTGAAAGTCGATTCAATGTTAGGTGAAACAGCGGCATCACGGTTTCAGTATTTCCGATAAACTCCCTAGTATATTTATTTCTTTAATGTACCTCGCAAACTGTCGCCAACCGTGTGAGTTTGTAGTTTTTCGCTGTCTTAACGTTTCGTGAACCAGATCGATAATGTTGGAATGAGAGATGATCTCACCTTTATTGTGATAGCCCTTTATCCCAAAATGCATCACCGCCCGTATTCAGTATACGCAAGAAATTAGTACCTTTCTCTATATGAAACAGGCAGTGTTGATACTATTTCGCCATCTGCCAGACCTTTGCGTTTCGGCAAACCACTAATATCATCATCATCGATTATTTTTATACTAACGGGTTGACGTAACTGATTGTAAAAGTGTAGAACTTTAAACTTATTTAAATTTATCCATGTCGTTACCCAGTTGCATTAAAATGTTGTTTTTGTGACATCTGGCGCTTACAGACGCTGTATAAAATCCATAGGTAGAATAATCATCTTCCAAGATTTCGGTTTTACATAAAAACACCAGATTGTAAGATTCAAGAAATTCCAATCTATAGCTTATTATATCCTTTAAATTGAATAGTTCTTCTATACTATGTGAATTGAATGTGCAAGCAGTTGTAGTTTTCTATCATAACAGTTTTAAAAATGCTGTCATATCCTTTAATCAATTCCCAATTGTAATAAATACCAAGATTGCTAGATAGAGATTCATAATGTTGATCATAGATTATATCTTCATCCTCGTTTAAATTTGACCAATCATATCTATTTTCAATATCTTGGGATCGGAAAAATTTTAATTCTACATATGAATGCCATCTTAGAAGCTCATTCCCTTCCTTCATATCCAACACTACATTATTGCTTTGATCTCAGTTGCTACACCCCAAACGCACTACTGGTACAAGGTTGAGGTGTGTACTGTATCCAATTTCCATATGTTTTGCATGATGAGTATCGTTGTTTAGAATAAATACAATCGATTAAGTATTCATTAGCTGCTTGTTTATACACTTCAGATAAATCATATGGCTGCCCGTAAGTGTTAGAAGAATAACGCCCATCATGTTTCTCTTCATTTTTACTGCTACTACCACGATCACTATTTTTACAGCACCAACGACACAAGGTAAAATTATTATTCATACTACAACTATGTGGGGTATCCATATATAACGGTGAATTTATGAGTTTGGATCGTTCCAGAAATGATGTTAATGATGTTATTGCTGCCTGCATTATAACGACTGTACTAGCTTGCAATTGCACTAGGACTAAACGCTGTTCAAGACATGATTTTAGTTAAATCATGTGGTGGGGTTGTGGCACTACTATTAAAAACAAAATGCTGTTTGTTGTTTTCCCGACTGCACCCAAACTACTTATGAAGACATCCCTCGTGTTTAGCTGCGTTTTAAATTCTTCCATTCGAGTTTCTTCTTACAAATACTCATAAATACCCACCTACTTTTAGTTTAGAAAATTATTTCACCTTGACTCAATTTAGTCAATATAAGCACCATTTGACCTTGGTCTACTTTTTAGCACAGACAGCAACCCGCATTCTTCTTGTTTCCATGAATTGATTCTATTTTTATACTTTTAAGAAATGTCATATGATACCCCTACAAGTCAATAATCTTTGACCTTGACCACTCTATTTTTAGACTTCTAAGGATTGTAATATGATGATGACATTGCAATTTCTATTTTTAGCGAGCTCCAAAAGCTTACATTTCTCACCACCAGAGGGCGAGTGACCTTGAATTGGTCCAGAACCGGCCCCTAATCACTACTTATATATATATATATATATATATATATATATATATATATATATATATATATATATATATATATATATATTTTCTCTAGTAATTCTCGGGGACTCGTATATTTAACCCATATTTGATATAATTGCTGTATATTTTCATTTACGATAGAAAATCTTTAGAACAATAAAGACCAAGCAAATTGCAATTGATTATTTAAATCGGTTGGATTTAATTACTCGTGCAATTTTAATTTCTTCACTTTCTGCTAGAGAACTCTTTATACTGGCATGTCCAGAATCAGAATCCGAGAAATAGTATTGAATTCTTCTAAATTTCTTTCTCGTTATACCAATTTATCATTTTGGCATATTCAAACGTATAGTTAATAGGATAATTAACTACTTTGGCATTCATTAAGGCAATCTACAAAACTAAAATTCTATTAATTAGTAATAGTTTCAATACGTTCAGCGAAAGAGAACCCACATTACATCTTCTACTTCTTTGCCCATTTTATTCCTGATTTTCCCGTCTTTATCCCCCAGTATTATATTTGTATCCCATTGATTCCATTTTTCATTCCTCATTTTTATACCATTGTAGTTGTTACTTTCTTGTGCGCGAAGAACCCATAAGTAAAGCATTGTTTTCTTAAAAAAATCGATCTCGGGAGTTCAACGGATTTACACATCTTTACCTTTGTGTGTGTGTGTGTGTGGCAGCGTACGACGTGCTTGCGTGCGTGCGTGTCTGCGTGCTATTGTGTGTTGTTGTGTGTTGTTGTGTGTGTGTGTGTGTGTGTGTGTGTGTGTGTGTGTGTGTGTGTGTGTGTGTGTGTGTGTGTGTGTTTGTGTGTGTTGTGTGTGTATGTTTTGTGTGTATGTGCGTCTGGTGTGCGTGTGGGTGTGCGTGTGCATGCGCCTGCGCGTACGCGTGTGCGTGTGCGTGTGTGTGTCATATATCGTTTCTCGATAAATCGTTGCCCTCATTCAAAAAATGAATACCAGTACCGTAGAGGTGTGATATGCCCTTACATATAAATCATTATCTGTAAAGTTTGATTGGTGGATGGAATTTGTTGGTCGTCAATATATAACGACATGCAGTTAATATTGCTGTGATGAAAATTGAATGGATTTGAGGAGTAAATCACCTTTGAAGGCTTTATTTGCGACAAAACCTATGATACATCGTTTAGATAACTGACCCACGAAGATATTATCTAATGATTTTCGCTGAATGCCTGTAGGAATAGTTAATACTTTTTCGTCAGTCCTTGTAACAGGATATTTTGTCGTTATTTTCGTGTATTAATCTTCCAGGCTCTATCATTGGGCCATAAGGTACCACTTAGATGTGAACTCTTGACCTCCTTTCTATCATTTAGCAACGTTCTGATATATGAGCGGCAGGCATAGGTGTTGTTTGGTTGTGACATTGTGACACCATCTTCTGATTTAAGTAAACTTTCAGTTGTGTGAAAAGCGAACGCATCCAATTGTTTACCGGTGCTGCAACATCCGCGTCAGTAAGTGCTGTATAATCTTGCTTTAGAACTCTAGCTGTGATGTACAATATGGTCTGGCTTAAATCTGTGTAATCGTTTCCATTTCCGGGCACTACAAACTCTATTGGGGCGTCATCACTAAGAGCTGACAAGGGCTTGTAAAATATCCATTCACCACTCTCGATCCTTGTCTGCGTCGACGGTAAAGCGAACAAATCCAATTCGGACTTGACGCATTCACATGGTTGGGCATGTTGAAAAGCCATTATCTTGAAAATATATCGTCGTAAGTAGGTTTCTTGTTCCTAGCAACAGCTCTCGTTAGAGACTGGTTATTGTTGACTAGACGTACTCTTTTATAGCCGGAACCGTACATCATTTTATCGTTCTAAGAGCTTTTTTTCCAATAGTCTTTGCACCAGACTTAAATAACGATACTATACTTCTAAATATACCACCTAGCCAGCATCCTATTCCGTGACCACGTTGGTATGGTGCCCCTCTGTACCGGCCTGATTTATGTAATATTGTATATAATATTGTTGTGGATTTCTATAATATTGTTGATAAGGGCAAACCATTATTGCACTTTCTTAAAGTGTAGCTTCGGGCACGACGTCCCAAACTCGAATGGCATTGCTGTGCCCGTATCTGTTTTTATATTAATCTACATGTTTTCAAATTCCCGTGTCATCACTGACATGTAATATTCAGACGGAAAAACCACATCGCTATGGCTCACGTAAGCATAGTTTTCTGAGGTAATATTTATTATACGTATAAGCTGAGGTAAAATATCACCCACAATTTGCGGTTCAACAATGTCGCAATAACCAAACATCTGCGTTGGTAATACTATCCATATACTAGCGGGGTGCGGTGGTATTGGTTACATAGCTATGTTTTGATACGGCCGATAACGGAGAATCTGAATAGAAAGAGGGAAGCTTTTAATTTCGTGGTGACGCTCTTAGTTAGATTATGGTATTCGATTCTTAACAATTTACTTATTAGCTCGTGGTTATTTAGTTCGTTGGCAATTTCTTCTTCTGTTGGTATAATTTCCCGAGGCGAAACGTAACACATACGACCCGTCCTCAATATAAATGGCTTTCTGGTTATCGTGTTGAAAATGTGATGTAGCCTTTTTTAATATCGACTCTAACACACCCGTTTCTCCTGCAGGTGGATCAATTCTATAATAAATTAAATTGTCTGTCGCATTTACAGCGGCAAAAGAGCAAGGGTACTGGATTTCCGATATGACTACAATCCATGTTCCTGTTAACCTTGTTCGTTTTGGCAGTTGTGTAATAAAACTTGACGTCCTATTGTCGGGAAAATACGTCATAGAGCTATTACTTAATAAGGTAAGATAAAACTCCATTTTATATATCTCTCAGCTGCGAAGCTAACATCCAGCTATTAAATTTGTTACTGTATCCACGCCACTTGGCCAGGTATTGTTTATGTCGTCCGCGGCTCTTCTCTGCTAAAATCTTATCGACTTTGAATAGGGTGTCTTTATCAACTGTAACAACTTGCAATTCCTCCTCCTAAAAGGTACCCACAACAGGATCGTTATTAATATCGTTTATGCGGTAAACTGGAGGTCTTCTTTTTATCACTGCACTAATTGTAAAAACTTCCTTGCTCCAATTCGTTTCATATCACTTCTCAAAGGTATGCTTAGCTATGGCGATTCCAACATGTTTACCGGCTTTATATTTAGGATGACGTGTTGAGCCTAAACCTTTCGCATACAGGTTATTCCACACTTCCAAAAAGTTTTCATTGTTTACAGCCGCAGGGGCCATATTTATACTTGAATGAGGGCTATTGTTGTAAGCAGTCACTAGTTTTTGGAGCACATCAATATACCTGTAGGAATTTGTGTAGGTGAAATAACGCCACATCTTTGTTTCCAACGTCTTATTAAATCTTTCAACTACAGATGCTTTTACATCAGGGTTATTTGTTTCAGAGAAATTGATATTTTATTTCTTGAAAAAGTGTTTTACACTGTTCGCCACAATCTCTTTGCCATTATCCGTCTGTAGATTTGCCAGTGTATTATCACTGTCCCTAAAAATATCGATGAATGCTTCAATTACAGATGTGACTGTCTTCGTTTTAAGAGCTCACCCAAGCCCTCATTCTAAACACATCAATAACCGTTAGTATGTAATTGTAGCCATTATTGCGTTTATTTAAAGTTCGCATATCGCAAAGATCCGCTTGCTATAGTTCGTAAATGTTGCTTGCAATATACCTATTGCGACGAAACTTTTTTCTAACTGGTTTGTGCACCGTATAAGCTTCCGCAGCCTGCAGTCATTTTTTCACTTCACCATATCTACTTTTTACAGTGTTAGCTAAAGGTGTTATACCCGAAAACCCAGCCTGATGCGAGGGATCATAGTATACAGCATCCATGTTATGTTCGCCATATATCCCAATCTAGTGAAAGTCTTCTTCTTCGAAAGGATCTTCTCGGGGTTTCCCTCGATTCACTATCGGCATCGCAATTCTCACCTATAGTTGTGAGTCGGTTCAATGTTAGGTGAAACAGCAGCAACATGTTTTCGAGCATTTCCGATAAACTCTCGTAGTATATTTATTTCTTTAATGTACGTCGAAAACTGTCGCCAACCATGTGGGTCTGTAGTTTTTCGCTGTCTCAGCGTTTTGTGAACCAGATCGATAATGTTGGAATGAGAGATGATATCACCTTTTATTGTGATAGCACCCCAAAATACATTCTTATATGAAACAGGCAGAGTTGATACTATTTCGCAATCTGCCACACCTTTGCGTTTCGGCAAAACACTAATATCATCATCATCGATTATTTTTATACTAACGGGTTGACGTAACTGATTGTAAAAGTGTAGAACTTTAAACTTATTTAAATTTATCCATGTAGTTAACCAGTTGCGTTAAAATGTTGTTTTTTGTGACATCTGGCGCTTGCAGACGCTGTATAAAATCCATAGGTAGAATAATCATCTTCTACAGATTGCGGTCCATAGTTATCGAAACAAATTACCCAGAATACCACCAATTAATAGTCCTAACAGGAGTGGTAGAATGCTTCGCCCTTCTGTACGAGAAACTGTGTCTTCTTTTTATAGATTCGTCTCTCTGTGCCAGCTGTCTTTAAGTTGAGGGAGTCTCTGATTCTGATCACTGACAGAGGTACACAACATTTTAAAATGTTATGTGCACACTTGAAAATGCATTCCACCTTACTATCCAGACATTTCAATCATATATGATGCAATGTTTATGACTTAAACCCTTTTTTCGAGATATATATATATATATATATATATATATATATATATATATATATATATATACTTGGCGAATACCTTGAGGCCCGAGTATGTTTGTTCTATAGCGTAGCACATTCTGGTACGCAGCCTCTAAATATTTCGTGTTCTCAGGTAAAATTTGTCTTACTAATGCTGTGTCTGAACTCTGTGACGTGGGTTCTTAAACAAAATTATGTAATGAGCGTTGAGGGAGATGTCTCGCTGTCCGCGTCTTTGGTGGTATGTTTTGCGTTAAGAAAAACACACTCAAGTTTCTATGGTGACAACCCTTTGTAAAAATATCAACCACCGAACCATTAGTTTCGCGCATTAGATCGTCAATTATTATTAAGACCGGTTTTTCACCGTCAAACTGCTCATATCAGGTAAACCCTTCAGAAATTATACCGAGAGATCTTTGAATAATGGCTGCCACTCGTTGTAAAACCAGATAATTCTTTCAAAAGCTGTATCGCACACATCTTCATTTTTTAGAAAATCAAGGACAAAATATGATTTCCCGCAACGTATGCCCCCGCTACTATTGCTGAAAAAGGATCCTTAAACTGACATCCATCCTAAAGCGCTAAACTATACTAAAGGTCCCCTTTCACCATCTTGGCTCAAATACCAGCTGAAAACTCAACTTCTATTACATAAAACACTCGCTACTTTAAAAATACACCATTAACAAACTCAAAAATTGCGCTAAAAGAAATAGAGCGCTAGGTGGAGCTACCTTTATTACAGAAAAACACTCGCTAGTCCATACACAGCTAGATGGCGCCACAAATTCAAAAATGTTGGGCCAAAGGGCTCAGGCCGTAGAGCAAGTTCATATACCTGTCTTACAAGTCAGAATTAGGACCCCCCTTATAAGAACATCCTTCTAGCCAAGGGGGCCACGACAAGGGGGCGCAGACCCTAACACAAGTTCCTACAGCTGTCTTGCCAGACTAGGGCCCCTTATTAAAAAATTTCAAATTACCCTCCGAAACCAATCAGAATTCAGAGCCTTAGGTTTCCAATCAGAGCTCAGAGGCTGGGTGGGGACTAAGGACCAATCAGGAAAGAATCAGCTAAAAGGGGCGTGGTGTAATCTTAGGACCACCAATCAGAACATTGTATGCGTACGCATTTGCCTACCCTCCAGAGGCAGAACTGCCAAAAGGCTCTTAATACAACTAAAAGGACCCCAATTAGGGATGAAAATTCCATCAAGGTGTTGAAAATGGCCCCCGGAAAGAAACCGTCAAGAAATGGGCGGGAAATGGTCGGGTGAAAGTGGGCCTATTCCATGACGTCACAAAAACAAGAAAAAATGGCGGTCAAGGTGTTCCAGGGGGTGGGGCTTGTGACGCACAAAAAACAAAATGGCGGCCAAAATGTCTCTCTTACTACTAACATGTAAATGATTTGAACGAAACTCTATATTTAGAGTCACTTATTTTCGTTAAAATCTGTTTACAAATAAATCAATTTTACAAAATACCCTAAAACACATTGTATGAATGAATGAAAAAAATGTCTTTCGTTGAAGATAATTAAACATAATACAGTAATAAATAAGTCCTAAAAAGCAAACACGTTTTTGAAATCGGGATTAAAGGCGCCATTAAAATGCATTAAAATAGTCAGTGAACTGATTCATTTTTTATCGACTTTTAACCTAAAGAATGCTGGGATTGACATATTAATGAAAAAACCTGGCATTTTTAATCGTATTTTGTTGAAAACGTAAGTAAACCTATTTTCTTCATATTTACTCTAATTAAGCATTAATCTAGGTACACAAAGCGTCTGAAGGAATTAATTGTACTCAACCTAACTTGAAAGAAAATGGCAAATGATATGGTGGCAGATATGTTGCAGAGCATCAACAAACATGATTTATTCGCCTCGGTCCCAAACGTTCCTTGCCAACTAAATTCCACATTTGTCTTAAATAGTGCTAGTTTTAAATATAATTAAATTTTAGAAAAGTATCACTTGTAAAAACTTTTAATACGAAAATAAATGAGAAATAATCTAAGAGATTTATGCATGTGTGTTTATGTGATAACGCGTTAAAAGGTTATCCTTTCACGTACACTTACTTACATTTATTATAAATTAAGTAGAAATATGGCACTTTCAGTACGATTATCCCGTAAATCTGTAAACATATGATTATCGGACTAGTACACCTGGCAAATATTGCTCACGATATGGACTTTATTTAAGAATTATTTTAATATCTATTATTGAAGAATTTACCAAAATAATAGTCAGATGCTGTCGATATTTAACAAGCATTTTACGATTTAGTGACAAATACTGCAGGATGTAGTGGTCAACAGCTTAGATTCAAGTGCTCAATAAAATTCACAAACACAGTGATTTAAGAAAGAACAAATATAGAGTGACGTGAGAGTGAAGCTTAAGGAAGTATAAGGAAACTATATTTAAGGACAAAATAAGGTAGTATTAGGGATTAAGGAAAACAGGAAACATTACTATATAACGAAGATAAGATTGTGCTTTTCAGACACGTCGACCGCAGCTAACTTTTTACGCAGCGTCAGATAAGAACGCAGATGTCGTCACGGTTATTCTCAAAATAAATAAGCAGGTCCGTGCTTAATTTGTTACATTTACATGGCCTAAAAATAACATCGTGAATAAACAACGGGAAGTGTAGGTAAACATTCAAATAATTACTACTGGTGCGTGGAATAATAAAGATCAGGTACTTCAACGATCTAAAGTGTTCGGTTCAAAGCTTAAATTCAGGTGCAAACTAACCCTACGGCTTTTGGATCAAGTGTTATATAAGTGTTATTAACAAGAATAACTACAAATTCGTGGAATTCCAAATAGTGAGGTTTGGCGCGTAAACAAGAAAATAGATCGGACGAAGAGAAAACTAAAGTCCAACAGCGCGAATAATGTAATGTAAATGAGAGAAAATAAAGGTGTACCTAAAAGAGCGGTTAGCACAGGATCAATAAAAGGCTTTATTTACAAAAGAAGGCGATAGGAGGGACATCAGGAAGAGGAAGATAAACAAGACATAGAAACAATTAAAAATCAGATGAACAGCTATGGAGAAGAAATACGGGCTCATAAAAACAGAAGTGGACTGGGAAAAGAAAGAAATGCGAGGCGAAATAGAAACACTAAAAACAAAACTCGAAAATATGGAAAAGAGTACTAAGAGAAATAATATAATAATAAAAGGCATAGATTTTAAGGAACAAAATATGAAGTTGGAACAAGAAGCTTAGGATTTCTTTCAGAGCCAGATGGGAATATTGATGACAGCAAAAGACACATTTAAGGTAGGAAAACCTGAGGCAAAAGCTACAGCAGTGATGTGCGAAAAGAAAATAGCAAGAGAGGAAAGTAGTAAAGGAAAACAAATTAGAGTAGGATACCGAAAAACACAAATAGAGGGCAGACGAAGACGAAGAAGGAGGTAGCCTGAAAAATAATGAAGGCTCAACTCCAAAAATCTGATTAGCATTATGCGAGTGACGAGAAAGAAAGCGGATACAGCAACGATAATGGCCTATGAGATGGTAAATGGGAAATATAAACACTCGAAAATGGGAACGACAAACGGCAAGAAAGCGGAACATCCGAACACAAAAGAAACAAACAACGTAATAAAACAAGTAACAAGTAACAAGCTAGACACAAGTAAAATGGGCAAAAACAAAAAGAACAAGGGCATAAAGCATACAGAAGGGATAATAGATACAAAGAATAACATTTTTATCGGATGCTGGAATGTAAAAACCATGGCAGAAATAAGTAAAACTTACCAAATATCAAACGAAATGAATAAATACAATATAAGCATATTAGGAATTGGCAAAGCTAGATGGAATGGAACTGAAAAATACTACTAGGAGATACCATCATAATCTACTCTGGTTATGAAGATGAGCAGGCTAACAAAGAAAGAGGAGTAGCGATAATGCTAAGTAAGGAAACTAGAACAAAAATACAACAGAGACATAAAAAATCATATGGGATACTGGAACCCTAAAGTGGGAAAATGCAATCAAGGTAACGAATATGTGATAGGAAAACATGGAATTTGGGAAATGAACGATAATGGCAGTAGACTACTACAATACTGCGCACTAAATAGTCTGATGATAGGAGGGACATTGTTTGCACACAAGAATATACATATTACCACCTGGATATCCCCAGGTGATCGGACACGTTCTAATAAAAAGATCATGGAAAAATTCCCTTTTAGACCTGAGAGCTATGCGAGACGCGGACATAGCATCATATCATCGATTAGTACGGGCTAAGGTGAAGATCAGTATTAAGGAAAACTATGGAGCGAAGGTAACTAGACCGGAATTCAACAAATGACCAACATACATTGCTAGAATATCACAATATAGTAGAAGTAAAAATGGGAAAGTTAGAAAACCTAGCATCGCAGGATATCGAAGATATACGGAACAAATACAAAAGTACTATCAAAGAAGTAGCCAAATCCACAATGGGATACAAACGAAAAATAGATCAGCCATGGATAACGAGAGAAACTACAGAAAAAATAGAAGAAAGAAGAAAACTAAAAGTCAAGATAATAAACGCAACAGACCAATAACAAAAACATATAAGTACGAATGAATATAATAAGAAAAATAAAGAAGCAAAGAAAAGTGCAAGGAAAGATAAGAGACTGTATATGGAACAGACAGCGGAGAACGCCGAAGAAGCAGCAACAAGAAATGATATGAAGACACTATATGATCACACAAAACTATAAAAGGAAAGAAATACATAAACACAACCAAAATGTTTGGGAAACAAGGGCAAGCATGCAGCACACATAAAAATATAAGAGAAGGATGGGTAACATACTTTGAAGAAGTATATAGAATCGAAGCCGAAGAGAACAAATTGGTGATCGAAACACAAAATGAACATGCTAAACTGGACATAAAGGGAGACACCTTTACTAAAGTAGAAATATAAACTGCAACAAAACATTTGAAAAACAACAAAGCGTCTGGTGCAATATCAGCAGAACTATTAAAAAGTCATATAGAAATAATAGTGGAGATATTGCATATGTTGATAAATAAAATATGGATAGAAGAGAGAAAACACCAACAGAGCGGGGTGAATAACAATTAAACTACCTAAAAAAGGCAACACGATGCGAAAATTGGCGTCCAATAACACTACTGAGCGTGGTCATTAAAATCATGACAAGAATCATGTGGGAAAGAATGAAAGCACCGATCAATGGTAAACTACGAGAAAATTAAGCTGGCTTTAGACCAAACAGGACCTGTATACAATCCACCTAGAACAAGTAGCCGAAGTAGAAGAGGAAATATACGTAAATTTTATAGACTTCGAAAAAGCCTTCGACACCATAAACAGAAGTGCAATGTGGAGAGTATTAGAACAGTGAACTAGCCAACACATTTAAGACAGAACAAAGAGTACGGAAGGGATGCATACTGTCACAGACCCTGTTTATTATAGTGGTAGACTAGATAATGAAGAACACAGAAGATAAAATAACTGGCATCAACTGGGGAACGTTCCAGAAATTAGAAGATTTAGAATTTGCGGACGATATCTGCCTCGTAACGTCAAGCAAAAAACAAACGCAAAAGAAAACCACAAGACTGGAAACACACGCCAGGAAAATGGGACTCAAGGTCAATCCCAAGAACATCAAGCTATTAAGCACAGGAATAAACGCAGGAATAACAATAAAAGTTAAAGTCAGTAGGCAGGAGCTCAAAGAGTATACCAAATTAGATATTTGGGCAGCATAATAAGTACAAACGGGGGCACAGAAAAAAACATTGGTGCAAGAATAAAGGTAGCACGGAAAGCCTTTACCATGTTAAACTGAGTATGGACAGAGACGAATATTAGAACAAAAACAAAGCTCAAGTTATTTAGAACGAACGTAAAAACTGTGCTACTATATGGAACAGAAACCTGGAAACAACATAAGCATCGCATAAAAAATTACAAGCATTTATAAATAAATGCCTATGGAAGATACAGAAGATATTTTGCCCAAATAGAACTTAGAACGAGGACCTGTGAAAAAACTCAAATGAAGAACCAATTGAAATAACAAAGACGTAAATGGAACTGGATAGGACATACACTTAGAAAAACAAACCAGAGTATAATAAAACAAGCATTCACTTACAATCTTGCTGGAAAGAGAAAAGTAGGTCGTCCAAAACACTCATGGAAGCGAACAATACAAAAAGAGCTTGACGTACTTGGAGTAACATGGAAAGAAATCACCAAAATAGCAAGAACCAAGGAAGAATTGGAAGAATTTCTAGCAAGAATACTAAAGGGAGAGAGAGCGTAGGGCTAGCCACCCTATCACAATATTATTTAGGCTTTTGAAACACCGCAAGGTACCCTTTGCTCCACATAGGAGATAAAGGATAACCAATTAATCAAAGCTAATTTAAAAATCTTATGTAAGTAGTCGCATCGCAACGGAATCCAAAATAACTTTTAATATAGCCCTGATGTTCATATTTGACAAATAAAGATAAAACGTCAGTATTTGATTATTATAAGTTTAAATGTGTATTTGTGTATTATATAAGGAGAGACATATTTAATAAATAAACGGATTTAGCGAGGTAGGGTGCACATAACATTTATTACTTTCTTACAGTACAAAAATTCGTGTATATACTTAGTTGAGTACATATGTTTTGTACATTTAATGTAAGAGGAAATATAAACGTACAAGCACACGTACACACACGCAAACCACAAACGGTGGGTGGATTGGTTTGGTAGGTTTGTGGGTGGTCTGGTGGGTAGATGAGTGCGTGTGTACGTGTGTGTAACCAAGATAACTTAAAAATATGTAACTGGCCTTAATGAAATTCTGTATTTAGCGTTATTTCCATTTTTTTTATCAAAGTTTGGCATTCACAAATAAAGGTACTTTATGGAAAACGGTACATTTTGTGAATATCTCGAAAACAATGAAGTTTATTTAAAAAATTTAAGCAACCTTTATTCAAAAAAATTAAAAGTTAGATGAACTTTTTTAATGAAAACTTTTTGTTGGGTAATAAATATACACTTACATATCAAAGTAGCGCGAAAAGCACTTTTTAGGAATATTTGCAAACCACTTTTTTTAGAGACAATTAAATTTTACATGTGTTCCTTATAAAAGTTTTTGATACGAAACTAAATAAGCTTTTAGAATAAATTAAATTAATTGAAAAATCTAATGTGCGTATATAAAACGTTAGATTAGTAATTCGCATTCAAAAAAATGGTAAATGAATACTTTTGCAATTTTTTCATTACTTAGATGTACAGTGAATCCCATTTTGGTTGAGACAGCCAGATATCTCGGTTGTTGTTGAAGATAGAACCTTGCGGTTTCCGCGGTCCTGTGCCACTTTTTTATGAAACTCAAGATGGCCTGAACGGATTTTGCCTAACTTCTTTCGTTTATAAATTACAGGGTGTTTTTGAAAATCCATACTTTTTGGATCCCCTTCATATCTAAGAAGTTTCTCAGCGATAATGTCAAATTGAAAACTTGTCCCATAGAGAATTTTATGTAGAATCCAGGGGCGCAATCAATTTCTTTTTCGGGGTATCGTTATGGAGATAAGACTCACACTTATGATTCTTTCACCGCAACACCCTGTATTTTATTATCTCATTAAATTACTTATTTTTTCCTTCGAAATGATATATAATATATAAACATGAAGTTTTCAAAAATGCTCCAAAATTACTGAAACATTGAATTTTAATAGAGTGTTATGGATTTCAAAGTTTTACTACAGGGATTATTATTTGTGATTTTTTTATAGTAGGTCATGGATGCTACAAACACTGTTGTTGACTTTTGGGGCATTGTTTTATCAAGTGACTGTGGAGAAATCAACACATCTGCTGTCATGATGATAAATTTTGATGCGTTTTATTGTGTTTGTGTTTGGCGATTTTGTTAATTTGTGAAATTTTATAATGGCTGAAAGATATTTTCAGAACAACGAAAAGCATGATATCATACAATGTTTCAATCAATGCCATGAAAAATGTTGACGAAGCATTAGAATTATATTTAAACAGGTAAACTAGTAATTTACAATAAGACATTATATGACATATTGTTTTTAAAACGTTAGATATCCAGAGAGGCGTCAACCTAGTCGAGCAACGATATTTCGACTAAAGAATAATCTACTAAATTATGGTGCGTACTTTAAACCCCTACCCAAGACGTATAACAAGGAAAATAATGAAATGGATGAAATAAATGTCTTAGCCAGCGTCCGTGTCTCTCCTCAGACTTCTTGTACGAAGTTAGAAAATGACACTGGCGTTCCCCGATCACGGGTACAAAGGATTTAAAAAAAAACACAAATTGAAACCCTACAAAGTGAATATTGTCCAGCATTTATACCCTGGTGATGCAGCGAGGCGTGTGAATTTCTGTAATTGGTTTTTGAACCAAACTCAAAGGGACAATAATTTTGCGAGTAAAGTCATATGGTCAGACGAAGCCCATATAAGCAGTGCCGGTTTATTTAACGGGCAAAATACAAGGCACTGGTATGATGAAAACCAACACCTAACTTTTGAGCAACAACAACAGGGTCGATTCGGTTTTAATGTAGCCTGTTTCTTATTGGGGACATCAATAAAATACCGCATTCTTGAAGGGGCTCTCAACGCGAATAGATACTTGGCAATTTTAGAGGAAGTAATACCAGAATTCCTGGAGAATGTTCCCCTCGCCTATCTTAATGCCATTTACTTCCAACAAGACGGTGCCCCTGCCGACAATTCGAGGTTGATTGTGCCGTTTTTAGAAGAAACCTTCCAGGACCATTGGACTGGAACAAATGGGTCTATTAGGTGGCCTGCAAGATCACCTGATTTGTCAGTGTTGGACTTTGTTTTGTGGGTTTTTTTTTTAAATAAAATATACGGTAAGAGGCACAATAATATTGAAGAACTTCGTGCAACAACAGAGGCAGTTTTCCAGAATTTACAAAATCGGCCTTTCATAATTTTAAATGCATTAAGACGTATTAAGAAATTGTGTCAATTGTGTGTTAGGGAAAATGGACATCAATTTGAACAGTTCAATGAATAAGATACCGAATAATTTCGAAATGAAATAGTATGAGTAAATATTTAATTAGTTGCTTATTCTACATTATGAACTTTTTATTACTATTTATTTATTGCTATTAGTTACCTACGTTTTGTGTTTTGTTAGTGAATTAGTGTTAGTATTGTTCTTGTTCCCTTCATGGAAAAATCACAAGTAGTATTTTTCCAATTTGAACTTTTTTTGTATGAAAAATCCATAGCCTACTATTAAAAATCAACGTTTTAGTGATTTTGGAGCATTTTTGAAGAATTTATGTTTATATATTATATATCATTTCGAAGGAAAAAAAATAAGTAATTTAATGAGATAATAAAATACAGGGTGTTCCAGTTTGAGTCGTATCTCCATAACCATACCCCGAAAAAAAAATTGAGTGCGTCACTGAATTCTAGATAAAGTTCTCTATGTGATAAATTTTCAATTTGACATTATCGCTGAGAAGCTTCGTAGATATGGAGGGGGTCCAAAAAGTGTGAATTTTCAAAAACTCCCTGTAACTTATGAACGAAAGAAGTTAGGAAAAATCCGTTCAGGACATCTTGAGTTTCACAAAAAAGTGGCACAGGACCGCGAAAACCGCAAGGTTCTATCTTCAACAACAACCGAGATACTTGGCTGTATCAACCAAAATGGGATGCACTGTACATAAGAAACAAGACCTTTTGTGTACTTTTAATATAAGAGCATGTATAAATAAGTTAGAAGAGTCTTTTTCGCATATATTTGCTAATGAAAGATGAGCCAGAATAAGACAATTATGTGATGTGACACCAGATTTCTTGAGGTACTTAGAAACTATCGAATTTTTAACATCTAAATTTATTCGAATTTCCCAAACATCTGATTCTGCCGTTTCCAGAAAGGATAGCGCAACTGCAAATTGATTTTATTTAATTATTACAGTTTTAGTTGTATTAGATTTTTCATTGATATTAGCTATCTTTTCGAATACTGCTTTTAATTTTTCTAAACAGCTTACTAGAAGATGTCTTGAGTCCGGATTTCCCTTCTCTCTTTACCGTTGCATAGTACGTCTTAAGCACAAGTTCTTCCAAATAACTTATTTTAAATAATACAATAATATACAAATGTCTCAAAAAATAAATCAAAACAAAACAAATTAATCAAAGTAACAAAAAGAAAATACAGTCAGCAGTAGGTATGAAACGAACAATTTTTTCACAATACAAAATAAACAATACTTTGAAATACGATAAAATGTTTAGAAATTCAGTCACAGCCAACTAGAAAATTTTAGTTTGTCACGCTTTCAATCCTCAATTTTTTGTTTAATTTCAGTAGCCTGCTAGATCGCGCGAAGTATAGGATTTTTATTTGAGAATACATAAAACAGAAAGTTTATAAATTGCCATCAAAGATGATGTGAACAAAATAAGACAAGCATTTGCGCTTCGCTTAATCTCGGAAATCTAAGAAAAATCTTTCGAGCGCACAATTTACGCTTGTTTGCGCGAAAATGGTTATCCTTCCAACACATTTTATAACATAACCTTACAAGTCTCTAAGATCCTTATTCATGTGTTCGAATTTCAAATTAAATAAATTTCAATTTTGAAATGTATGCATTTAAATAAAACAATTACCAAATCACGGTTGATTTTTTGTTAAAAAATAATATGTTAAAAATAGTTATTTGTTTAATTACAGGAAGAAAGTTGCTGGACGACGTGAAGCGTCTTTTCCGAGAAGTTTTAAATTATGTACATAATAACTCAATATAATTTTTGTATTTAACATTTTTGGTAATTTTACCACCTGAGAAACCAATCTATCATAAATATTTGTATTAATGATATCTCAGAATACCTAAGTGTAGTGTTGATAACTTTGAAGCAACTTTAAATTATAAATTTACGACACTCAATTTCCTATCACATTGAGGCAAATAGTATTCCTTTTCTTGATACTGTGGTAACAAAAAATGGTAGTAAACTGGATATACAGGGTTTTCGTAAATTCTTGACCCCACGTGATCAATACATGTTTAAAGCGCGAAATTTAAAATTGATCACGTGGGATCAAGCATTTACGAAAACCCTGTATATCCAGTTTACTACCAAACTGGACATACAGGGTTTTCGTAAATGCTTGACCCCCACGTGATCAATTTTAGATTTCGCGCTTTAAATATGTTTGCTCTAGGTTGCTAGTTGTTAGTAGATCGAAAAAAGTTACTAAATCATAATATTTAGTTTTATAACCTCATATTTGCATTACTTCTGTTTGCTGTATTTTCAAATTTCCTCTACATTTAATCAACATTAAAAAAATTCTTTTCAGAGCTCTTAACGTTACGAAGCTATGTAAGTTAGCATATTTTAAGGTGAATTGTCATTTATCTTAATTTGAATTTGTATAGTGATACAATTGTGTTCTCAAGAGAATAAGATGCCTTTACTTTAATGGCACATTTCCGCAGTGGCACCCGAAACCCTGATGGAACTTGGAGCTATTCGTTGTAGTCCTGCATTGAGCAGTTTTCAAAGGCTTTTCCTGATGTTAATATCGAATGTGATGTATTTAAAAAACATAAATCACGTCTTATCACGCGGTATGAAACAAGCACTGTATTTGCGACATAAACTATACAAACGCCATTCAAAATTCTCTGCTTTGTTTCGTTAAACAAGAAAGCTATCGGGTTGAGGAATAAGTTCGTAGCGTTTTTATATTCTCTTTTGTTTTACGATTTTTTTGCTGTTTGACAAAGTGTATAATATTTACTCGATAGAGCTCTTTTTGCTCTACAAAACTGTACTAATCGTCTTTTTGAGTAATTTAATTTTGTATTACTTTTCAGGCTTACAAATGGAATATCCAGGAGGTAAATAGAATCATTTTCGACACCTGCTCTTCTTTGCTTTTCATCGAGGCAAAAAGCTGCTGAAGCAGCCCGAGACATTTGCAACGTATACGGAGAAGGTGTTATAGCGAGTCTACAGCACGGAAATGGTTTTCAAAGCTCAAAATTGGCGATTTTGACGCGGACGATACTCCCCGCAGCGGAAGACCTTCTGAATTCGACGAAAAGCGGCTCAAAGCACTTTAAAGGAGGACGGTCACCAAACAAGTCGCGAATTGGCCGAAAAAATGAACTGCTATCATAAAACGTTTCTCAGTCATCTTCATTCAATGGGATTTGCCCAAAAATTGAGAGCCTGGGTGTCGCACGAGCTTAACGAAAACAACAAATAAAATCGCCTTCAAATTGCTTCTGAACATCTCGCCCGCCATCAAGCAACACGCGCTTTTTGTACCGAATCGTCACGGGATATGAGAGATGGTACATAAATATGAAGAAAAGAAAGGAGTGGGTGGCTCCAGGAAATAAGCCAAAGCCGAGAGTCAAGCCTAACCTCCAGCCAAAGATGACTAAGATCTGCGTTTGATGGGACTGGGAGGGCATGGTGCACTGGGAAATGCTCGAAAGGAATGTCACGGTAAACAAGGAGCTCTACATATCACAGCTACACCGCTTGAAATAGGCTATTCGACTGAGAAGACGCCATCGACAAGGCCAAACCATACCTCTTCAAGACAATGCCAGGCCCCATGTTGCACAACTCGTCAAAGCCGCACTTCAAGAGCTCCAATGGGAGATCCTTCAGCATCCGCCGTATTCTCCAGACCTTGCACCGACGGATTACCATCTTTCCCACTCCCTGTCGAACCATATGAGGGGCGTTACCTTTGATAATGAAGAGGACCTTAAAAACTGGCTCAACAACTTTTTTGATACCAGACCGAACGATTTTTGGCGGAACGGTATCGACAAATTGGACGAGAGATGGGAGGAAGTCGTAAACAGCAACGACGAATACATAATTGGTTAATTTATTGTTATAACTATTGATTTTTGTTTAAATAAAAGACTTTGATAAAAACGCTACGAACTTATACCGAACCTGTTATTTAATAAAATAACCATAAGATACTAAATACGTCAATTTAAGGAAATTACCATTGGTCACTTTCAAAACAAATCAATAAAATTTACTTTTAGTCAAATCTTTTAGTTTTAATTCTTTAAATACCACTTTTCGTAAATTACTGCTTTCGCGGGTTGGGAGGAGATCACATATAACGGAATTAAATCCAATTAATTGTTCATCTATTGTCTAAACACTAGTAAAATAAAAATACACACAACAATATGTTAACACTAATTTACGGTCATTTACCTTAAAATTTATAATAGGGGAGAATGTATCATCCCCCTTTCTCGGTTTCATCTAACTTGCAAGTTCACCCTTCACCTTACGCTAAATTTTGAAAATAAAGTTATCTAGATACGGTGAAAATCAAAACATTTACGTAGCCAAATGGTCACTCAAAATCAATATTACAGTGTGAAATTTTTATACACAAACCTGTAATATATTTAATTAAACATTAAAAAAAACAGTAAAAGAAAGCGCAAATAAAAGCAGTTTGTCAACCATAATTTTAAATAGTGTAAATGCATTTCAATTAAACTAAAGACGACTACGTTTATTCGCTTTATCTCCAAATAATTTCACCAAAATACAAACAATTGTATGATAACACAATCACAATAAACGGACAACGTTAAATTACCTTCTGAAAATTTCTTGAATACTTCTCCTCCAGGGGACATCGGAACTAATCTGGGTATAAACGGCTTTAAGATACCCGCTTATGAACTTTCAAACAATAAACCAATGCAGCAATTTCCAAATGGCAGCTTCAATAACGTTACGTTTTATTTGACTGGCCTGGACGTTACTTAGTTTATGTACACATAACAATAGCTTCTATGCACGACATTATTTATACAATCCTGACTTACTCTTAAATTAATTCAGAAGCTTTATTTACAAGTCTGTTTATGATTAAAAATAGTTATTTATACAGTTATATACAGTAAGATCTTCGTCTGTTTCGGCTGTGTATGTAGGACTGACAAAGAACGGTGTGCCTTTACATTAATTTTTATTCGAAAATGTTAATCCGCGTATTTGCGTTTAATATTTCACTAATAAGGTGCACTTAGCAAAATAAATCCCTTTAATAATGTTCGTTAGCTGACGCTAAGTGTCTGACACTTCACAAGAAACAACTAGGAGGGATGAACTTCATATATCCACCTGAACAGTGCTTTAGGTTGGTCCCAAC